>CM035421.1:74276503-74864003 GCA_020310875.1 Ceratopteris richardii | reverse complement strand
TTGAGCAAGATTTTCATTCTATTGTTTGGAGCGCATGTGCTTCTCATTGCCTAGACCTTTTGATTGAGGATTCGGGCAATATATTTTGGGTAAATGCAATATTTGAAACCACAAGAAGTATGGTCAGGTTTGTGATCAAGCGACCAAAGACGATGGCTACATTTTGAGCTAACAATCAACCAAAGATCCTCAAGCCTGCCATCACGAGGTTTGCTTATATGTTTGCGGTAGTAGAAAAACTCATTCATATGCAAATAAATTTGATTCGCATAATCAGCAGTGGTGAGAGGATTGCTTGGGATAAGAGCACCAATTCATACATTCTTGCAGTTTAAACCCAATGTTAGAAATTAGTATTGGTGGATTGAGGCAAAGGGTATAGTTAAAACCCTAAGCGTTATAAATACTAGAATGAATCCAAGCAAATCCCAAATTCACCCTCAAATGGAAGTGCAACTATAAGCTCATGGTAGTCAACCACAAGACTATATAGCATATCAACTTCACTATGGATAGTATCAGCTCATAACTATGACATCCCCACTAACGTCATCAGGCAAAATAGTGGGTATAGAACTACGAATGAATACATGCTCAAACACGCACCCCACAATGCACACACACCACGAGCATGAACTCACAAGAAGCTTAGCGAACTGAGTTTCTATCACTTCTGGAAGTGATGGGAGCACTCAACTATAATAAAGCCTAACACAATACACAAGAGGGAAGTACCATGGGTCTTCTCTATGAGAATATGGACAAAATTGGCAAGCTCTGAATAAAAACACATACCATGGGTCTTCTCTATGAGAATATGGACAAAATTGGCAAGCTCTGAATAAAAACACATACTTACATCTTGAGAAGTAAGATAATTGTAGAGGAGAAGAGATACGACAGGATTGGAATAGATATTGGAATTGGTTTCATAAACCAGTTCATGTTGTCGCATACATATTGCGTCCATAATGGCGTAGCGAGAACAAGCTTCAGAGTGAAAAGCTAGATTTCTATTTCCAAGAGTATATAGAATGTCTTAGTCATGGTCATCTACAGATCATCCATCACATAGAAGATGATCTTCTTGCTTTCAAGATTGAGACCCACCACTTTGGTAAAACGACCACAAAGCTTCGAAAGATTCGGATCCAACCTGTCTCATGGTGGGAGAAATATCGTAGATGTGCACCTATAATAGTTGTCTCTTCTAGGTCTCATATGCTCCTCTTGCTGATTCTGATCTTTGAAGCATGTACACCAAGTCTATCGGGGTGCTCTTTACATCGTTTCTTAGCTCATTAAAGGTACAAGGCTTACTGTAAAGGGCACTTAGAAAGGTAGAATTTCCTATTACATGGGAAAACCCTGTTGGGCAAGTTTATTGTTTATGCTAAGATTAATTCTCTCATGCATTTGTGGCTTAATACCCTTGGCCAAATGAAACAAAAGCTAACGCACAGAACTTGACTTCGGCAATGATTACCAGCTTGGTAAGCATGACAATCTATCACTCCATGGTTGTCTGTAGTATTTGCGATAAGAGTGAGCCTATTTCTTTTGATGAAAGACAAAATTTAGAAAATTGTATGGCTTCTATGCAATGAGCATATGACGATATAATGAAGAATGGTAATTTGGTTTTTATGTAGTTTGCTCTGAGCAAAAAGACCATTGGCACTAAATGGGTAAACAAGTTGAAATGTAACAATCATGGAACAATTGATAGGTATAAGGTTCGGCCTGATATTCAATTTACTCTATCAAAGATGAGACGATATATGCATTTGCTCAAATTTCAAGCATTGGCAAGTGGTTAAGCGCATCTTTCACTGCCTAAGTGGTATCCAACTACTAGGATTGTTTTATCCCATGAGAAGATAATTACCACTAGATTTACATGCTCTTTTTACTTAGAGCAAAAAGACCATTGGCACTAAATGGGTAAACAACTTGAAACATAACCATCATGGAACAGTTCATAGGTATAAGATTCGGCCTGATGTTCAGTTTACTCTATCAAAGATGAGAGGGTATATGCATTGCTCAAGTATCAAGCATTAGGAAGCGCATCTTTCACTACCTAAGTGGTATCTAGCTACTAGGATTGTTTTATCCCAAGAGGAGATAATTATCGATTTACATGCTTAATAGCTCATACATATGGTTCAGCAAGACACAGCCTACCGTGGGCACTTCTAATAGTGATGCAGAGTATAGGGAAGCTTTAATAACGACTGTTGAGAGTGTGTGGATCAAACGCCTTTTGGTTGCTTTGGTTTGGTCGGTCTTCTACCACTGTCATCTTTACTCAAGGTCAACACGCATTCAAAGTTCAGAGGGGTTGTGTGTTCCATGCTCTTACAAAGCACATTCAGGTACACTATCATTATGTCACAGAAACTCTCTGTGACTCTCTACTGGAGAGATGACTTTCATTTATGTGCTCACATAAGATAATGTTGTAGATCTTTTCACAAAGGCTCTGCCTAAGGGGAATTTATGAAGTCATGCTACAATCTGTTCATAAGCATTCTCCATGATGCCTGGTCTTGTATAGAGGCTAGTCTTGCCAAAATGTCAGGGGAGCACTAGATTGTGCTCTCTTCCTTCACTAGATAAGATTTTGAAAATAGACTTATGATTACAAGAACACCCACCTAGGGAAAATAATACAAGAAGACGTAGCTGATACAAAACGTCCCACAACCCGGGACCAATAGGTATGGAAAATTGGACTAGAGATGATACAGGAGATCCCACAACCCGGGATCGTAAGTACGAGATAAGATGTCTGTATTACAAGAACTCCCTTCTGGGAGATGAACTGAATACAAGAAAGAACTTGACAAGATCTCGTACTACAAGATTACAAGAGGACAAGACAGGATGTCCAAGAACTAGACTAGACACGACACGAACAAGGAACAAGACAAGAACTGGAACTGGAACTTGGAGAGTACTTACTTGGTGGTCACGACTCCTTGAGTTCCAAAGATTGGTATTGGCAAGACAGATTATGAATGTGGCCAACCCCTCCTTATAAAGGTTTTCCAAGGGCGGTTCTAGGGCGGTTACGAATTGATGATGTCATCGATGATGTCATCAATTCGAAGCATGGTCTTTGGATGTCAGAATCAAGCAAGAAGACAGTCGATCTTAGGGTTTTGGCACGTTTCGGACGCAATGGAAGCATTAGTTTCCCCAAATTCTGAACCAATCATGAGATATAGGATTCACATGGAATCAGAGATTCGGGATGGTTTCCTTTAACCATGAGAGTTCTTTCACTTTGTCAGATTCTTTATTTGTGCAAATATCAAGAAAAATCTTTTATCAATTTCAGCTTTAGCCAAGATTGGCTTAGTTGTGATATTTGTTGATGACAGATGTACAGTTCATGATCTGCCAAATGGCGAGGTGATTATTGCTCCTAGCATTTTATGTCGTGGGCTGTATAAGCTGATAGACTATAAAAATTTGTGAATGATTCAACATGTGCAATGCATGATTCTCAGGCTATGTCAGATGCAAAGCTTTGGCATGCACGCTTTGGTCATCTGAATTTTGCTAGTTTGCTATTCCTGCGAAAATCTGAAATGGTGTCATCTTTGCCCAAACTTTAGGCACCCTATAAACATGTTTCTGAAGGCTGTATTTTGGGCAAAATGTAGTGTTCCTCCTTTCCAAAAGATGGTTCAGTTCGAGCTACTCAAAAATTGCAGCAGGTTCACAGTGATGCATATGGTCCTATGCAGACACCCCCTTTTGGAAACTATCTTTACTTCGCAACTTTCATTGCTGATTTTTCCAAGCATGCATGGGTATCTCCATAGAAAGCAAAGTCCAAAATGTTTATGTGCTTCAAAAAGTTCTTGGTTTTGGCTGAATATCGGTCAGCATGTAAAATCGGCACCCTCTGTTCTGATCGGGGCGGGGGGGGGGGGGGGGGGGGGGGGGGGGGGGGATATATGTCTTCTGACTTTAATGCATTCCTGGCTGACCGTGGGATAAAACATAAGTGTACAGTGTAGTCTACACCTTAACATAATGGAGTTGCTGAACAGAAGGACATGTCGCTCATGGAGATGACGAGGTGTATGGTGAAGAGTCAAGCTTTACCAAATAGTTTCTGGCTTGAGGTTGTCATGTGTGCAGCATATGTACTTAACAGGTTTCCGAGTAAAGCGCTACAGTCTATCACTTATATGAGGCTTGGCATGGTCGTAAGCCATCTGTTGCTCGCCTACGTGTTTTTGGTTGTCTCGCATATGTATTAGTGCCTGAAAAACATCGCAAGAAATTAGATGATGAAGCAGTAAAATTTATTTTTGTTGGGTACAATTCTGAAAGCAAAGGCTATCGTATGTATCATCCAGAGACTATACGCATTTTGGTTAGCCTTGATGTTGTTTTTGTGGAAGATGCTATTCAACCTTCACTTTCATGTACAAAGGAGACATCTGTTAGCCCCAAAGACATGTATGATACTTTGCTACCTCTTTTTACAGGTGGACAATCTAGTGCTTATCCTAATGAGGCAACTTCTCAGCCTTTACAAGTTTCATATGATCATGAAGATCATTCCATTTCTTATGCAAATTTGCATGATGCACTTGTTGATGAGAGAGCTGATATTGAGGCAAAAACTATGTCAAAATGGCTAGTGCAGACTTTGCGTGACATCAAATTAGATGCACCTTCTCGTTCAGGCTCTCATAGTGCCTCTTTTGCATTAGATTGCTATGCTATGTGGGCCTCTAGTCTCCTTTGTCATACACTTCTCGTTCAGGCTCTCATAGTGCCTCTTTTGCATTAGATTGCTATGCTATGGCGACCTCTAGTCTCGTGATGAGACTGAACCTGTTTCGTTTGATGAAGCACAACATTTTGAATATTTGATGGCTCTAATGAAATCTGAATATGATGCTATCACGAAAAATGGTACCTTGTGTTTATGTGACTTGCCTCCTCGCAAGAAGGCCATTGGCACTAAATGGGTATACAACATGAAGCGTAAACCTGATGGAACAGTTGACAGGTATAAGGCTAGGCTTGTTGAAAAGGGTTATGCGCAGGAAAGAGGCATTCATTTTGATGAGACCTTTGCACCTACATGCCGAATGACTACTGTTCGTTGCAGCTGTGCACTTGAGGCTCATCACGGTTGGGGTGTACATCAGTTGGACATTAAAACTGCATTTCTTAATGGTGACGTGCACGAAGAAGTGTATGTTTTTAAGCCTCGTGGCTTTTACAGAAAGGGCATGAAAACCAGTATGCAGGTTAAAGAAGGCATTATATGGTTTAAAGCAAGCACCCATGCTTGGTATGAAAAGATACATGCCTATATGATTGCACATGGTTTTGAGAACAGGCCAACTGAACAGTCCATAATAATAATGTACTTATGATCATTGTTGTGTATGTTGATGACATGCTGCTCACTGGTCCTCATGAGAAGCATATTCCTGATTTTAAAGCTGATATGCATGCCTCATTTGAGATCTCTGATTTTGGGCGTTTCTATCAATATTTGGACATTCAGTTTATGCAAGTTGATGGAAGAATAGCTTTGTGTCAACCGATATTGACACATAATTGCAGTGTTTTGGCCTTGAAGATGGTAAACCTATTGCCACTCCTATGGAGACAGGTTTACGATTAAGTCTTCATGATGCTAGAGATGATATTTGACGTTCTGGACCAAATATTCAGTTTGTTGTCTCGCTACTTGAGTGGTACCCCGCTACTTGGATTGTTCTATCCTTGGGGGATCACTACCACAAGGTTTGCATGCTTTTTCTGACTCTGACTGGGCTGGTTGCTATGACACTCGTGTGTCCACTAGTGGCTTTTGCTTCATGCTTGGTAGCTCATGCATATCTTGGTTGAGAAAGAAGCAACCTACTGTGGCCACTTTTAGCTGTGAGGCAGAGTATAGGGCACCTTTTGCAGCGACTATTGAGCGTGTGTGGTTCAGATGCCTTATGGCTGATTTGGGTGTTGGTCAATCTTCTACCACCGCCATCTTCACTGAAAGTCAGAGAGCATTCGCCCTTGCGAAGAACCCTGTGTTCCATGCTCACACTAAGCACATTGAGGTGCATTATCACTATGTCAAGGAGAGGTTCTCTGCTGCAGAGATGAGCTTGGTATATGTGCCCACGCAGGAGAACATTCTAAACCTTTTCAGGAAGGCTCTGCCTAGGAAGAAGTTTGAAGCTTTCCGCAAAGCTTTGGGCTTACTTCCTTTTGTGCATTGATTCCACATAGCTTGCCACTTCCTTATACAGGACTGCAAGCTCCTTGTTCACCGCATCACTCCCAGGGGGGATTTGTTGATATATTTAGGTAGTGATGTGTGTGAAGACTCTAGGTCCGAAGGGGCACTTTTTTCCCTCTTTAGGAATCCCCCCCCCCCAACCCCGGCTTGTAGATACGCATATTGCCCCAAGGGGTTACTTTTGTACATTCTAGTGGTAATACATTCAGTATTGTGTGTTGTGCTCCAAGTTTCTTCTTCTTCCTTGTGCTGTTCGTGTGCTTCCGCGGACGTCTTACTCCAAGAAATATTGCCCAATATTGCAAACAGGTAACAATAATTATAACCTTCATAAGATGTTGGAAACAATGTCAAGATGGTCTGGCATCTATCTTGGCACTAATAGAAGAGTCCTCAAGAAGAATCGAGGGGAGCATAACATTATATAATGTGGTTTTCATAGATGTACAAGTAAACACGTTGGGCACGTTGGCGAAGGTATTAGCCTGTCAACGGGGTGACGCGGGTTCAAATCCCACTCGTCGCACCGCGCAGGTTTTGTGTTTCTCAAAAATCGTTAAATCTAGCGATCATATTTTTACCTTCGCTTTTTGGGCGGTGCTATCTTTGGGATAGATTTTCGGAGAGGCTGATTGGCAATCGTTTTTTGTGTTTTGCTTTTCATAATATGCTTTTGATAAGAACTCTAATCACTATATAAAGAAGCATAGTCTCATTGTTGAGATATCATCGCACAAGCTCTAGCAAGTGTGCTTGCAAGTTGGAGGTGATCAATCTTCTCAAGCTAGGAGGAGATCTTGGAGGCCACATTGAGGAGGAGTTCTCAAACTCTTGGAGGAGTTGTGGTCTATGTCTTGGTGATTATCTAGAGGAGATTATGCCAGCTTACCATCAACATCCATTGTTGATTTACTGTGAGTGTCAAGTCTATTTCCGTTCTTACTTGCTAGGTCACTCGTTTCTGATTTAGATTGATCAGAATTTGGGTTTGTTGTACAATAGTTCTAAATTGTTCTTATTCTCCATATTCTCACACACACTCTTCATACCTCTTAGGCACACAACCTCTTGTATCTAGTTCCTATTTCTGCCTAGTTATAGATATTGTGAGTTTATATAAAAAACACACATTGTAATTGACATTGGAATATAGATATTGTAGGTGAGCCTCATAGCTTACCGTTACACTTGAAATCTTGTATATTCTCTCTCTATCTCTCACTCATCTATTATTGAGTCTTAAGGTGTGTATGTTAAGGTTCATCTGTTGGAAGATCCTATAAACCTGTGATTTATTGTTATTGTGGCCCACTACCACTTCCAACATTTGGTATTCAGGCCTGAGAATACCAACATTTGGTAACAGAACCTAGTTGACATACACCCTTAACAAGATGAGTGACTATAGAAGTTTTGTGATGATGAATCAGTTACTATCAAAGGACTTAGGGAATATTGTCAATGGCACTTATCCAAGGCCAAAACAAGTCGGAGAAGATGTTGCTTCATCTTCTAGAAGACGACCTCTTCCTATTTCTGCTCAACAGGAGGTTAGTGAAGAAGAAGAAACTCTTTCATCATCAAGAATCTGTACTACTACCAGATTACTTCCTCAGAAGAGCAATCTAGATGGGATTAAAGGGATGCTTTAGCACTTTCATATATTGCTATGGGAGTTAAGAGGCATATTATACCCCAAATCAGGTCATGCAAAACCTCTCGTCAAGCTTGGTTGGAGTTAGAGAATCTCTATCAAAGTAGAAACCTTGCTAGGAAAGCTCATTTAAGGAGACAGCTAGCCAACACAAGGATGAAAGTTGGTGAATCAATTCAGACACATATTTTGAGGCTTAAAATTTACAAGATCAATTACTCAATGTTGGAATATACATTTCAGATGAAGAGATGATAAACACACTTCTAAACTCACTTCCATATACATACCATGCTTTTGTTACTTCTTTATCCCTTTCTACAAGAAATAAAGAAGTTTCATTTGAAGAGCTACAATTCCTATTACTTCAAGATGAAGATAAACAAAAGGGTATGGAAGAGAATGATGAAGCCATGTTATCATCGTCAAAGAGAAAGAAGAAGGAGACAAAAAAGGAGCAGAAGATTCAACAATCCAAGAAAGAAAGTAAGTCTTCTAATCCTAAGTTTTCCCATTCTATCCCTAATGCTTCCTCTACGCCCAAAGAAAAATCTTCAACTACATCATATTCAAAGAAAGGAGTATGCCATTAGTGTAAGAAGCCAAGTCCTTCTATAGCAGAATGCAAAGCAAGGATTTTCAATGAGAAGAAGAAAGCATCAGGTAATAGTGTTGAAGATGATCCAAAACCTAAATCTTCAAAGGTAGATTCATATGCATATGCTACTATTGAAGAGATAGCTTTTGATCAGGCAGCGTTAAATGCAATCTCAGATAATCCTTGGATTTTTTATTTTGGAGCTACTAAGCATATGACAAGTTGCAGAAAGGTATTTTCTTTCCTTTCTAACTCTTCCGGTATAAGAGTAACCATTGCAGATGGTCATGATTTAGATGTTGGTGGTGTTGAAGAAGTGAACTTTAAGTCCAGAGCAAGTGGAAATTTCACAATTTCCAATGTTCTTTATGTTCCAGAAATAAAAAAGAATTCGCTCTCTATCTCGACTTTCTTATGAGATGGTTATAAAGTAGTTTTTAAGAAAGATTCATGTCAGATTCTCTCACCTGATGAGAAGCATTGTCTACTTCAAGGTGAAAACAGAAGTGGCATGTTTGTGTTATCCAAAATTAGTCATGCTAATGTTGCTAGGTCTACTACACCCAGTGTTGTTTCCTGGCGCGTCAGGAACGATTTGCTGAAGTAAGTAACGTCCGTTCCTGACGGCCAAGTAGTTGACGCGTACCGGACGGGGTGATTGCAAACATGTTGCATTTGGGGGAAAGAATATTGACGCTGGTCACGGGCGGGGTTTATTGTCTGAGTCTGAGACTCTGAGTCACTCGATTTCTCTCTCTGCAACTACGTGAACCGATGCAACCATGATATATATATAAATATATATATATATATATATATATATATATATATATATATATATATATATATATATATATATATATATATATATATATATATATATATATATATATATATATATATATATATATATATATGTATGTATGTATGTATGTATGTATGTATGTATGTATTGTGAAGAGAGATGGTGGATGCAATCCAAAGATGAGTAGGTGCCGCTACAACCAGCTTCACACCAGCCAACTGAGACTTCAGAGTTGATTAGTAGACCCTTTGAGCTTCCTAAATCCACCAAAATATCAGCCAAGTACTTTGGAACATGTATCCCAAAAGTTTAAGTCAAGACCGACAAGTTGCGAAATGACTAGCTCCCAAAACTTGCTATTTTTGAACATACACCTGCTGGAAAAAATGAACAGTGCTCTCAACCTGGAAGGAATTAGAAAAATTCCTTTTGGGCATAGCAAATAGACTTAGCAAGCTTCCTATTCCAAGTTAAAACACTTCAAATGATAGACTGAGCACTGAGAACAAGTTTCATCAAGTTCTGGAACATTCCCACAATTCTCGGGGCTCTGCAGAGATAGACCAGTAAGCAGTAAAATGCAGATATCTCCAAAAGTATAAATCCAATGACCTTGAAAATGTATATGTAGAAACTAGACAGTGAGAGCTATCCAACGCACTTTAAAACACTGAAAAAGGTTCAGTATAACTCGAGATATGACCTTCTGAAGTTACTGCTCTGAGTGAGTATAGCAGAGAACAAAACAGAGAGGTAGATGATAATAAATGTATAGATTCACATATGATTACAACCACATTGGCAATGAATCTTTGCACAATGGGAGTAGAATGATAGAGCTATGGAGTAAGCTCTTCAATCTCTACAAAATGACATCAAGTGGTCACGTACAAGGCTTGCTTATCGCCTCTTCCTTCTTGCTCCTTTTATAGCAATTCTTGGAGGGAGTTTTGAATTCGAATTCGAATGGCTCCACCTAAAAGTGATCCCCAAAGTTAGGAGAGATTCCCTCAGCTCAAAAATTCGTGATTTTGGTAGTTGGAGCCACGAATTTGCTTTTACATCATGGATGAGGTAAGCCATCCTTTTACTTTTTTCTTTTTCCATTTACAAGAGATAAAATGTACTCTTTTACAAGAGGTGTTCACATGACTACTCATGTGACTTACAAATGAGGATAATATCAAGCATATCAAGCATGTAGGCTTGGGCAAAATGCACCAACAGCTCCCCCTCAAGCCTAACATGCTTGGCCTCCAAATAAGTCTTCAATTGTCCTTGATTTCCTGCAAACCAATCATCAACTTGAATCTACTTAATTTCGTACCATCAAGAGCTTTCGTCAACATGTCTGCACATTGCATATCTGTAGAGACGTAGGATAGTTGAATATCCTTGCTCATTAGCTTCTCCCTTACATAATGGTAGTGGACTTCAATATGCTTGGTTCTAGCATGGTATACCGGATTAGCTGCTAGATGTAGTGAGCTTGTGTTGTCACCAAAAATGTGAGGTGTTGAAGAATGAAGTCCAAGATCTGTGTACAAAGATTTTAACCACATGATTTCTTGAGTTGCATTAGCCAAACCTCTATATTCAGCTTCAGTAGAAGATAATGCCACGGTTGGTTGCTTCTTCGATGACCAGGAAATGATTTTTGAACCTGCAAATGATATATACCCTGATGTGCTTCTTCTATCATCTTTAGATCCGGCCCAATCTGCATCTGAGTAGACCTTTAGCTCAATATCTGAAGTATATGAATAGAACAAACCTTCATTCATGGTCCCCTTTAGGTACTTGAGGACTCGCTTGGCCGCTTCCATATGTGGTCTTCTCGGCTTATGCATAAACTGACTCAATATGCTAACACTATAGCATATATCCACCCTTGTGAGTGTTGCATAGTTCAAACTTCCAACCAAGCTTTGATAGCTTGTGATGTCTTCAATTGGCTCTCCTTCATAAGCACTAAGCTTATGATTTTGCTCCATAGGTGTACCTGCACACTTGGTATTTTCCATCTTGAACTTGACGAGCATGTCATGGACATACTTCCTTTGTGTGATGTATATACCTGAATCTGTGTAGATCAACTCCAATCCAAGAAAATAAGTGAGTGGTCCGAGGTCACTTATTTTGAACTCCTCCTTCATTTGACTCTTTACCTGTTTGATTCCTTCAAGATCATTGCCTGTGATAATAATATCATCAACATACACACATAAATAGATCACTTCAGATCCATTCCTCTTTATGAACAAAGAGGTATCCGCCTTGCTAGCTTTGAATCCTTGGTCCTGCAAATAAGTAACCAATCTGAAATTCCAAGCTCTTGGAGCTTGCTTCAATCCATACAAAGCTTTCTTTAGTTTGCATACATAGTTAGGATGATGTGCATCCTCATATCCAGGAGGTTGTGCCATATACACTTCCTCAGAAATCCATCCATTCAAGAAGGCATTCTTTACATCAAGTTGATAAAGATTCCAATTTCTAGATGCAGCAAGACTTATGAGAACCCTAATTGTAGGCATTTTTGCAACAGGAGAGAAAGTCTCCTCATAATCAATACCATGGGTTTGAGCAAACCCTTTAGCAACTAACCTTGCTTTGTGTCTATTTATACTTCCATCTGGATTCCTCTTGATTTTGTATATCCATCGAGATCCGATTATCTTCATAGATGGCTTGTTAGGTACAAGCTCCCAAGTGTCATTCTCCTTCAAGGCTTCCATTTCTTCATCCATTGCATCTCTCCAAGCTTTCTTGCTTTGTGCTTCTTCGAATGTGGTAGGTTCTTCATTGGTTGAATCCTTTGCAATGTAGATTGAGTGCTTGGTGACCAAAGAAGTATCATAACCAAACCTCTCTGGTTTCTTCTTCTCCCTCGAAGACCTTCTAAGTGGTTGATGTGAGCTCTCGGGTCCATATGTAGCATCCTGCATCTTTGCTTTACCTTTGTTCTTCCATAGCTTTAGTCTTTCCAAGTCTTCTAGGTCAATCTCCGAATCACTTTCTTCAATCTGCTTTGGCTCCTTTGGTTGAAGTGATGGAAAATCTTCATCCAAGTCATATGGCAGCTTCACTTTCCTGTCATCATCAAACCATGATTTGTTTTCATCAAAAATTACATCTCTACTCACAGAAAATCCTTTATTGGTTGGATTGTACAATCTATATCCTTTTTGGTTTTGATCATAACCAATGAATACACACTTCTCTGCCTTGGGATCCAATTTCCCTCTTACTTGAGAAGGAATGTGAGCATAGGCTAAGCATCCAAAGATTTTACAATGCTCTAGACTAGGTCTTCTTCCATTCCACACTTCATATGGAGTGGTTCCATCTAGTGACTTAGATGGAAGTCTATTTATGAGATATGTGGCTGTCGACACAGCCTCTGCCCATAGGTAGTTCGGCAATCCCTTTTCGTTGAGCATGGACCTTGCAGCTTCGACGATAGCTCTATTCCTCCTCTCTGCTACACCATTGAGTTCAGGTGTATACCTTGTAGTGACTTCCCTTTTAATGCCTCTTTCATGCAAGAAGGCATCAAATTCAGAAGAGAAGTATTCTCCTCCACCATCTGATCTGAGTCTTTTCAAAGTCCTACCTGTTTGATTTTCAACAAGAGCAATATACTTCTTAAAGCAATTAAACACTTCATCCTTGTGCTTCATGAAAAACAGAATGGTCCACCTGCTACAATCATCTATGAAAGACACATAATATCTTGAGCCTGATATAGATGGCTCCTTACTTGGAACCCACACATCCGTGTGCACTAGATCCAAAGGATTTTGATACATATATCCTTTCTTATTGAAAGGTTGTCTATGAGCCTTGCCGAGTTGACAAGCTTCACACTTATAAATCATGTGTTGCCTTGTGATATTAGGCAAACCAAGTACACTTTGGTCCCTGCAAATCTGTTTGAGTGTCCTCTCACCAATGTGAGCAAGCCTTTTGTGCCATATCTCCAACTCTGTTAGAGTTTGAGATCCATAGCTAAACAAAGCTATGTTCTTTGTATCTTCCACTTCAAAAGTGAAAAGCCTTCCTGTCTTTTCTCCTTTGGCAATCCTTCGAAAGCCTTGCCTTGGGTCTTCAACATATGCTCCAAATCGATTGAATCTAACCTGCAATCCTTTTTCAACAATCTGTCCAACACTTATTAAATTTTTGGTAATTGTAGGGACATACAAGACTTTGCTTAAGAGGTTCATATTCCCATATGATGTCTTCACATTACCTATCTTCTCCACTGAGTGCTTTGTGTCATCTCCTGTCTGCACTTCATGCTTGTTATGAGGATCTTCCAAATCAGAAAGTAAAGCCACATTTCCTGCTACATGGTTCGAGCATCCCGAATCAATGTAAAATATGTGATCATCATCCTTACCCTTCTTTGTTGATAGATTCATAATCAATAATGAATCTTCTTGACTTTGGTCCTCTGCATAGTTATTGTAATCTCTTCTTCCTCTATGGCCACTTTGATAGTTGTTGTTGTTGTTGTAATTGTTGTTGTAGTAGTTGTTGTTGTTGTAGCCTCCATTGTACCTACCTCTATTTGATCCATAGCCACCTCTATTGAATCCTCTTCCTCTTGAGTTCCTTGGATTCCTGAAACATTCTTCAGTAGTATGGTTAGATAAGCCACATATGTTGCAAGGTTGAGATGATTGGAATCTCCCCCTGCCTTGCTTTCCACCTCTGCCTCTTCCTCTAGCTCTTCCTCTACCTACAAAGTTTGCTTGGAAAGAGCTTCCTTCATCTTCATTCTTCCTATTCTTTGACTTGTCCTTGACCTTAGCTTTATCAGAATATAAGGCAGAAGTTTGATTACCTCTTGAGGACTCAACACCTTTGCTAATCTTTGCTTCATGAGTGAAGAGTTGGCCCATGAGTGTGTTGAGGTCGGGTACATGCATATCCATGTATAAATCCATGGCTGTTGTGAATGACTCCCACTTGTCGTCTGCTTTGATTCCATTCATGATTTGTCTTATGATTTGCTCCTCTTCAATTACCTCTCCAATGCTTCCAAGTTGGTCGGAAATCTCCTTCATCTTTGTGACATAATCAGTCACATTTTGCTTCGGGCTTTTCTTCATTGTTGTGAACTCCATCCACAATTGGTTCTTCCTTGCTCGAGTGTTGGAAGAGAAGAAAGAAGCAAGTGCATTCCAGGTTTCTCTTGATGTCTTGCATCCCTTGACATGAGGTAAAAGAAAATCAGAGATTGAGTTTAGAATATAGGACCTTGCAAGTGCATCCTTCGAACACCAATTCGAAAGTCCTTCCACTTCTTCATGTGATGGTTGCCCTTTGTTCCTCATGGTTGGCATTGCTTCATCTCCGGATATGAATCCATATAGATTCCTCCCTTGAAGGTAAGCCTCCATCCTTAGAGACCATGCCGGATAGTTGTTTCGATCCAATTTGTCAATTGTTGATGGAAATCCATCTCCCATGTTGCTTGACTATGCTCTGATACCACTGTGAAGAGAGATGGTGGATGCAATCCAAAGATGAGTAGGTGCCGCTACAACCAGCTTCACACCAGCCAACTGAGACTTCAGAGTTGATTAGTAGACCCTTTGAGCTTCCTAAATCCACCAAAATATCAGCCAAGTACTTTGGAACATGTATCCCAAAAGTTTAAGTCAAGACCGACAAGTTGCGAAATGACTAGCTCCCAAAACTTGCTATTTTTGAACATACACCTGCTGGAAAAAATGAAGAGTGCTCTCAACCTGGAAGGAATTAGAAAAATTCCTTTTGGGCATAGCAAATAGACTTAGCAAGCTTCCTATTCCAAGTTAAAACACTTCAAATGATGGACTGAGCACTGAGAACAAGTTTCATCAAGTTCTGGAACATTCCCACAATTCTCGGGGCTCTGCAGAGATAGACCAGTAAGCAGTAAAATGCAGATATCTCCAAAAGTATAAATCCAATGACCTTGAAAATGTATATGTAGAAACTAGACAGTGAGAGCTATCCAACGCACTTTAAAAACACTGAAAAAGGTTCAGTAAAACTCGAGATATGACCTTCTGAAGTTACTGCTCTGAGTGAGTATAGCAGAGAACAAAACAGAGAGGTAGATGATAATAAATGTATAGATTCACATATGATTACAACCACATTGGCAATGAATCTTTGCACAATGGGAGTAGAATGATAGAGCTATGGAGTAAGCTCTTCAATCTCTACAAAATGACATCAAGTGGTCACGTACAAGGCTTGCTTATCGCCTCTTCCTTCTTGCTCCTTTTATAGCAATTCTTGGAGGGAGTTTTGAATTCGAATTCGAATGGCTCCACCTAAAAGTGATCCCCAAAGTTAGGAGAGATTCCCTCAGCTCAAAAATTCGTGATTTTGGTAGTTGGAGCCACGAATTTGCTTTTACATCATGGATGAGGTAAGCCATCCTTTTACTTTTTTCTTTTTCCATTTACAAGAGATAAAATGTACTCTTTTACAAGAGGTGTTCACATGACTACTCATGTGACTTACAAATGAGGATAATATCAAGCATATCAAGCATGTAGGCTTGGGCAAAATGCACCAACATGTATGTATGTATGTATGTATGTATGTATGTATGTATGTATGTATGTATGTATGTATGTATGTATGTATGTATGTATGTATGTATGTATGTATGTATGTATGTATGTATGTATGTATGTATGTATATATATATATATATATATATATATATATATATATATATATATATATATCTCCATTAGAGGAAGGTGTAGGCTTGATCCGACACTTTGGACATATGATAAACTATTGAAAAAGGGGATCCGAGTTCACATGCTTCCACAAAGGACAAAGTGTTGACCAATTCTTCAATGACCTTGAGGGGGAGAATTACAGTATCCATAATCCAAGAACATGTGTTTTAAGGAAGGATGAAGAGTGAAGTATGTGTCCCTAGCAAGGTGGAACGGTACGTTGGGTTCGGTACGTACGGTTCGCATACGGTTCAAGATCCGAACCAAACTTTGAGGTTTGGTACGTTGTTCCATAATTTTACAATTCATAAATGACAAAAATATATAGATATTATATGTTGCATATTCAAGAATCAAGTTATCTAAACACTAATATCAACATAAACAATGAATTACAACAAAAAAGAGTTGGGTCATGCTCAAATTGAGGGGAAAAAAATATGAAAATGTTACATAAATTTGAAAATACATTGAACACGTACGGTACGGTTCGATACGTTTCGTACGTACCATACGTACGGAAAAGTGTACGGTTCGAGTTTTGATCCTACCTTGGTCCCTAGAGATATATAGCTGAAAAAGGATATTCTAGATGAGTACCTAACCAACCTAGTGTACAACACTCGAGCGTTGACAAGACATGATCTTGTTAAAATGCACTTCTATCCTTGATTATAGGCTTAAATGCAATAAATGTCAAGTCAATTAACTTGAAAGACTACCATGGGTACTATGCCTGTTCACTTGTCCAATTGCAATTTCAAAGTTAACGTTGTCTGTGTGCACTAGCTGGGTTGGTTGGGCTTTTCACCTCTTGAGGCGGGGGCGAGGGTTCAATCCCCACTATCGACAGGATAGAGTGGGCCTAAGGCCAGTGTTAAACCATGATATTCCCGTTGAAACTAGTTCTCTATGTGTCGCCTTCTGGAAGTCTAACCCTTGCTTTGTGGGATACAAGGGTCCCATGGGTAATCTGCCCGTTCACTTGTACAGTTGCAATTTCAAAGTTAAAATCCGAGGGAATAGGCTACGGCTGAACCTCCATTTAAAAAAATAAAATTTAAAAAAAAAAAGAAACTTGAAAGACTAAAGATTGGAAGCCTTCTCTATGCTTTCGATATTCCTTATGGGAAATTGGAGAGCCACTTAATGATAGGATTACCCAAGACATAAGGTAGGTACAACTCTATATGGGGAATTGTGGATACATCAACCAAAATGGATATGTTTATTTTGACACATAGTATAGTGAACATAGTAGATTTAAATCGGGATTTTTTCGCTTTAAATAAAAATCTTTTAAATCCCTCTCAATTTGAATCTCTATATAGGATTTTTATTACCTCATGAAGGATTTTCGTTTCTTTTGACCTTGGAGAAGTAGTGTTTGACTCATATTTCCTTACCGTGAAGAGAGTGTATCTTAGTATTAGAGCAATGTTTGACTCGATAGTGTATCTTAGTATTAGAAGAAATTAGTTTATACTCTAGTACTACAGTGTTGATTTAGCATTTTCTACTTGAACAAAAACCATTAATACCCAAATTGGTTTCATCTTTGTTGGAACTTGGATCATTTATTCAATTAATATGGCTTGTTGTCTGCATCAAGGGTCTCTCATGTCCTAGAAGGGAGTTTGGGAGTAATATTTAGTTACCCAAATCTATTTCACTACATTGTCTCGCTTTGGTTATTCACCATGTTAAGGCCCTCTTTTTTGTGTGGTTACCATGGAGCTTGTTTATTAGAAATTACTTCTTTCCTTCTCACCTATTTATCATTGGTATTATGATTTGTTTACTCTAGAAAAATTATTGGAAAAGATATGAGCTCTAATTGAAGATTTTATGACTACAAAGGGGTGTTGTTAAGCAAACCATGCACATGATGGGCACATGAACCATTCCAATTTATCTTATTTTTGGACACAAAAATATGTAGGCCACATGCTCATCACATTCTTCTAGGGGATTGAAAGTTCTCTACCATGAACATGAGCAATTAGCATGCCTCCTTAGAGGTTAGTTCACCAAGTGCTACAATACCTACTCTTAACCTAGTAGCATGAGCTAAATAATATCTTGTTGGAAATACTAGGAAGTTGATTAAGACATTAGCATTGCCTATTTTAAGAGGCATCTACATTTTTTTGCCAAGAGTAGTTTGTGCTTCTCTAATGCCTATGATAGTGAGCTCTATTGGATCTACAAGACTACATGACCTTTCAAGTAATTGTCAATTTAAAGCTGGATACTTTTCACTATTACCCCTCTATCTATGAGGACATTAAATACCCAATAATCTTTCCATCCAATGCCAACCAAGACATAAGGTCATAATCTTTGATCTTTTGATTTTTTTGCATTTCCAAACGAGAAGGACCTATTGCTATGCATGTGAAAAAAAAAAACTCTCTCTGATTGGATAAAAACCTTCATTTTTCTATTGGGTGTGAACGATTTAAACACTTCAACAGTTAAATCTCGATTTAAATCTCACCATCACACTATAGTAGTGAGGACACTAAAATTGGCTAAGCTCTTTGTAAAAAACATATATCAATCATAGAGACTTCCATTTGACATTGTTTCAAATCCGAGTAGAAAGTTCGTTAGCGACTTTTGGAGAGAAGACTTCAAAAAATTAGATACTAAACTTAGCATGAGCATGACCGAACATCCACAGATGGATGGACAAATAGAGAAGGTTAACCAAATCGTAGAAGATATGCTTCATGCATATGTGAATAAAGAGCAAAGTAATTGGAAAGACTACTTATTGATAGAAGACTTTCATGTATGAATGCCAAGCACTCTGCCAAGGGACATAGTCCATTTAAGCTTGTTTAAGGGTTTCAATCAAAAGCTCCTTGTGCGATAGGATTGCAACACGAGAAGGTCCGAGTTGTAAAGGATTTATTGGAAGAAATGAATCATATGCTTAGGCTTCCAAAGAAACAATACTAAGAGATCGGAAGATAGAGCTAGAACCTATCCCAACCTTGAAAGGAGAAAAATCAACCCTGAAGTGTGAGCGGTCTATCTTAGAGTTCTATCTAGATTTAAACCATGAAGACATGACCTTGTCCAAAGTCAGCTCATAGATAATGTGATCCATTCAAAATACTTAAGAGAATAGGAAAGATGGCATACCGAATCTAACTTCCAAAGGAGAGTGAAACCCATCTAACTTTTCATGGGACTAAGCTAAAGATAAAGTTGGGTCACGACTCACTCTAACAAGCATAAAAGAATACTACCTACTTGAGAGAAACAAATGAGAAGTCAACACTATCAAAGTGACTAGTAAAGTGGAAAGATGGCTAAGAAGATAATGCCACAAAGTAGAGTACGCAGCATTGAGAGAGTGTTTCCCACATTTGAGATATCTTTCCAAGAGACTTCATAAAAGGAAGGACACACAGTAAAACTGTGTAGATGTAAACAAGGTACATGAGGTTCAATGAGAGTATCTATCCTTGTCTCTGTCTACCTTTTGTTGGGACCCTCCAATCCCATTCTTGAGTACAAATATAAACTTAAGGGAAAGGGAATCCTACATAGTGGGAATGATCGCTTAGAAATATCACACATGGGTTGTGATGAGTGCGATGTGGCACTCACGTGAGGAGCCATTTGGATGGTTCTATTGAGAGAAGTGGGGAACATGGTTAGGAGGCAAGTTGAATGAATCCTATATCAATGTTTTCCCTAAGAAACTTGGTCATCATCTTTATTGGAAAACAAGGATTCGTGCAAACTAGGTATACTTAGAAGGTTCTTTACAAAATTGTTCCCATAACTGATCACATTGGGATATTTACTCAATCATTGAGTTACTCCTATGTTACGTGGTTTGATATATGTTTTTCTCACAAATCAATTTGATACAGTTGCCAAAAAATGATCCAAGTCAGTTGCAATATGAGTCAATTCATTGCATCTTCCATGTTATTTGTGGAATTATGTTCGTGAAGTGAGCAAGGTACTGGGGATCGTAGAATATGTTCCACCACCACAAACACCTAATACACATCAGCTTTGTATTCTGTTGGATGTACAAAGGATTTTAGTGCTTCCATGATTGTGGTTGTTAAGGATGTGGACTAGACTTCAATCTACCCTAAATGCAACCACTTTATTAGAGCATGCCCTACATTCCTTGATGAAGGATTCCAATGGTTCTATGTATCCTAGAAGATTGATTCATATTCCTTGTGAACGCGCCTTCGGTCATGCTCATTAATCGCATGCTTTTACTTCTCAAAGGAAACCTATTATTCAATCACAACTTGTAAACACCTCAATCTTCCCCTATGCCTTCATCATATCAAACTACACTACTTGTTGGATCTTCCTCCACACCCACTAAATATTTGGCTTCAAAATCAATGCCTCCATCTTCCTCAATCCCTACAGACAAACATCCTATTGAGTCTCACCACCAAATTGATGATTATGGATTTAAATTAACAACATACAATAGGAAGAGAGGAAAAGCACTAGCCAAGATCGCACCTAAGTTTATGAGCATGCCAACAAATGATAATCTAACTACGCTTGAAATGCATTAAGATGTGGAAAATATTGTTTTCAAGGAGTTCCCTACTTCCATGGATGAAGAAGGTCCTTATACACATCTACACTTGATATGAACCTTGTCACTTCAATTATTTAAAGATTATGTAATAGCAAAAAGAGAGAAATGTCCTCGATATTGTTGATTTAACAAAAAAATCGTATTTGTGCTTATAGGAGCACAAGTTGCATCATGAGAAGGATATGGTTTTATTACCAGAGATTTATGAATTGCATGTAGTCATGATGGCGTTTCCTTTTGTTCCTACTCATGTTGCCTTTGTTTATTCCTTGTATCCTTCCATTCTCTAGAATGATCTATAAAGTATAATGTTTATCTTCTCTTTTTGCTAGAATGAAGATTCACATTTCTAATAATGTTTATGATCATGAATTTTATATGAAACACACTCAATCATGGAATATGTTTGCTTCTAACCTTCAGGACTTGCATTGCCTATAGGGGACCACAACATGGTTGATCGCATTCAAGATTATCTCCATTAAAGCTTCTCGTATGTTTGCTACTACAAAAGATATTTGAAAGGAGCATATCGCATTAGGAATCTTTTTCTATTTTGGGAGCTACACTATAAATCGAGGCTCCTACACACGTACAATTGGGATATATCTATTCTTAAGGAGCTTACCCATTCAGATCAGTCCCTTCCAAATATTAGTTGTTCTCCTCTCAATAGTCCTCGTCGCAAACCTTTGATGGTTAATAATGTGAAAATTTGCATCCCCTTTTCTCAAGATGACATACAAAATCTTATAAAACAAGTTATGCTCCCTTCGTACCTTGCAACTATGCGATGACAACACTTTGTTACATTCATGTACCACATTTTTGGAGATTGTGGGGAGTTCTTAGTAGATCTTCCAAAGCAAAACAAACTATGTAGCTAAGCAACATGTCACTTCTCTCTAACTCATGGTTGAGATATATTTGCTTACGGCAATCGAACATGTCACTTATTGTGCATGTTTGAGGAGTATTTACATGGACTTTAAGAGCTTTAGAAAAAAGAAGCGCTTTTATAATGCTATGAGCACATAGACATAGGTTATCCTTTTGAAACCTTCTTCTACTATGTGCTTCATAAAAGAGAGCAATCTCCACTTCTCCTTGCTCCTCAGCTATTGAAAGGAATTCCATTACTTCACAATTATTCAAATTATGTTTTTCTTACATCTCACGAAATGCATTGCAATATCAATGATCTCTAGTTCAGCCTACAGCTCTTGCTATAGAAAATTTGGAGGGACCTTTTGGTGATAATGAGCACCTATGCAACTTTTCAACAGCTCCAAAATAATAATGTATTTGGGTTGGGTGGCTTCATTGAATTCCTATTGTGCTTTAACCAATAGGAGAGCTTTAAGGCCTTAATAACTTCGGTTGCCAATGAAATGTGGTTGAGTGGCACGCATTTATTAAAGAGGGTATTTTTGTTTTCTTGCCTATAGTTGACGCACCACACTCACTATCAAACTAGAGGCTCATTACCTTCCAAGGAATTCTGTTAAAAACTATCACAAAAGCACCAATTACTTGCACGCAACAATCCTTACCTTCTATTTTTTATCTATCACAGTATAGTTTTCTACAAAATCAATCAGAATATGACAATATTCATATAGCTACGCTTGGCTAAAATTATGTGTCCCATAATCATATGAATATGG
The DNA here is from genome assembly GCA_020310875.1 of Ceratopteris richardii. Lineage (NCBI taxonomy): Eukaryota > Viridiplantae > Streptophyta > Polypodiopsida > Polypodiales > Pteridaceae > Ceratopteris > Ceratopteris richardii. The sequence goes on along the minus strand of CM035421.1, from coordinate 74,841,635 downwards.
TTCTTATGATATCAATTTCGTAAAAGCTTTTTATATAATTTATTAGAATTTTATAGGCTCGGTAATGAGAAGCAAGGGCTTTGAATGCACCTTTATACACATACATGTGTACTTTAGTCCCCCATTTCCTGTCAGGCACGGTGTTCAACAAGTGTGTCCACTAAGCCACTACCTTTTCCCCATTGCAAGACACCCACTAAACTATTTACTAGATCAGTCTATTCTTGAGGGTGATCTCCTCGACTTGCAATTATATGATCATACTCTTGTGGGTATCGTATTTGCCAACAACAACAATTTTCTTTATCAAGACAATGAAGAAATTGACTCATGTTTACTTTTTCTTTGATAAGACATTATTCATTTAACCATCATTCCAGAGAATTTCCATTGCAATAAAGGTCAATCATAGATAAGATACATAGTGCATTAAAGTCTTACAGCTTCTGAGTGACAATGTCGAACACATTTAATGTACCATCATCATAGCCCACTGCAAAATAAGGGCAATGCCCTAGTGAAGCTGATGCCTGCAATCTCGCAAGAGAACAAATGTTAAAACAGAATCATACCATGGATTACTGCAAAGATTTTCAAGCATCCAAGCTCACCAACGCTGAGACAGTACTCTCTGATTGTGAAGGTATGTTGAATGCAAGTATCTCCCGGTTCAAATCCCAGACCATGATTGATGACATTTCGCCAGAAGCATACTGTTGAGCTCATGCAGCATAGTGATTGACACATCAAACTTTATTCAAGTTAACATCTGAAATTAAGATAAAAAGTTTTGCCGTGCATTTCGATTACCAAATATCCTCTGTATTGTTGCCAATCAATAACAGCATTCATCTTCACTGCTCCAGGTTTATGCCCCTGTATCGCATGCCAAGCTGTGACGAGAGATTGTTTGTTTTTCTGAGTGTAGTCCTTCCAAACACGAATGCACCCATCGTCTGCATGAATTTGTGGAGCAAGAAAAACTCAGAGTCAACCCAACCATGTACACATGGGCTCCAAGACATTTGGCATACACCAGAAATATGAAACCATACTTGATGCCACAAGTAAAAGACTGTCTTCCAGCTCATTCAACAGGCATAATTTGGAGATCCCTTTATCAGCCATACTGTGGTTCTCAAAACTATTCACGAGAGTCCCTTGCTCATAATCCCAAACTCTTTGCAGAACGTAACAAAGAGCTACGTCAAGGGAGTTCAAGATAATAGCAACACAAGTCTTTTTAGTGTAGCATAATATCAAAAGAAACTGCCCACCTGACAACCTCTTTTTGATCAGCAGCACAGACAATTGGCAGAAACGGATGCAAAAGGACAGATCCAACACTGGTCATAGGATTTATATCCAGACTGGCAATCTCATCACCAACTCTTGTAACATCTGTGCCATAAGAAGCCAGTTAAGATGCATGATGACCAATGCAAGTAACTCCATTTACTAAGAGATCATAAATTACGCGAAAGCTGGCATTTTAGAATTCCATCCAAAGCAAGCTTCTCTCTTTCTTCTCTCCGCATTAAGGTTTCTTCATCATCCTCCTGAGATGGTTCAATATTGCGTCTTGTGAAATGCCCACAGCTCCACCTATAAAGGTTTGAAGGCGGAACATTGATGCTTTCAAGTAAGGATGATGCTCCACCCCCAACTAGAGCAGTGTCTGCCAAACCAGTATCTGCTGTCGTTCGCATAAGAGGGCTGAATTCCAGAGAGCAAACACGTCTAATTCCATTTCCAGATAGAAAACTTTGTGCTGCAGGTGGACTAGCTGGGGGGGTGCGGAAGGTTGCGGTAAGATTCCCTGCATAATGCACAGAGTGAAGATGCAAGTTCAGCCTGGTGTTGAAGATATGTCATCATCAGTTTGATACAACAGCTATGAAATCTGTGCAAAAGAAGCGGAAACATGTGGACCTGATGGAGAATCAATCCACGAAAATGACCGTGGAATCCCAGAAAAGATTGGAGCAACTGCTCCTACAGAAGAATTTCGTTGATGTCCAGAACTTGGACTAACATTTGATGCTGAAGCACCTGTACCTCTCCCAGGATTTACAACCACTGGCTCCACACCAATACTTCGAAGTAACTGGCGGCCTAAACTTGCAACATAAGGTGAAGGATCCCTAGCAAGGGCATATATAGCTAACACGCATTGAGAGTAAAATCGGTTTGAGTTCTCATGTCTTGGCCTAGGGATTCCATTGTCAGTTGACCCATTCCCAACTTGCCTATGGCTTTCTGTACCAAACAAAGATGATGACGGTGAACCTTGAGTTGCAGAAGTGTTCAATGAGGGACTACTCATGCTTATATGCATTGGAACTCCACTATCTGAACCCACTCGCAAGCCTGAACCAATCACAGAATTTCCAGCAACCATTTGTGCTGCATTACTGTAGCTTCCTGTTGAGCGAATGGCAGGTACAGCAGGCAAAGGTGAGATAATGGAATTAGAAGGGGCCTTCAGATAAGCAGCAGCACTGGCCTTAAGATGTTTGTTATGCCCTAACACTAATCGTGAAAGGCCTGCAGGAAAGCACGTAATCTTATAAGCATTCAAAAATACCGAATTCACATGTCACAACAAAAAAAATCAATAGTACCTGTGCACTCAAAATATAAATCCATATGTCTCAACGAAAAAATCAATAATACCTATAGCTAATTCTGCTCTGACCAAAGGACTCCCATCATACAACACTTTCAAAAGGATGTCGAAAATCTCTTGTTCAGCTCGTTGCCTCTCCTCATCTTCAAAGTCATCATCTAACGAAGATGAGTCTGACATCACCTCACTCCCACAAGAAATCAAGGTTCCTAATGCAAATGTGGCAGAGGCTCTCACCTGTAAATGGAGAATTTGAACAGTTACTTAACAGCACTACCGAATTGATATCATTCCAGCACTTTTTTGGATCTATACCTCAGGGTGTGGCTCTCGTAAGAGCTCAATCAGTATCATAGGAGCCCTGCCTTGCAAACCTTTCTGCTGTGCATCAGGAAAACCCTCCCAGAGCTTTCCAAGGCACAAACAGAGCCACTGCAACAGCAAAGGCTCAGGTTGCCCAACTGTTTCCTGAATCTGCCGGAGGCAGATGCTGACAAGCTCACATTCCGTACATGCTATCTGCCCTGGTCTGTAGCCATCCACTATGACAGTTAGAACAAAGGCAGCCATTGCTCTATGCTCTGGATAAATGTCTGCACTGTCCAAAAATCTGATGAAGTACTTGTGGCAACCATCTTTCACTAAATCACCCTGGCAAGACTGCATGACAACAATAATAGTCATTCGTTGATCTTGTTACAACACTTATAAGCATACAAACAAGACTACCTTGTCCAATGCAAGAATCTTTGTCCAAATAAATACAAGTATTTGTCTCAGCTCAGGTGCAACGGTTTGTAATAGTTTCAGCACATATGGAAATATACCAACAGAAAGTGCCTGAAATTGCAAATAAAGTCAAACCATCTATTAAAAAGAGGTGCATGCAGGGACATAAATTTCAAAAGCTTCTATAGCACAATTACCAATTCAACTGCCCATGCCCCCATATCCAGAAACCTCCCTAAAAGTAGCAAGGCACGAAATCGATGTGACTGGCTGAGCAACACCTATTTTGACACAACCAAGTACACGTGAGAATATTTCACTAGAACACTGAATCCAAATGTATACAGAAGTAAGACTGAAGCGTCATTTGTTCCACTGTCTAAAGTCATACATGGCACAGGGCCTTTAGCAAAAACTTGTAGGATTTTCCTTCTCTTTATTATTAAGACACAAATATACATGCTTCAACCCAAGCTAATTCCTAACATCTAAGTCGACAGACATAAGTACACCAAAACAAAAAAGAAAAGATACCAAAGTGCAATAACAAACAAGAAAATCATGTAAACATGTCAACAAGGACCTGAAACCAAACAGTTGATGCTTCAAATCCATGTTATTGATAATGAATCCAAGCATTCACTGTTACCCCTTGTCTTAGGGTTGAGAGAAATGGGAGACCAACAGGCTCTAAGTGTAAAACAGAGCATTGTCAGATGCACTCCACATACAGTGACACAGTTGAAATTTACCTCTTATACAGTAAAGACATTGCAATAACAGCGCACATGAAATAAGGTGTTGCAATCAGCATATTCTCAAACGTAAACACAAAAAATCCTACTCCCGCAAAAATTCAATAGCCATCTATTAAGGGCTGTATATCTTTACATGAGAACACATATCCACATCTAAAATAACCTTGCTGGAAAATCATTGTTAAGATCTCCACAAAACTCACAGAATACTGAATCTTTTCTCCCTAGACAGGATGATCATCCAAATTCCAATGCACCCAAACTCAAACAGCACACTGCACTCCCAAAATGAAAATCACTCAACTTAAACCCAAATCTCAGTAATGTCTGTAACAACAATATCTACTACCTAATCAGAGGCTTTGATGTAGCAAGCATTATTACACATTGCAAATACCTGGAGAACTATCGGCAGCTGTTCAGGGGGCTTCTTCCGTTCTGATCCATGCTCCAGCCATACCTCAAACGCTCTCAATTGTTCAGTAAAGAACAGACTTGGCTGCAGCCAACAAGCATAAAAATCAGTAATAATTTCTCAAAGTGTGGATTACCAGAAGGTAAACCAACTGCAAACTGTAGAAAGAAGTATCACTGTATGGCTAAAGGTTTACTCATAATTAAACTCATAAAAGAAAGGGAAAAGGAGCATATGGTCATTTGCATCATGACGGCATAGTTCCCTACCTACCCTGCTGGCCTGCAGGCAGGTTCTTCACTTTTAAAGACACACTTTATCTAATAGTTCACAGTAAGGAGCGTCAGACAGGCACATTAAAGATGGCATTGCTCAGCATACTACGAGATATCTAGGCACTTCCATTGCTTATTCAAAGAGGGTTTCACACCACTTTCTAGAGTCGAGCGACAACAGGACCAGTGATACTTGTTTTTCCATGTTTGAGCTGAAGAGATATAGGCACACCCTGTTAAGGCAATCACAGAGAGAGAGAATCAGCAGCAGGTTATAATTTATTATTACAGCATAGTCATTACCAGTAGACAGCTGGACAGACAGGTACCATTGCTAAAGACAGGTACCATTGACCATGCCATGCGACTAGGAGTATCTAGGCACCTACAACTTACAAAACAGGGCATAACCTGGTATAAACATAGATGAGGAGGATTTGGATTATTTTCCTGCACCACACCCAGCCAGAGTCTTGAGCATACAGCACACTGAGCAGATCTAACATTGACTGATACTTGATTTCATAACAATGGAGCATTCTCTCTTCTTGGTTGACCTGGGTGCATCTCTCTCTCTCTGGTATCCCATAAGATTGTATCAGAATGGTTGCATCCAGGTTATAAACCCTATTTCTGTATCATTTCATTGACTAGAGAGTTTTGAGTTAATCCCCACTCCCATCCTGCTTTCACAGTGCCAACTTGAAAGTTCTTGGTCTCATGGGTTCATTTTGACTTTCTGTGAATCTCAATTTATTATCTTGTTTCTTCTCTATCAGCCTTTTCTCAGGATCTTGTATCTTTGTATTCACTAGGGAGTCGACAGACACTTCTATTTCACACCTAATACTATACTCCTTTCTGAGTCTCTTTGTTTCTTTTTCTGTATTTCTAGCTCAGACATTGTACAAGAGTCACACTTTATAGCCCCTCTGGTCTCATAGATCATATTGGCTTTCAACAGATGCAAATACATCATTTCATCTCTTTTTCTTTCTCTCCCCTCCCTCAACTCCCCCCCCTCCTCTCCCCCCTCCCTCCACCCCCCCGAAAATATTAAGGAGTTCACGGTTGGAACCCAGCCATTGGAATAGCAGTTGATCAAGCCTTGTTGACCTCAGAGTCCAGACATCTCCTGTCCCAGAGAATACAGGTCGCGGGCCTACCAAGTATACTTGCACTTTGAAGATTACATTGATAGGATTTGAAGATGCTTATCCATGCCAAGGTAACCTTTAAAGAAGCTCCCCCAGATTCTAATGAAGTATCTACTTGATTCAACCACAGAGGCATATACAAAATACACAGCCAGAGAAACATGTCGAACTGGAATAATGCCCCCAGAACATTTGGTATGATGAGGAAGGCAGATAGTTGAGAACCTGATTACAGATAGGGGTATCTTTGGGAGTTACCACTCATAGACAGGAAAGTACTCTCATCTGGTGCCAAGTAGGTATGACAAAGACGGTTGTCCTTGCTCATTCAGAGCTGAGTCTGGAGTTCATGAGCCCTCCCCCACTGTATGGCTTGTCTGAATGCTTTGGGTCCATATGCAGCATTTCAATGCATATGCATGGGGTAGCCACCTGTTCAGGAATCAAGATCCCCCAAGCAATGGCAGTGTACAAACTCTTTTTTGTTTTAACCACAAAATAGTAGAAAAGGAGAATCCATTAGATGCTCATAACTTCATCAATTTTGAACAAGAAATCCACAAAAAAGAAAGCACAAAATCGTATTTGATGACTGGTTTTGAACCAGTTGCAATTAGCTTTCCTTGACTTTTTCCTTGGAAAATCAGCTTTACGCATTAGTCTTCAGCTATTCTGGGGAAGTGAAAATGATACATTTATTTGAATATTGCATTTGCTCCTAAGTTAGAAAATGTTAGAGCCTCCATGCAAGAATGCTGAAGTTAATTAACGATGGGTTTTGTACATTTAAATCTAAAACATTTCATGAGCAAAAAGCTGATTCCAAGCTGTAACAGATATTTCTGCCAATACCAGTCAACTAGTATTACATTTGCTATTTAAAGCTGGATGCATCATAAAGAAGCCAGAATATGAAACTTGCCAGGATCTTTAACTACAAATTCCATTGAGGCTTAATAGATAGACTCGAATGGTACTTGTGAATAAAAAACACACAATCCAAAATATCGGAAAGATGAAGTGAGACTGTGGGAAGAAATCCAAAATATCCAAAATACTCATCAGTGTCAGCTAGGGGCCAGACACACATAACCATTGAAACACAAACCCAATTCAGGACAATCATGGCATCAGATCCCCACACAGAAGCAATAAGGTCAAACTCATTGAGAGAGGATCGACTCCACACCTCAATTGTCCTCTTTAAGGCCAGTATGCAAAAATGATATCACAAATCCAAACAGATATGCCCACATAGACAAATTTAAATAAGCACTATTTGTATTTATTTTTTGCTAAATAAACTCCTATAGTTCATGAGAGCACATTCTCATCGCTATGGATCATATGCCATTCCAAATCATGGTTCAGGGCAAAAATGTAACAATACAATACAACTGTGAAACATACAATCAAAATATAGTATGGAATGAAAATTTTCCATACCATGCAAACATTAAAAATTTTAAAAAAATAAAGCAAGTAAAAAAGGAGTTGAATTCAATACTTCATTAGCTCAGGATGAACACGATGGCAATATATATATATATACCCTAATCAGGAGAATTTCTCCAAGCTCCACAAGAAAACCACACTCTAACATTGTTGGATGGTGTGTTACTCATAAAGTGATATAGGCCTTCAACATCACTTTGGGGAACTTACCTTAAATTCAGCAGGTTCCTTTAGGAGGCCAGGGAGTTGAGCAAGGACAGTCTCAGCAGCCATATCCCAAGCATGCCTAGAAGCCCAAACAAAACACACATGATAATCATGTGGCCAAGAACAATAATCAACAAACTCTCTTTGGACACTCAAACTCACCACATCGGGTGCTTATGTGTAGGTGGCAAACGAGGATACGATTGAGGAGAGCAATTCGCCGCTCTCATAATCCTTTCAGCAAGCAGAAAATTCCGAAATAAGCTTGCAACGAGGAGGTCTTGGCGGAAAAGCCTTTTAAATAAATCTGCAACAAAGAAAAAATATTGAATGATATAAGAAACTCTAAAAATTATGTTCAACCAAATTCCTCTTGTACCTCTTGGCAGCACATTCCATGCAATGGTGTCTGTAATAGCTGTGAAAATCCAGTTCAACTCTCCCAAAGGAGTCTTCCTATCATTCTGCTTTCCAGGAATCTTATCTATGAGTTCAGGATCCAATGAGTCTCTGAGCATAGACCTTGGACAAAACCTGCATCAGATAACAAAAAATGAATATTGCTCTAATCACATAAAAGTGACTTTTTTTTACTAATCTAAGCATACAGACTTCCATCATTAGGGCCAGAACATCAAAAATAAGAACAACAAAAATCAGCAATAAAGCTCGCCAAAGAGAAAAGCCCAGCTAATAGTCTGGTAATATGAAAGATGTGTGTGAATTCTTTAGCATAGCAAGAGAATGTATTCCAATATTACAGAAAGGAAAGCTAGAGGAACAGAGGAAAAGGTAAACAGAGAATTATAGGCCAACTATTCCCGACTATTAAGGGGTTGGGGGCGACAGAGAAGAGACAGACAAACAAGGGCACACAGAAGCAAGAAAAGACACAGTACAAAGCTCCCAAACAAACAAGCCCTCCGTATATAAAGGAGCTCCTAAGATATCTTTTCATTTATATATGCCACATAGGTCCATACAAGTGGCATTGCCTGCAATCTTGATAACCTAAACATATTTGAAACCTCAGATTTTATCTGTGTGCCTTATTTAAGATCAGATCCATCAAATGTTAGAAACATTCCCATGAAAGCATAGCAAGAGCATGACCAATGAAGTGGACTGAACGAATGAAATCAATAAACATATAAAAATAGTAACAAAATCAAACAAAAACAAAATATAAATGGCAACAAAATCAGATATTATTTTTTACTTTGCAAATATGGTTAATATTGACAAGAAAATTGGAGGCTATATAGAAACTTTGATTAATTCTACTCAAAAACTTATAACAATAATAATAAAACAATATCACACAAACAAGTAGTGTTTGAGAATAGCTAAAACTTTTAAAATTTATGAATTATAGAAAATACAAATAAATAAAATATGCCTCCCTAAATTCACGAAACAGGAACTTTTTTGAAGATTAATAATGTTTGAAATGACTGCTAAAAATACAAGGCAACACTTTCTAATATAAGTGAAGCAAATTTATGGCAAACAAATGCCAACTATTCCCAATAAAAGAAGATAAATGAACCTCAACACTTAGCTGGTATTCTATACAAATCCATCAATATTTCGTACATAAAGTCAAACTACATACATCCAGTGTAAATCAGGTGCAGACAGTATCCCGAGAAAACAAAAACCTGCTATCAATCTGAAAATTGAAGGTGTGATGGGAGCCGTATTAGCACCCTTTCTATTTTTTTTTGAAAAAAAAAAAAAATCGTTCATCACAGAAACTGTACAGATTCTCTTTATATCCGACTCATACCATGTGAGACATGGGAAGAAGCAAGGAAGTCTTTATTACCAAGCTGCTTACTCTGTTTGCTCTGCTCCACAAGTTTCATCCAGTGCACAAAGGAAATGTAAGAGAAGACTTAATTTAGGTCATCCTCAGTTGAAGGGCTCCCTGATCAACTAAAATAACAAAATATCCTTGTTGTTGGAAAGGAATTCTTCTCAGATATCCACTCATGATTTCAAAATGAGACATCTACAACATTATCCATTGCATAAAAAATGGAGCCTATAAAAGAATCTCAATGATAAAAGCACTGAAACAACATCTTATCGAGAAAATTCCGAGAAATAAGGTCTTTTCACATTGCCAGATTCCTCTATAAATCTGTAGCATAACTGTCGGTATGTCCCTTTGAAGATTCTCTCCTTCTACGATTTTGAAATTTGGGCAAACATGCACCTTAATAACAAAATGCATAAAATCACTTCGAAATCAGATTGTTCATAGCAAACAACCTTTGTTCAATGCTTGCTGGCCTTGCTGAGTAATTTCTGTTTCCCTCCTAATTGCATACCATGAATGTTTGACATACATGCAATAGGCTTCACCTCCTACAGGTATGCAACAGGAATTGTCCATCATAACACACAAGCTTTCCATGAATGTACAAGCATATTTGCAATCAGATATTTCAAAGGCATTTGACCAGGCCTGCATATCAAGCTCCCACAAGAAATCACTGCAAACTTGCCTTTTCTAATGCTCGCCGCTTGAAATGGTTTTGAATCTCATACAATGTCAGACTTCAGTCTCATCTCTGTCAAATAAAACTTTATTTCCAAATACTAAATAATTCAGAAATTAGAGTCCATTTCCATATTTGCCTATTGTGTGTGCGCTTCTTTTTTACCCAATCCATCCTTCTTGTTGGAAGGACCCAAATCAAAGATAATGTTCTGCATTGGTGATCATAAAGCTATGGTTAACCCTTGCATTTTACTCTTTCATATTTTGTCTCCACATTTAAGGACCCAAAATAAACTTTTTCTGTCATTGAGGTGCTACTGACTTATCCAAATTTTCTTTACTCAAAACTTCTTCAGGCTTGTAAACCTACTTGCAAACCTTGCGTTCAAAATTACCGCCACACTAAAACTCGCTACTGTCTATGTAACCTTTGCAAGAATTTTGCTGCTAAAGTTTGAAGGTGAATCTCCTCATTTTCTTCACACTTTCCTATCGTACTTCAATCCTTCCAGATCCGAACCTCCTACTGAATGGGATTTCCACAAAGTTAACAATTTCTTGTTCCATGATGACTTCTTCAGAAAATTCCATAATTGGTAATCAAAGCATCAATATTTATTTCTGGAACATAATTTCAGAGCAGTTAGGAGTTCACGTTGAAAGGAGGAGGTGGATCTACTTCAGCTACAACAGCAGGTTAACTAACTTCAACCACCTTCAAAGCTTCAAGAAAAGTACTACTTGTCAAAAAGTCAAGAAGAAATTATTCTGAAATGAACATGTTAAGCAGGGGCTTAAAACGAAGGATTTCATAGCAAAGGATGACTATGTCTCCAGATGAGAAGAGAAGGATCTAACAATTCCCTTATTCTAGTCATAGGGGGAATCATTAGAAATATTGGCACTTTGTAACCTCCACTAGGCTGGGCTGGTTGCAATGACACTCCTATGTCCACTAGTGGTTTTTGCTTCATGCTTGGTAGTCTATGCATATCTTTGATGAGCAAGAAGCAGCTTATCATGGCCACTTCTAGTTGTGTAGCTGAGTATAGGGCAGCTTTCACAGCAACCGTTGAGTTGTGTGTGTTGCTGTTGAGTGTGTGTGTGTGTTGCTCAGATGCATTTTGGCTGATTTGCATGTTGGTCAGACTACTCCCACCACCATCTTTACTGATGGTAAGAGTGCATTTGCGGTTGCAAGGAACCCTCCTATCCCTCCCGGGTTGTGGGACTTCTTGTATCGGCGACATATTCTTGTATTATTTCCCCTGTGTGGGTGATCTTGTAATCAGAAATGTAACTCTGAAATCTTGTCTAGTCTAGTCAGAGGGCACAATCTAGTGCTCCCCTGACATTTTGGCAAGTGTTCCATGCACGCACAAGCACATTAGTGTGCACTGTCATTATGTCAGGTAGAGACTCTCTGCTGGAGAAATCACTTGTGTGTCCAAACAAGATAATGCTGCAAACCTTTTCACAAACTCTGCATAGGGACAAGATTGAAGCTTTTCACAAACCTTTGGAGTTACTTCCTTTTGTGGATCTCTCTCTCTCTCTCTCTCTCTCTCTCTCTCTCTCTCTCTCTCTCTCTCTCTCTCTCTCTCTCTCTCTCTCTCTCTCTCTCTCTCTCTCTCTCTCTCTCTCTCTCTCTCTCTCTCTCTCTCTCTCTCTCTCTCTCTCTCTCTCTCTCTCTCTCTCTCTCTCTCTCTCTCTCTCTCTCTCTCTCTCTCTCTCTCTCTCTCTCTATATATATATATATATATATATATATATATATATATATATATATATATATATATATATATATATATATATATATATATATATATATATATATAAACGGTCGAAAACCCTAAAACCTCTTCAGCCGCGGTCGCCTGTCCGAAACCCTAAAGCATCACTCTGCTAATCCCTCGCAGCCCCGTTGCCTACCAGTCAGGTTGGAGCAGTCCCCTCTGCATCGTGCTTCATATCTCTCCTTCGACTATTCGAGCTCCTGCAAGATCTACTCCATGGGCAGATCAAAACCCTCATGTTTTCTTTCACGGAAGTAGAGCGTCCCAATCCCAGACTAATAATTGTTGCCTACACCACTCCCACCCTTGCTCCATCGCGCATCGGGCGCGCTCCAGTCTTCATCGCAAGTCTTTGGGCTCAGCACACTGAGCATTTCTCCATCTTCTAACACCATGACTGCTACGGCTAAGAAGAAGGATTTGACCAAAATGAGGACAAACTGACCATAGCTATCAGAGAAAACAAGAAGATGGTGGACTCCAATATCACGACCATCGTCAACCGCCTCTCAAAGCTCGAGAAAGAAGTAGAAACATATCATAAGGAAAGGGAAACATGGAAGATAGAGAAAGAAGAGTGGGAGAGGGAGAGCAAGAAAGAAAAAGAAGAATGGGCTAACGAGAAAGCAAACAGGAAAGAGGAATTGGAGCTCCTCAAAACTTCAATGCGCTCTCTCACACTCGAAGAGGGAGAGATTAATATGAACAAGACAAAAGCTCTCAAAGAAGAACTCACCAACGCCTTGATCACGAGCATGGAAAACAAGTTAGAAGCTATCGAAGAAATGTGGATCGACATAGTGAAGAAGAACGTCAAAAACAAAGCCAAAGAGGAAGCACAAAAGGAAGAAGCCCTCATCGTGCACACCCCCATTGAGGAAGAAAAGATGAGAGATGCCCGTCGTCTCAATGTACACATCACGGACATTGTAGAAAAAGAAGGCTCTACCCCCGAGTTCGATGGGAAGGCACTATGCAAGATACTTGGCTACAAAGAGGAGTCCCCCCCATTCATCAAGTCTTGGAGAACGGGGCGAGACCCCGCCAAGAAGAGAGCTCTCATTCTACACTTCCCTTCCAAAAATGTAAGATCTAATTTCCTACACAAAAGGGTGATTTTGAGAGCACTTGATGGCCCCCCATCTACCTTGATGATGATCTCACACCATCTCACACCCATGCAAGTAGCACATCCATAGTACAAAGTAGAGATTTAAATCGTAGATTTAAATCGGGATTTAAATCGTTTAAATCGTAGAGATTTTTAAAAATAAAAATAAAAATCGGGGTTTTTATTCATCAAGAGATTTTTATTTTTTTTTTTTGTATCTAAGGTATGCACAATACCTATTCAACTCATATATGCTCCAATATTGGACAATAGTGAAAGTAGTGAAAAGTTTATATGACCTGGATGCTTGTTAGTTCTTGTACTTCAGTCCTATGTGAGATGCCAACAAAGAGTTTATGATAACATTGCAGTCACATAAACTCTATAATGTCATTCAGCTATAGGTTGGTATAGATTTATACTGGATAGGGACTTATTTTGATGCCAAAAAATGTACATATACAATTGAAGGAACTTGGCTTTGAGCATGGATTTTAACTTAATTTAGTTAGTCAAATCTCTAATAGGCAAGAAAATAAAATAGTTCTATCCAAAGAGCAAAGTGGTAATATATTATAGACTATTAGCAAGCACAGGTATCATAGTGATCAAATTTTTAATTTTAAAAAGTGATCTACCATATGAAACCTTATTTTAAAAAAAAAAAAAAAATCGTTAAAAACGATTTAAATCGCGAATGCGATTTTTACGATTATTATTTAAAAAAAATCGTGCGATTTTTTTTACTATGAGCACATCACAGTGCATGCATGCCAAGATTACACCAAGCTCGCAAAGAAGGAAAGAAGGCTTCATATAGAGATGGTCGTGTCATCATTGATGGCAAGGCAATCCCATAGGGATTCGCGGCCTGTGAGACACTCGAGGAGATACACCTTGAAGTTTGGAACTCCACTAGAGATCTATGGACACACCCAGAAAGGTTAGAAGAGGTGCGCAGAGGCAGAGACATCATTATGCTGACAAAGACAGATGAGAGTTGAGACTGCAGCCTACCTCGAGTCCACGGTTTCCAGTGGGAGTCCACATACAAAGAGTGTACACGTTAGCACACCACCAGAGGTTCAAAAGGAGTAGCCATACTCTTTAGAGATGGACTTCAGAACAGGTACAGATAGTCGCATGTGATTCACAGACCAAATATCTTTGGATTCGACTCAAGCTCCCACAGGAGTGGATCATCTTCATAGCATTATGCTGCTTTGCTACTTCTAGCTCGCGGTTCGCTATCATAGATCGAGAGGAGGACCCACCATACACTTACTTGTCAAAAGAGATTACAGAGTACTCTACATTAGGGGAAGTCTGCCTTATGGGAGACTTCAATGCAAGGACAGGCAATGATCAATGTGAGATATTTGACCCAAAAGAACCACAAATACTGCATACCATAGAGGATGAGTCTACAGCTCGAGCTTGAGCTGACTCTACGCACACTCACTATGGCACTCACTCACTCAGACTAGGCTCACGACATAATCTCGTTATCTATAACGGGATGGCTCAGTTGCCTACCTCGGGAGGATTGACATGCATACCACACTCAGTCACAAACGGCGGGGGAAGTACAGTAGATTACATCATGGGATCCAGAGAGGCCATCCACCTACTTACCTCATTCACCATCCCAACCATACCCATTGGGGCTGATCACACATACCTCACCCTCTCCCTCAAGGGAGACACCCCTACATGCACACCCGCAGCACGCATACCACATACCACCATCCACTTCACACACGAGCTAGCTCACATATATACAGCTCAAGTCGAGAAGGGTCTTCTCTTTCTTCATCATGACATTCCACTATCCCTACTCACCTCACAGATAGCATCAGTCCTTCAGACATCAGCCATCAGCTCCTTACCACACACCATCCATTCCGGTCACACACCTCCTCCCGAGACTATGCCAATGCATCGCTGGTATGATGAGGAATGCAAATATCTTTACCACCGACTACGAGCTCAGCGAGTATTCGGAGAGATCACAAAGAGAGAGGCGAGGGGACAGATGAAGACTCTCACACGGCAGAAGAGGAGAGCCTTTGAGGAGGCACAGGAACTTCAGCTATACCATCTCTTTATGAGTATGGACAGTGTTGCAACATGGCGTACTCTAGGAGAGCCACGCCCGACCACACCTATTGGGGACCTACACACATGGCATGATTATGCTGAGAGATTATATGAGATACCTGGGCAGCCTCCCATTACCCAGTCACTTGAGCCTCGCCCTACTAGTTCTCTCTTCACAACACTACCACGAGAGAGGCTCTTCTGACGCCCCCAGAGCTTGGGAGTACCATCGGGGATGATTCGGGCCATCTATGCACTCTATGTGCAGGTGACTGGGAGGGTACAGTTTCCAGAGGTATGTCTGAGGCCATTGCTAGCACCATCGGTGGTAAGCAAGGCTGTCCACTCTCCCCCACTTTATTTGGTCTCTACATCGCAACAAACAGCATATTATCTATATACAGCAGTAGAATGATTGGGCTGCCATCATCATCGTTTATGGTGTTCAAGCATGAATACATAAAACTTATTATACCATTGCCTAAGGGCTTGTTACAACACACCTTGCATACCACATGCTCTTTTACAGGAATGGCATATCCCTCTTGACTGTTTCATCTACACCTCTTCATCAAAATCACCATGCAAAATGGTTGTTTTGACATCCATTTGGCATTAACTCCAAACCCAAAGCAGTCATGAGAGCAAACAACACATGTAATGTGATCATTTTGACCACCAGAGAGCACATTTCTTGGAAATCAATGCGCTCTTTTTGGCCATATCCCCTAGCAACCAGTCTTGCCATGTAATTGGAGCCTTGGACTCACCATCCATAGACTATAATCTTCATTTTGAATAGTAGCCACTTGTTAGGAATAGCTATCCTATCTTTGGCCAAATCAACTAAATCCCAAGTATGATTTGCATGCAAGGCCTTTATCTATTTTTGCATGGCTTAACTCCCACTTCTTCTTGTGCTCACACAACTTTGAGTCTTTATAAGTGAGGGGCCACCCTATCTACTAGCACAATATAATGTACAGTGCGGTCATATTTGTAAACAGGCCTGCTGGTACAATGGGATCTCTTCACCCAATGGTCTATTTTCTTTGGCAACAGAAGAGTCAGGCATCACTGCACCATCAATGTTAATGGGCCTCCATACATCATTTGCCGCCCTGTTTTCAATATACAATGGTGGCTGCATATTCCCTTCAGGAACATCATTATGCTTCCCATTATCATATGGCTCAAAAATCACTGCCTGAGCATCATTTTCAGCCATTGGTGGAGCTTCTTGGCAGTCAATTTCAGGCCTCATATGTGGCTGTTCATGCTCAAACTTGACGTTTGAATGGTCATCGTTAGAGGCACAAATACTTTTAGGCAGCCTTGCCCCATTAAATACAACATCCCGACTACATACAATCTTTCTAACTTGAGGTAGTCATATCTCGTAGCCCATTTCACCTTCACCATAAACCATGAAGGTAGTTTTAATGGACTTTGCATCTAGCCTACTCCTCAACTCAAGTCTTATGTGTACAAAGACATCACAGCCAATGATGTGTACGTAGTCATATGAAGCAGGTTTGCCAGACTCTTATGTCTCAAATTCAAAGGACATCTGGATGGGCGCCTGGGGTTAAGTGTCCAGCCAAGTGAGAAATAACTGCCCAGCATGAGCTGGGTCGACTGCTCAATGTGATCTATAAGTTGGAACCATGGGCTCATTATGAGACATTCCTCGTGTGAAGCATTGGACTCTTGGCCCCTAGCCTCGTCACCCCTATGGGTGGGGGGCTGATGGTATAGAACACTGCAAGATGGCTAGGTTCGTAAGGAAAGGTCCGCTACGGGTAAAGTACGTGAACCGAATCTTACATCCAATGTAAGGTTCGTAAGGTATGTACTAGGGTTTTTATATACGTGTAAAAATTATAGATACACATAACATATACATATATGTATGTCTATGTGCACTATGTATGTATACATGTATATGTATGTACATTGTAAATTGGCAACAATTTGGATCGAATATCAAAAAGACATCGTTTGAACCATACAAAAAAATTGGATGAGCTGGATGTAAGGTTTGCTATGGAACCGAACCGAACCGAACCGAACCGGATCATGGTACCAGAATTTCCGTTACGCGAACCGATGCAACCTTGGGACACTGATCCTGTGGAGGTGGCTGCCAGCTTGGCTGCAAGCTCCCAAGCTCAGGGGTGAGCCTGTATTGGCTCTACAGCTGGGGGTCAGGGTGATGGAACTATTATCTGTGCATCGACAGATGCAAACTCATTCTCTTCATATGATTAAGTTATTTGTCTTATTCTCTGTTATCAATCATCCTATGACTGATTTCTTTATTCTTTATCTTTCTGATGATTTAAGTTATGTTGTCAGTGTCATTCATTTACAAAGTTTAGAACAATAAATATCAACACTAACAAGGAATATATGCTCACACATGCACACCATTCATGAATTCACAAGAAGCTCTGCAGATTCTGGTCCCAACTAAGATGAAAATTCCACAAGTGAAACCTGCATGTTTGCTAATATGCTAATCCGAAATTTCCTTTTTATTGAATACATCCTTATCTCCATGTTCCCCCAGCATATAGCAGATCAATGACATGAAAGTCTTTACAAACAAAATATATGTTAACAAATTGAAAAATATACAAAATGACACACAGAAAAGAAAGCAAAAAGGATGCAAGAATATTAGAAAAAGAATAGGAAAACAGTTGTCAGAATATGGAAATAAACAAGGAGCGGTCTCTTTTTTATGGGAAAAGAACAAAACAATGTTTTGAACCCTCAAAAAAAGAAAAATACTACAGACTTCGCTTACAAAAAAAGAATGATGAATAAACAAAATGAGCTTAACATAGAAAGCAAAGAAAAGATCATTGAATAGAGTATGAAGAAGCTCAACATAAAAATCATTCTGCTTATGCCTGCCTTATGAAAATAATGAATGTCAGAACTATAAAACAAAGTTACTCGATGTCAGGAAACAAAAGAAAAAAAATTACACCATATTAAGACCAAGAGTATGTGCAAAGACGATAACAGCAGTTTAAATCCTTAATAAAATCAATGTTTTTAACTCACAAGTTTAAATATTGGATTACATATTAACAACACTTGGAAAAGAATAAAAAAATGTTTCAAACAAAACAGTTAGTATCCTTAAATTCTCTACTTATCTTGTGAATGTGATATGTTTCAAGATTTCTTATGCATAGCTTGGTGTTAGAGTTATGATACCCTATTCATACATCAAAGCTCCTCCCATGCATCTTCCTGTCCCATAATCCCTAACCTGCTTCTATCCAGGGGCATTCTTTCCATCCCTGTTGAAATTAATCCATTGCTCGATAAAAAAGAAAAAGGACATTCTGCTCTGGTCTGCTAAGAAATCTGCTACCATATTTCATTTCTTCCCTGACAAATACTTCCTTACTAAAGTGATCCAATCCCTCATAACTAAAGCTTAACTTACCATCTCAAGGCAATCTTTATTGGTGTAGTAAGACATGATGTGAAGGCGTCTGCTGGTAATTCCGCATTTTGAGGTAATGTTTCATGTGGTCCACATGCCGCCAGAAGGATACAGTCTTTCATTGCAGAAGCAACCGATCCACCAAGACCCCAGTCTGGCCGCTGAAAATATACCAAGTCATTAGGAAAGATTAAAAAGGGCACTGCTATAGTCATCACATGGATAACCATGACAAGCCGACCTCACAAAACGCATTGAGTATCATTCCTGCAGCTGAACAGTCGAAAACATATATAGAAGGTGTTCCAAGCCAAGTCTCCAATTCATACACGGAAAGAGGAATGTATTGTGTATAATTCTGTTTAACAGTAAGAGAATGGACATCAGAAACATAATTCACAGAATATTTGATGTTTATGCATCCAAAAAGCAGACGTATGTGGAGAATGAGCAACCTTGTTAAATAGCCATATTTCTCCATTTGCAGTTGGCTTAGGAACCCCATGACCATTGTAATGGAACAGCACACGTTCAGACTTGGCACTCCTACGGCAATGTGTACACAACCTCCTTATATCTTCTGAAGTGGGGTCAAGCTGCAGCTTATACCGTGCCTGGCATCACAACAGAAGCTGTCTCAACAACAACAGAGAATGCAAGAAACATCGTTATGATTTACATGATGTCTCTACCCTTGGCTGCCATCGTTCATACTGTACTTGAAGAGTTTTACCAATAGCATCAAGAGCTTTCTGAGCTGACATTGAAAATGGGTCTGTTCCATAAAAGTTACAAATATAAAGCTTCTTGTGAGCACAAGGGAAAAAAAGACAAGACAAATAAATTTCATCCACTAATGATCCGATGCAAAATATGAAATATGAATAAACAACTAATCTATTCAGCCGAATGGCAAAATCATTTTAATCAACAGAGAGAGCGCACAGAAAAAACAATGAAAGAAAAGAAAAGTCTACACTTTTTTATATCAAGTTTTCAAGTTTAAAATTGGATACTTCTTTTTGTTGTGACAATATTTAAGGTTGTATATTTTTAAGGCGTTATCTGCTCTTGCATACGATAAGCCACGGCATATACATAAACCATGAAAACAATAACTCTTCTTGTAAGCAAAATAAGGAATGAGAATACAAGTAAATTTCATCCACTTGCATTGAAAAAAATCATTTATAAGCTCTTGAAACCAACTGCATACATAAAATCCTGAAGTCAACTGCAAAACTATACAGCTATCTGGCATGCACAAACCACATCAGAACATAGTCCTCAAAAAATCAACAAACTGAGTTTCTATCATTCCCTCAAAAATACAGAGCACAAACCTCCAATATAAACCCATGCATGGGACATGAGCATATTGGTCACAATTCAACTATCACTATGTGAAATCAACTACCACATCCATATTCACGCTGCCCATAGCCTAGAATAGGGATTGGCTCCAATAAAGTGATTCTTTAAATGACTTTAAGAAGCCAAGTATCTCAGTTTCATTAATAATAATTATGCACCCAAACTAAGGCATAATGAGGCTCTGTAATTAAGAGCACTTTAAAAGGTCCCAATTAGACATGAGAATCTTCTCTCCTATTGAGCTTGTAAATGATTAATCTCAAAAGCCCAAAAGGAAGGAAAAAGAAGAACAAAGAAAGGACAAGGCTTCCCTGAAACTTTTCTTTAAGGATAACCCTTTTAAGGGATACAAAGGAAAGTAAACACACACAGGTGCTGCCATGATCGGGGATGGGACCCCCCTAATCCCTGAAGTTTATGCAGGTGTGTGCAGTCGTAGAAAGGACTTGAACCTTGGACATCCTCCCAGGCGCTCAAGCGCTTCATCAGCCGGGCCACACCCCTTCACAGGGTAACATTTTTGAACTAACAGAACTTTCTTTTTTTTTTTTTTTTTTTTTTTTGGGGGGGGGGGGGGGGGGTGTGGGTGCCGCCTCCTTATTTGTATTATGTACATGAGAACATAGCCCCAAGAAAACATTGTACATGAGGCTTTATCATATTGCAGAATCAGATTCGTGAGCAGAAGAATGTGAGTTTATCCTAAGCAGTAACAGAGTTAATAATACTTGTTTCAAAAGTTTCTGTAGAATGCCTATCAAAACATCTTCCATTTTGTCCAAGCCCGCGTAGCCAAGTGGTTTGACGCCTTTGAGTCTCTGGGAGGAAGTCATGAGTTCAAGTCTTGGCTGAAGATGTATCTACGAGTTCCTCACAGATGGGTGCCTCTACCTTACGAGGTTGGGTGTGTAAGTGTGTTTTCAATTCATCGTACTCTCAAACAAAAGTAAAAATTTGAAAAAAAATTTTAAAAAATCCGTTTTTCAAAAATCAATGCATCCCTAGACTTCCACATATACCAAAGCATCCATGGTCTTCATTGATCCACATTACGAATGACAAACTCAATATGAAACCAAATGTGATAACAAAGACATTTTAAACATTACGATTGAAGCACAAATGAGTATGAATTATTCAAGCAGTGAAGAAGAACTCTAAATGCTTAAAACCAAATACACCATACTTAACCTCGAAAAAAAAACACAAAAGATGAAGCATTTGCATGAAGTTGATGTTGGTATATTCTATTTCTACATTTTTGACAACCGCTCAATTCCAGAACAAGAATGTTTTGAGAGATCCATACAACTACAAGTGCACACAATGGTCAATATTAGGTTCATGAAATGCACGTTGGAATATCTAGTACTTGTGGCATTAGGATAAGTATAGTACTCTCGGTTTCACAAGTTGTCAAGACTTTTAGTAACATGTGTGGTTAGCAAAAAGCTTACTACTTCATGTTTCACATGACTTCTTAAATTATATGATCAGATGCAACACAACAATATAAAGCATAATTTTTGCAATTGTTTAAAAAGCGTGTGGCTTAAAATTGACATGTTGTAAGGGAGTTGCCCGCTTCATGCCAAGGCAATGCAACAAAGCTTTCCTCTTAAAACCGAATTTCGTTATGCGACTAAGACCTATATTCTTCCACGAGAATACCAAATGACTATCTATGGCATTTGCCAAGGTGATGCTATCAAAAAGCAAAGAAATCTTGGATCTCAACTTACTAATATACCTTCTTCCTACTAGTTTCATCTCCAACTACTAGAAAAGAAAGAACCTACATGCTTTGTTTGTTTGTCCAAAGCTCA
Source organism: Ceratopteris richardii (assembly GCA_020310875.1). Classification (NCBI taxonomy): domain Eukaryota; kingdom Viridiplantae; phylum Streptophyta; class Polypodiopsida; order Polypodiales; family Pteridaceae; genus Ceratopteris; species Ceratopteris richardii. The sequence goes on along the minus strand of CM035421.1, from coordinate 74,819,828 downwards.
ATAATTAACCCAATAATCTTGCAATTGTCAAGGCATTGTTGAAATACTTAGCTTCTAGGTTTTCTTAAAAGGATATACAACAAGTTCTTATAATGCAATAGCCCATCATTTTCTTGGAAATCATTAACTTCATGACCTTTTCCTTCTACTCTTCCACTTGACATCAAAAGACAACTTATATTGCAATAGATGTGTACTTGCTAGATCAATCATCAAGGTTGAATCATCTTGATAGTTTGAGGAGATAGCTGCTAATTGAAAATGTTTTAACTCGAGTAGTACACTTTAACTCGAGTAGTACACTTTGACTCGAGTAGTACACTTTCTTGTTGATCAAAAGCTTCTTCCTCTTTCTCTAGTGCAATATAAGATCTTCTAGACAAGGCATTTGACTAATATTGTTAGAGTCCTTCACAATACATAATGACAAAATTGAGCTTAGATATTCTTTTGAGGATGCGGGTGGTCATAAAGTAGCCTAGATTCTTGTGACTTGTGTACACAAAAACTTTATGGGCTAATCCCTCTAGATGGTGATGCAAGGCACCAAAAGCAACCACTCTAGCAAGTTTTTCACCATGACTTTTAATTTCATAGTTTATCTCTAGAGGGGATAATTTCATGTAATGGCATGCAACTAGATGTAGGTGTCCATCAACCCCATATTGAGAAAGACTGTCTTCAGAGGCATAGTCTGATGCATTTGCCTCCAAGAAAAAAGGCTTGGAAGGATCAAGATGAGCTAGAATTGAGGCAATGCTGAATGTCTATTTGAGGGTCTCAAAGGCTCTCTCATCTCCTTTGGTCCATGAGAACTTTAATTTCCTATAAGCTTTGTAAGGGGTGCAAATATCTTAAAGTAATCCTTGATGAATATAATGTAGAAATTAGCGAACCCTAAGAAGCATTGCACATCATGAACACAAAGGTATTTGCCAATCAAGGATAGTCTCAATCTTCTTAGAGTCCATGATGATTCCATTTTCTGAGACAATATACCCCAACAACTCCACTTTTGTATGATGGAAAGAGCATTTATCTAATTTTGCATACAGTCTTTTTTTATCTATGTTACTCAAGAACCATTACTACATGACATTGATGCTCTTCAACCTCTTTTGAGAAGATCAGGATATTGTCTGGGTACATGTCTACCAAGTCATCTAAATATCCACAAGATATCATTCATTATATGCTGGAAAGTTGTAAGAGCATTTGTGACTTGTGACATTGAATGTCATTACCATTTATGCAAAACATTCATACCTTGTGCAAATGTTGTCTTCCATTTGTCTTCTTCTGTGAACGTGAAAAGATTGTAAGCCCCAAGGAGGTCAATCTTTGTGCAGAACTTTGCCTTTCCAAATGGTTCCAAGAACTTTGATATAGGTGGCAAGGGTATCCATTTTCTAAAGTGGTCTTATTCAAGACATGATAATCACATATCACGAGTGTTCCATCGTGCTTTAGAAATATAATGGGGGCTCATGCGAGGGACTTTGTGTCTCTAAACCCCTTCGCTAGATCCACATCAATTTTCTTACGTGACTCTGCAAGTTCTTCCCAAGATAGTCGTCATCAAGGTGGGCGCTTGGAGTTAAAAGTGCTCAGCCAAGTGTGGGAGTATCTACCCAAGTGTGAACTTGGCCACCTCACTAAAAGAGTCTATAAATAGGACCCATACGCTCATTTGTATTCATTCCTCTTACGAGGCTCTTGCATTGTTAATCCTTGGTGGCATCCCCATACACTTATATGATGTGGGATTGATGGTACGAGATACCATGCCCTTGAGGGGATAGCCATCGGCTAGGGTACAAGCTCCGAAGCTCTAAACCCTTTGGTTAGGAGGTTAATCTCATGTCCGTCTTTTCTATATTCTCATAGGGTCGTGAAGGATCCGACACACAGGATCTAGAGGTGGGTCCCTCTAAACCCTTTGGTTAGGAGGTTAATCTCATGTCCGTCTTTTCTATATTCTCATAGGGTCGTGAAGGTTCCAACACACAGGATCTAGGTTCTCATAGAAAATCTATATTTTTCTTCTCAAGACATCTTGGAAATCTTGATATTGGATTGTCTTTGTTGGATTTCTTGGGTTGGTTACTTTTTTATTGTGCATCAAAGCTTTAGCCCCTTCATATGGTGGATTCTTTTGGATATCACAATGAGTGATTTTATTCTTTACCCAATCACTTTCTGGATTGTGTTCCTTGAGCCAAAGCATTCCAATGATAGCAAGATTTATGAAGGTTGATAGTACATTGAAGGATCACAAAAGTTTACTCTTAGTGGTCTTGTTTCCTTGGTAATGTCTCTAAATGCTAGGAGCCTTTCATCTACTACTTCAACTCTTACAAGTTTGTTCCTCATAAGTATTGTGATTATATGTTTCTTTACTAATCATTCATCAGCGAAGGATGAGAAGGCTCCAAAATCAACTATGGCTTTAAGAGAAATGGTCTTGTAAGACATGATCAACTTGACGGGAGCAAGGAAGGTTTTTATGGGTATTGCTAGCATTATGAGACCCTTTATTATGTCATGGTTGGATGACATGGTCCACTTTACAAGTAGACTTCCTTGTTCCCTCTATTTCACAAGGATGATTGCGACTCTAGAGTTTTTGGTGAATATCCATGAGGGATTGGGCCTTATCTCTGGTAATTGGGTTATTGACATGATTTGAGAGTTGTACATCTATCCTTGGGTGTTGTCCATAATTCGCAAAGAAGGGAGTATGCTTGGTAGATATATGAACACTGGTTATAGGCAAACTCTACAAAGGGGAAAAGCTCAAACCAATCATTTTGATGATACTTCATGGTGCAATAGAGATATTGTTCTAGGACTTGATTCACCCGTTCTATTCGTCCATCAATCTGTGGATGATTGGAAGGAGATAGTTTAACTTGAATACGAAGGAGCTTGCAAAGACTCTTCAAAAGCTAGATATGAACTACGGACCTCGATCCCCGACAATATCATCGGGCAATCCATAAAGCCTAAATATGTATCTGAGAGAAAGTTTAGCAATGGCTTCGTCTGTGATTGCCTTGGTAGTTGGAAGTGTGCCATCTTTGTGAATCTATCCACTAACATACTTATCGGACCTTGGTAGAACTGTGATGAAATCCATAGATAATGAAGACCATGACCTTTCTCGAATAGGTAAAGGTTGCAAGAGGCCACGCCGTTATGACATGGTGCCTTAGATCTATCACAAGTGTCATAGGTTCAAATATAATCTTTGACTTCCTTCCACATTTGAGACCACTAAAAATCCCTTGATATGAGTTCTATTGTTTTATTAACTCCACAATGTCCAGCTCCAAGGGTATCATGATGTTGCTAAAGTACTTGGATCCTTGGCCTTTTTGGAGGGACATCCAATAGGTCCTTATAGAATAGTAACCCATCGTCTTCCAAGAACTCATTTACTTCATGAACTCTCCATTCTTGAATTTCCTGCTTGACGTTATAAAACAATTCGTCATGTGGTAGAGTCTCACGAATCCAATGGGTCAAGGCTAAATCTTCTTGATGGCTTGAAGAGATAGCCACTAACTGGAGATGTTCAGGTTTGAGCAATACACTCTCTTGTTGATCAAAAGCATCTTCGCCTTTCCTTGGTGCAAGGTAAGATCTTCTTTGACAAGGCATATGACTAACATAGCTTGCGTCCTACACGGCACATGATGACAAAATCGGACCGCGATAGAAAGGTACTCCATCGAGATTGCATTCTATTGAGGATGTCAATGGTCATATATTGTAAATTCTTGTGATCTATGCACACCGTGGTCCGTAACTCTATGATAATAAAATTATTGACTAGGTAAATCTCCTCTTTGATTTTGTAAAAACTACTAGCTTCAAATCAAAAGTTGATAATTACCTCTATGTTAGATGGATGTAAGTTTTTTTTAATTCTTGTTCACCAAAAAACTTTGTGGATGAAGTTTTCCAGGTGTTTTCTTTTTTCTTTTTTCCTTTTTGGAAAATATGATCGTCAACCTATTCTTCTATTTAGGCTTGGAATTTTGAAATAACAACTCACGAACCTTGGGACCCCTTATCCCCCACTTTTCAAGGGTTAAACATCAAGCTGATACGCGAGTCTTGAACTTGTTACCTTCAATTCAAGGTCCAAAGAGTTTTCTTGAAAAGACTAAAGCATACTACTTTATTTTCGAAGTTTTGATAGCTTATTTAAAAAAAGCTCTAATTAGCCTGAAATCCCTCTTATGAGGATTCTATATTTTTCATCTAGGGTACTAGCACATGGAATCATTATGAAATCTCTTCAAATTTCAAAGCAATTTATTTGAATCTTAATATAGTTTCAACACTATTCAAGTACTTCAATTAGATCTTTGTTGCTTACTCATGTTGCCCGCATATTATATATACCAAGTTGAATCCACACAAATAGTAAATTTGCCCTAAAAGAAAGAGCAACTATAAATTAATGGTAGTCAACCTAAACACTATCTCCTCATTCGTTTCATTATGAGATCCCCACTAATGTCAAGCTTACTCTTGTTTGGCACACATTATGCGTATCATTTCCTTTTGTAATTTTAGTCATGTGCTATCTATTGAGCAAAGAAGGGATATTCGTTTATCTAAATTTCCGAATTGAGATATAGTTGGGATATTCAATAATTGTCTAATTAAACTTTATAATTGGTGGTTTTTATAAAAACTAAAATGAATTTGTAGCTTTCTTGCTTTTTCTTTAAAGAGCATGTTAATCTTTATTTACAGACTTTATTGGAAATGGACAATTTGTACATCTTTCCTTGGTAACTTTGATCCTAAGTTCTGTACCAAAGAGGGAAAAAGGGATGAATTTTGGTGTATCCTTACGTCCCAATTGAGGGATAGTTGTGATCTTTGACAATTATTACATTAACTTCTATATCTTGTGGTAGTTTTTATAAGTAATAAAAATTTGATGTTTTACTACCCCCAAAAGAAACATGCTTTTTTGTTAGATCAATCTATATTTATAGGCTTATAGAATTGGACATTCCTTTAAGTCAAGATTGTACATTTCTCTTTGTAACATTAATCATATGTTGGCTCTACTAAAGAAAGTCCTTAAAAAGAGGGATTTTGGCTTATCCAATGTCCCATTTGAGAGATTGTTAGAATGGTTTAATAGTTTTCAAATTGAGTTTTTGTAAGTTTCAGTGGTTTTAATAGAAACAGAAGTAATAAATTTGTTGCTTTATTGCTCCCCCCGTAAGCAACATGCTTTTTTAGATAAGCCTTTATTTATAGGCTGAATTGGATATTCATTTAGTAAAGATTGTATATTTTTCTCATTGCTCATCTTGGATCTTCCCCATAGGTTCTTAACTATTGATTGGCCACATAAATGATCCTTCTTCTCTTAATTTTATTACTTTCCAAGATTGCAATCATAGAGAGTAGTAATGGAAGAACAAAAAGATCATTCTATAGCCTTTGATATTATAAAGTCCAATACCACCCATTTAGTCAAACTTGCAATTGAAAAAATAAACATATGCAAGGAAGACACAATTCAAAATATGCATCAATAAGAATGCAAACACAATCGTTATCATTGCCTAGAAGATACTTTAACCACACAAAAATATCTAAGATTGCATTGTATAGTTTCTTTCCAAAGTTCATCTAATGTTCATAAATTTCCATTCAAATTTTTGAAAAGCTATCTATCCTTTTCTACTTTTCAATCCCTACATCTATTGTAATCATCATCCAAAAACATTATTGCATAGTAAACAACAAATACTTTCATTGATGGTATCTCGAATGAAAACATACAAAATATATGTAACAAATATGATGGCTACATATACCCAAGTTAACACAATTACAAGACATATAATGAACTCAAAAATAATACCTATCCAACACTCCATCCTCGCACAAGGAGAAATTTTTATAATGTCCGGCGGATCAACCCCAATGTTCAAGCACAATACTAGAGCGACACAACTTGTCTTCATCTGCATTCACACAAAAAAAGAGGACTTAATCCCATAAAAGGTGTTCAAGGTAGCAATGCATACACTTTCAAGATGTATTTTCAGCTTAATCAAGTGCTCAAATCATCAACATTACTGATGCAAGAAACCAAGCTTACAGTTCACAAAAACAAGTTCAAGTACAAATTTTGTTCATCTTCACAGAAACAAATAGTTTTCAGTATGTATAACTTCATTTTTTAACGTCAAGTTCCACCTTGCTTTTCCAATGCAAGGCATTAAACATAGTTCACAATGCAACTTGAGTTCACAGTTTAAGAACAAAGAAGTATGGAGTATCTGACTTGCAGAAAATACCTGCAGTCAAAAAAGTACATGCATGTGTGGCCAAAACTCTTCGTTAGAGAAAATAGAAACCATGCTAAGGAAAACCAATAGCCATGATGAATATTAACATGCAAAACGATTAACTGTAAGTTATATTGTGACGTAACAAGATTACATACACGAAAAAGATTACATACACAAACAAGATTACATACACGAACAAGATTACATACACGATCCTTCATTCTCCATTCGGAAACTAGACCACTTTCAGCAGGACCTGCTGATGAAGACGCCTCATACGCATCCCTCCATGGAACACTGAGATAAGCAGGTGATGAAAGGTATGTAGCTCTTATTTTGGCAATCGTCTCTGCCCCAGCATCCTGAATCAATTCTGCATTTTCACCTGGGTTCTCTCTAATTAGCTCATTGTAACTACTAGGAGCTGTTATTGCAGTCATCTGTGACCGTACTTGTGCTCCAGCCATTTTATCTTCACCACAAAGATGATTAGCACCTATAATATCTCCCAGAGCCATCAATACTACCTACTCCTTGTGTGCTGAAATTTGTACAGAACATTTGCTTCTTCATTTCAAAAGCAAACAAGAAATAAATGTTTCTTCTGTGGTCAAAGAAAATTGTCAACACCTGACTTCAATGCCAAATAAACCAGCATGTCCATTGTCAACCTGTTAATGCCTGAATATTCACGTCTTGCCAAGGTAGGTCGATTCTGAATGGATCATCCTTAATTTCCAGAAATCACAATGTTCTTTTCTGATACTACAAAGGAATGCTACAAAAGCCATATCACCACCGTTTTGCAAGATCGTTGAATGAGAAGTTCGCAACTGCTGGAATCTCCAAATCACCATACTTTAAAAACGAATTTTTTGCACATTTCGAGTCAGATCTCTAAGAACGCAATTCACCCAGTCCAAAGAACCTGTTTTAAGCTATGCCAATCAATGTATGTCTTTACAAAGAGCAACTGTCACCAATCCCTGTTCTCTAAGTTTTAACAACTGAACAAAAATGGCAAACTCAATATGCAGGAGAAATCAGTAGAGATGTTCAGTATAAGCTGGATTCGCTTCTCTTTTATGAGGCTTCCATCAATTAAGTCATTGCACAGTAATGATGCATTTAATTCGTTCTCCGTTCTCGCAATTGGTGCATCCCAAAACAGATTCAGAGAAAGATGCGGAAATAGTTCGCAGAACCCCAATTATTCATCCGTAGATGTGCCGAGCCTGATCAAGGATTCGCACGGAAGACCATGAGCGATCCGCAAGGGAAGTGAGTCCTTAACACAACGATCGACTCGAAAATATGGAACACATAAATAAGCAAAGCTCAAATGAGGAATGAAGGCACTACGCACCTTCTTATACATCTTTTAGAGTTATGTAATCTTGGCATTGGGCAAGCACCATAATAATTTTTTTTTCTTTAAGTCAGCTGAAGTGCAGATTTCAAAAGTACGAGGGGAAACGACAGCAGAAATGAAGGAGACGGAGAAGGTAGGATCGCAGCCGTCTCGCGCGTGCCAGTCGAGAAGTTGTGGGCCCGGGAAAGCGAAGGGTTTCAAGTTAGGGTTATGATTTAGCAGGGAGGAAAGTGTGACGCAGTTAGGGTTTCGCGTATGCACAGAAAAGTGATGCAAAGGAAAAGCGGATGAACAAGGTCGATTGCGAAGGAGCGGATGGGGTTGTCTGTGCTGCTGCGGCTGCAAAAAGCTATAGTCGGCGTTTACTCGCGCTAATGGCGCACAGCTGTGCTCAGCCACGGGGAAGGGAACGGAGCCTTGGAAGATGTTCCCAGCCGACCGGGCCTACAGCGTAGGAATCCTCCCTCTCCAGCGCTGCTTCGAGATGACATGTCAGCACATTTTGACGAATGAGCAGTCGACACGTTTCCCGGGCATTACGCATCCTATGGAGTCTTTGACCTGGACCACACCTCACAAAAGGTGGTCCTCATGAGATTTTGTTTAACACTTTTAGGGCATTGAGATAGGAATCCCGCGCTACTAACCTCCTCATAATTCATTTTTGATATGTAGGAATATTCCCCACTCACAAATATTTTGGTTTGACTACACGATTGCGAATGGAGAGGAGTCATAGTATCACCTTCATGGATCGTCCATGGATTCTTAGGAACAAAAGGAGGGACACAAAGTGGATTTGGGCATTCATTGTTCATGTCCTCTTGTGAACCTTTTGTGAATTATCATGTCCTTTACACAATAGCATGGCGATTCTCTATTTCATTTCAACACATGTGCTCTCTCTCTCTCTCTCTCTCTCTCTCTCTCTCTCTCTCTCTCTCTCTCTCTCTCTCTCTCTCTCTCTCTCTCTCTCTCTCTCTCTCGTGTTTGTTTCATGTGGTCTATGTCCTTTACTCAATAGCATGGCGATTCTCTATTTCATTTCAACACATGTGCTTCATGTTCCCTCCTTCCTCTCTCTGTCTTTCATCCTCTCTCCTTATAGTGTTTCATGTGGTCTATGTCCTTTACTCAATAGCATGGCGATTCTCTATATCATTTCAACACATGTGCTTCATGTTCCCTCCTTCCTCTCCCTCTCTCTCTTTCATCCTCTCTCCTTCTAGTGTTTCATGTGGTCTATGTCCTTTACTCAATAGTATGGCGATTCTCTATTTCATTTCAACACATGTGCTTCATGTTCCCTCCTTCCTCTCTCTCTCTCTTTCATCCTCTCTCCTTCTAGTATTTCATGTGGTCTATGTCTTTCTCTCCCTCTTCTATGCGTCCATCTCTTCATTGGTTTTTTTTTTTTGTGATATTCCACATAATATTTCTCCTTTCACATGATGCCTCCATAGCTTGGATGAAGCAATCTTGAAGTCATCATATGTTGGTTCTTTTACAACGTTTGCACTGCATCTTCCAAGTGTATGAAGTGAGAAGCATTATTCATGCTCAAGCTGTAACTTAACATGATGGTCACTAGAGCAAAAGATGAGTTTGTCCCTTTTTTTTTGGCTTTTTTATTTGAATGTCTTGGTCATGCCAACATCATGACCAAGAAAGGAATGTTTAATTCTTCATGCAAGCTTATGTGCTCTTCAATTTATTACTTTCAAACAAAATATTACACAAACAAGGACTACTGTGAGAGAATGATGATTCCATCCATCATTTTATCACTTTTTTTTCTAGCACAGTGCTCTAGTCATGAGGACATCAAGATGAGGAAAGAAATGTTTGATTCTTGTTCAATATTGTGTGCATTAGTTTATTGTTTTTTGAGAAAATATATTATACAAACATGGATTGTTGTGAGGAATACTTTACATGGACATGTGAGTGGGATGTACATGAGTTCATTGTATGAGTATTTATTGAATATGACAAAGAAGTGGAGTTCTTTCTTTCAATAGGAGACATTGTCAATTACAAGCAAGATAGAGGCTCTGAAGTTTTACATGTTCCCTCTGTCCAACTTCTCACAAAGAATCACATCATAATCGTCATAAGTTGGATCCTCAAACAGGCATTATTGCTGATGTTTCTCTATAGCATTCTCTACCATGACATGTGCTTGAAGGAATAGGGGGCATATTCTTCCTTGGACTTTGGATACTCAAAACAAACTTCTTATTTCTTTATGCAAAAATATTGATGCATATAGCAACTTTGTCACATGTATCATTTTTTGGATGATGTATTCCACACTTTTTTCATTGAAAAAGAAACCTTTGAACAACATACACAATCTTTATCGTACTTGTCGTATTGATGTCTTTATATTAGATATATATTATATAGAACAAAAATTCCTCTTTAGGTACACATAATATGTCATCATGGAACGTTTTTCTACTTTAGGTATACATGGTATGTCATCATGGAACATCAATTACAATATTGACGATTCATGACAATAAAGCTTGGAAAAAATGTTGTTAATTGCAATATATATGTAGGTTTTGTTGTTCAAAAATAGAAGTGTTTACACACCACAAGTATTATTTGCTAGAAGTAAATCTCTATTTGAGTGCCCAAATTGGCAGGTCCAGAATGAGGAGATCCATGTGTTCACTAAAGAGAGATCCAACTTTAGACACCATATGTGCTTTTGTATGGTTATGTGACGGTGTCATATTAGGTAAAAATAAGTTGTTTCTACTTTACATGGGTATATGTTTGTAGATGATGCTTTGGTTGGGAATGTGTGGGGCTAGTAGTCCCCATGAGAGAGCAAGTTCCCCCAACCCAAATGTAAATGAACTATATTTAAAATATTCCATTCACAATCACAATCATAAAAGACATAGATGGAATATTAAGATCTATAATAGGTTAGTATAACTCTATTGTGGCCTACATAAACAAGATGCCCTCTTGTTGAAGTAGGTGCAGAACATTCCCTACCCATCTAACATCTATCTAGACCATCATAGAAGCTCTCTAGAGAGTTTGGGAGGATACGTATCATATTGTAATCAACTCTTTTTTTCTTATTCGAAATATGGTTCTCTCTCTCTCTCTATCTATATGTCATTTCTTTTGCATCCTATGAACTTTTCTATTTTGTTGTGAGTGATAGACAACTTCACCAACAAAGAATACTCCGAGACATGGTAAGGAGTAGTGAAAATAAAACTTTCATCTCTTCTTTATATTAGTGATGTGATATGAAAAATCTCAATAATGTAGCAATGCAAGTTGGTCTATTAGGTATATAAGTTCAACCCTTGTGCATACAATCCCTTACATTCATATATGGGTAAACTTGATGGAGAAATCTCGCCCTATGGAATCTCAAAATATGTACCATCCTTAAATCCTATGAGCTCTTTAATATTTTCCTTAGAAACCTACCAAACCTAACTAGTATATGAGATATTACTAGTTTTGAGTTGCTCATTCACCCCAAACTTGCAAATGTATATAAGTGAAGGTACAAAAAAGAATATGATCTTTGTGTGTTTGATGACTCACTTTGATTTTGTGCAACTCAAAAATGGCAAGAAAATCAATTTTGATTGTAAGAAAATCAGCTTCTTACAAGCTTGTTGATAGTGAGTTCGCAAAGAGCTTCATCATTATAATCAAAAAGTTTGCAAGATTGCCTCTTAATTGCGGTCATCTAGATTATTTTTTTGGCTAGAAAGAAGGTGCATTCATGTTTTTTTTATCAAAGTATGATGGTTTAGTGACTTCTTTGAATACTTAAATAATAATTTGTTAATTTCATTTCTAATAAGTTTTCTTATAGTGATGAAGGATTCATAGCCAAAGCAATGCTCACTAATAAGTGATTACGTGTTCTCAATAAAAAAACAAAAATGGTGATAGTGGGAAGAAGATGGATGGCAAAGGAAGGACAAACTCAAGTTCAAGTTCCATTATTGTTGTGAGATTCGCCATGGAAGGCCTTCGTGGGTTGAACAAGTAAAGCAAGGAGGAGATGAAGGGAGAGAGAGGAGAAGTATCCATGTGCACACTTGAGTAGGAGCCTGGAAACCCACATGATGATTATCAGAGGCAATACTCTAAAAAATATATATGCACAATAATAAAGGGTTAGGGTTACATGATGTTTATGGCTAACAATCTCCCATTTAAGGGTCAATGTGGCCATAAGTGTCAACATTTACAAAGAATGATGGATTATGAAATAATGTACATAAAGAGTCCCGATCTCAACCCATACCAATCAACCTACACCAACTACCTCAAACAAGTCTATCCATGCGTCTAAAACCGCTCTAAACTCATGTATACATACACACTCACATATACATACACACATAGAGACACACACATACACATACACACACATACACATATATACTCATGCATACACACAAATGTACACACATATACACATATAAAAACACACATACACACACACACTATACATACATATGCATGCACACACATACACATGTATACATACACATACATACATACATGTATACACACAGATACACACATATCCACACATACACATACTATACATACATGCACATACACACATGTATACACACATGTATACATACACACACATATATACATACACCCACATATACATACACACACATAGAGACACACGCATACACATACACACATATACATACATATGCATAAATAATGCACATGCATATGCATACATACATACATACATGCATACACACATACCCACCCACATACACATATACACACATACATACACTTACACACACACACCTACATACACATACACACACATATACATACATACATATACATACACATACATATACATATACCCATATACACACACATACACATAAATATACATACACCCATATACACACATACACATACATATACACACATATATGCATACACACACATACACATAGATAGTTGCACATACATGTTGGAGTTAGACGTATGTGGAAGCACGCGAACAACACAAGGAAGAAGAAGAAGCTTGGAGCACAACACACAATATTGAATGTATTACTAGAGAATGTACAAAGATATGTAGCCCATTAGGGCAATAGGCGTATATACAAGCCGGCGGAAAAGACCTCCTAAAGAGGGAAAAAAGTGCCCCGACAGTCCTAGAGTGTTCACACACATCACTACCTAAATATACCAACAAATCCCCCCTGGGAGTGATGCAATGAACAAGTAGCTGGCACTCATGTATAAGGAAGTGCCAAGCTATGTGGAAATCACTCCACAAAAGGAAGTAAGCCCAAAGCTTTGCGGAAATCTTCAAACTTCTCCCTAGCTAGAGCCTTCGTGAAAAGGTCTGCAATGTTCTCTTGCGTGGGTACATATGCCAAGCTGATATCCCCAGCAAAGAACCTCTCCCTGACATAATAATAATGCACCTCAATGTGCTTAGTGCGAGCATGGAACACAGGGTTCCTCACAACTGCCAATGCGCTCTAACTGTCAGTGAAGTTGGTGGTGGTAGAAGATTGACCAACACCCGAATCAGCCATAAGGTGTCTGAGCCACACACACTCAACAGTCGCTGTAAAAGCTTCCCTATACTCAACCTCACAACTGGAAGTGGCCACAGTAGGCTGCTTCTTGCTCAACCAAGATATACATGAGCTTCCAAGCATGAAGCAAAAGCCACTAGTGGACACACGAGTGCCATAGCAACCAGCCCAATCAGAGTCAGAAAAAGCATGCAAATTTGGCTGTAGTGATCCCCCTTTGGGATAAAACAAACCAAGTAGCCGGATACCACTCAAGTAGCAAAAGATGCACTTAACTGCTAGCCAATGCTTGACTCTTGGGCGATGCATAAACCTGCTCATCTGTGAGATAGCAAACTGAATATCTAGCTGAGTAATGCATAAGTAAATCAAGCATCCAATAGCCCGCTGATAGAGAACAACATCAAATGCATCTCCAGCATCATGAAGACTCAGTCGTAAACCTGTTTTCATAGGAGTGGCAATAGGTTTATTGTCTTCAAGGCCAAAATGCTGCAATAATGTGTTAATATATTTTGTTTGACACAAAGCTATTCCACCATCAACATGCATAAACTGAATGCCCAAATAGTGATGCAAATGCCCCAAATCAGACATCTCAAATGAGGCATGCAAATCAGCCTTAAAATCAGCAATATGCCTCTCATGAGGACCAATGAGCAGCATGTCATCAACATAAACCACAATGATCAGAAGTACATCATTAGCATGCTTAACATATAAGGTGCTTTCAGTTGGACTGTTCTCAAAACCATGTGCAATCAGATAGGCATGTATCTTCTCATACCAAGCATGTGGTGCTTGCTTTAAACCATATAATGCCTTCTTTAACCTGCACACCTGGTTTTCATGCCCTTTCTACACAAAGTCATGGTGCTGAAAAACATACACTTCTTCATGAAAGTCACCATTCAGAAATGCAGTTTTTATGTCCAACTGATGTACATTCCAACCATGATGAGCTTCAAGTGCACAGATGCTCCGAACAGTAGTCATACGGCATGTAGGTGCAAAGGTCTCATCAAAATCAATGCCTCTTTCTTGCGCATAACCCTTTGCAACAATCCTAGCCTTATACCTGTCAACTGTACCATCAGGTTTACGCTTCAGCTTGTATACCCACTTAGTGCGAATGGCCTTCTTGCCAGGAGGCAAGTCACATAAAGACCAAGTACCATTTTTCATTATAGCATCATATTCAGATTGCATAGCAGCCATCCAATTTTCTGAATTTTGTGCTTCATCAAAAGAAACAGGCCCGGTCTCATCACATAGACTAGATGTAGCCATAGCATAGCAATCTGATGAAAAAGAGGCACTATGAGAGCCTGATCGAGTGCGACATGATAGAGGTGCATCTAATTTGCTATCATGCAAAGTCTACACCAACCATTTTGGCATACTTTTTGCCTCCTCAATATCAGCTCTCTCATCAACAAGTGCATCATGTCAATTTGCATCAGAAATGGGTTTCATGTGATGATGATCTGCATCATCACATGAAACCTGCAAAGGCTGAGAAGTTGCCTCATTAGGACCAGCACTAGACTGTCCACCTGTAAAAAGAGGCAACAAAGTATCATACATGTTTTTGGAGCTAACATATGTCTCCTTAGTACATGAAAGCAATGGTTGAATAGCATCTTCCACAAAAACGACATCACGACTGACCAAAATGCGTTTAGTCTGTGGATGATACAGATGATAGTCTTTACTTCCAGAACTGTACTTAAAAAAAATATATTTTAGTACTTTATCATCCAATTTTCTGCGATGTTGTTTAGGCACTAATGCATATGCCAAACAACCAAAAACACGCAGATGAGCAACAGATGGCTTGCGATCATGCGAAGCCTCATATGGAGTGATAGATTGCAGCACTTTAGTGGGACACCTATTAAGTACATATGCTGCACACATGACAGCCTCAAGCCAGAAACTATGTGGTAAAGCCTGACTCTTGACCATAGACCTCGCCATCTCCATGAGTGACCTGTTCTTTCATTCAGCAACTCCATTCTGTTAAGGTGTATACGGGCACTGTACATTGGTGTTTTATCCCACGTTTAGCCAAGAATGCATTAAAATCAGAAGACATATATTCCCTCCCTCGATCAGAACAGAGGGTGCCCATGTTACATGCTGACATATTTTCAGCCAAAACCAAAAACTGTTTAAAGCACATGAACACTTCGGACTTTGCCTTCAATGGATATACCCATGCATGCCTGGAAAAATTATTGATGAAAGTCATGAAGTAAAGATAATTTCCAAAAGAAGGTGTCTGCATAGGACCATAGACATCACTATGTACAAGCTGCAATTTCAGAGTAGCCCGAACTGAACCATCATTTGAAAAGGATGAACGCTGCATTTTGCCCAAAATACAGCCTTCACAAACATGTTTTCCAGGTGCCTCAAGTTTGGGCAAAGAGGACACCATTTTAGATTTCTGTAGGCGTAGCAAACTAGCAAATTCAGATGACCAAAGCGTGCATGTCAAAGCTTTGCATCTGACATAGCCTGAGAATCATGTACTGCACATGCCGAATCATTTACAGATCTTTCATAGTCTATGAGCTTATACAGCCCACGACATAAAATGCCAGAAGAAATAATCATGTCACCATTTAATAGATCATGAACTGTACACCTGTCATCAACAAATTTCACAACCAAGCCAATATTGGCTAATGCAGAAACTGATAACAGGTTCTTCTTGATCCCTGGCACAAATAAAGCATCTAACAAAGTGAAATAACTACCATCCGCAGTATTCAAAATGATCTTACCAACTCCCATAACAGGATAAGAGGAGTTGTTGGCGCAAGTAATAGTATTCCTTGTAGGGGCAGGCTTGCACACATTACTACCTAAATATATCAACAATACACACGTATACATGCATACACATTTAGATACACCCACATTACACACACAGAGATACACACATACACATACACACATAGAGACACACATACACATGCATATGCACAAACATACACACATACATATATAAAAACACACATACACACTACATATACATATGCATACACACACATACACATGTATACATACATGCATACACAATACATATGTATACACACGTATACATACACACATGCACACTATACATACATATGCATACACACACATACACATGCATACACATACACATACACATATAGATACTTGCACATACACATGTATACATACACACACATATAGATCACTACACATACGTATGCATACACACACATACACATGTATACATACATGTATACACACACATACATATGTATACACAGGTATACATACACACATACACACTATACATACATATGCATACACACACGTACACATACACATACGCATACACATACACATACACATACACATACACATACACATACACATACACATACACATACACATACACATACACATACACATACACATACACATACACATACACATACACATACAAATACACATACACATACACATACACATACACATACACATACACATACACATACACATACACATACACATACACATACACATACACATACACATACACATACACATACACATACACATATAGATACTTGCACATACACATATATACATACACACACATATACATACAACCATATTACACACACATAGAGACACACATATACACATACACATACACATAGAGACACACACATACACATACGTACACACAAACATACACATATATACACATAAAAAACACACAAATAGATACATACGCCCACATATACATACAAACACATAGAGACATACAACACACATACATATACACATATACACACACATACACACATGCACACATACACACATACATACACACATGCATACACACATACACATGCATACACACATACACATGCATACACATACATATGTATACACATACATATGTATACACATATATATACATACTGTTAGTCGGCCGCCGGATTGGCAGTTGTAAAACTGAATCTTTTTCTAGTCCGCACGTACGAAAGGTTGTTACAAAGATGTTTGTATCTTTATATAAATGAATGAAAAAGAGGCGCTCGATGACGATCGGTTGGATCACCAGACTGTCTGTCTGGGTGATTGATCTGCACGTTACTGTAGTGTGTTTGAGAACTCTGAGTCGTATCGTGGTTGTCTTCTGTGTTGAAGATCTGTCCTTGTACGGTAAAGATTAAGTTGCAGTAAGGCTCGTCTTAAGTTGCATACTGAATCATCGTTCCGTAAAGGTTATTATTGTGAGTTGTGTTACGTTAGTTCTTATAGGGTACGCTGATCACTGAGTAAGTCTTAATCGGTGTAGGAATCTACATTCAGTACTGTGTGTTTGAGAATTTTGAGTCTTTCTGTGTCTTTCGGTTCTGGTTGATTGTCTGCACCTATTCAGTAAAGATTGAGTCACTGTTATTATCTCGGTTGTTACCGTGTTTTATGTTCGGGACAGTTTTTGAGTTAGTCAAGTAATTCTGCATTACGGTACTAACTAGTTCTTGCGCTGTACGCTGAAAAGAGTATTAGCTAGTATGTGTTCGGTAAACTTTGGAAGAGTTTGATTGCGTACTGTAAGAGTGTAAGTGTAGCAGATTCTTGATAGAGTTCTTGCGCATTAGTATATTGCTGTGTGTGAAGTGGTTAGTTTGGGAAAATCAAGAACAGGGCCTCTGTCTAACAGACCCCTTCCACTCCCAAGAACCCAAGTAGATGTTTAAATGCGCTTATGACGGTTAGTTGCGTGTTTAACACTAGTGCCGTCTGTGGGAAAGTGGCACCAGATTGTTGCCATTTGTCTGTGCGAATGTAGCATCAAGAATGTTCGTTGATTGATTGTGAAAGTGGTCATAGCTTGTGAATCGACCGTAAAGAAGAATAGTACGCAAAGTATTGCAAACGTAGTATATGCCGGTTACTCATTCCGGTGAATCATACTTGAAGCATAGAAGAAACCAACAGTCTTGGGCGATACCTAATTTGCTAAGGACGCCTCCAGGAAGTAGAAGCGCAGATAAGTCTAACCCAGCTGTCAAGGAATTGAAGAACACCCGTAGTGACTCTTGTAGTATTCCGGTAGAACGTACTACATTTCTGGCAGATTCCGGTGTGGTTTCGGCACCACTTGTCAAAGAAATAGTAACTCCAGAGTCTACCAGGACGAAGCATGAAGTTAATTTAACACCATTGGGTCAAGATTCGAATTTGTCTGCGGATAGAAACGTCTTAACCAAAGAAATCAGTGAAGGTGAAAAAACACCTTGTTTTGGTGAAAATTCAACACCTTCCGGTGTTATCTCGGTACCAGTTGCTGAGAGTTCACAGTCTTCTGCTGACGGTTTACCATTTCTTAGTGAATCTTCAGTCCAGTCACCGCTATTTGGAGTAAGTGCCCCTACATCTGATACCAAGGAGGAAGGTAGCTTGTTCGAAACTTAAATCAGAAACATACTGAACGATAGTATCAAGCCGAAAAGTGTACAAACTGATGATACAGATTCAGACGGTTCAGATATTCAGCCTCGGGATACTGAAGATAGTCACAATACAACCACCAACACGATGAGTGGACAACAACAACAACAACAACATCAGCAGCAGCAACAACAGCAACATCTATTTCCACCCCGATCGACTCCAAGAGGAGTAACGTACACTAAATTCGGTGGATTTCCAGGTGATGACCTAGATGCTCATGTACGCACATTTGAGATAAGTTACGCAGTGCTCAATCATCCACCTGATCCGGCGTATAAAGCTATTGTATTCTAGTCCACGTTAGTTAATGAAGCAGCCAGATGGCTTACAGAATATGATATTAACCATTTCGGCACCTATGAAGCAGTAAGGGATGCATTTTTGTAGAGATTCAGGCTAAAGAAGAATCCAGCTAAAATTTTCGATTACCTGCAAAACACTACCAGAAGATGAATCGAACAGTGCAGGAATATGCCACCCTATTCAGAACACATTTGAGGCAATTACCGCCAGCACATGCCAACCTGCCGGATGACGTTATCACTCAATGGTTTATCAATGGTTTGACTCCAAAACTTAACCAGATTATGATCATACGCTGTGTGGGAGCTATGCTGCTAGATGCAGTGATTGCAATGGCTTTGCAGCTAGAAAACAAGGTTGGAGGATTTACAGAAGACCCGGAATGGTTAAAAGCGAGTAAAAATATTGCAGAAGATCCGACCAGACAGATGTACTGCACCACGTGCAAGAATTCATGGCATACCAATGCCATTTGTGCCCTCAACCAGTTGTTTTGTGCTATCTGTAATACGACAAGACATTCCACCGAAAACTGTGCATATAACGCCAAAGTACAGGGAACAACAACAGTGAATGCAATTATACAAGAACTAGGGCAGCCTGCCAATCACTATGTACCTCCTCAAATGAGAAACAACCAGCAGCATGGCTACCGAAATTATAGAGGATAGAGAAATAATAACTACAATGCAAACCGTTGGCAGGCAGGACCAGCACAGGAAAATACTGATTTGCCACCACCTCGCTGCCATTTATGTGGTGAATTTGGCCACATTAGAAGATTTTGTAAAGATGCAGCAGAATATGATCAGAGAAAAAAAGAACGTCAGAATCCAATGACTAATATGGTTCATATCACACCAATAGAAACAAAAGCTGTAGTAGTTCAGATAAGATCCGGTAGGCCGTTACAACCAGCAGCTGAAATATTTGAACCAGGCATCCGAGAACAGCAAAGTACATATGACAAGGCTAGTCAGTGGACCACCACAAAACCTCCAGTGTTCCTAGATCCTATTTCGGTGACACAAGTTCCACTGTCAAAGGAAACTGCACAGGAGCAAGAGTCAATTCCAGTAATCGACACATCGTCTTCAGAATCAGTGAAAGGTACAAGTCAAGTAAATCAAGCATGGGAAATCTTATCTAAAGCGTCCATTACCCTTCCTCTTGGACAGTTACTTGCACTAGTACCAGGAGTCTGTTAACAATACCAGCAACAGTTTAATACTGAGTCTTCCTGCATTCCAGCAACGGTAACAATTCAACCAGAAACTGACGCTACGGTGGATCATTCGGTCCCATTGATTACGGTATGGTACCAAAATCATAAAATTAATCAAGTACTAATTGATGGAGGGTTTGGTGTAAACATTGCTACTGCCGCATTGTGTAAAAAGTGAGGATGGACGAAAATTGAGCCTGTCCAGTTTTTTGTAAGGATGGCTGATCAGTCCAGAGTCCACCTAGTGGGACTAGTACGAGATGTTCCCATAACTTTGCAAGGTACAACATTTAAGATGACTTTTGTCGTCTTAGAACTACTAGAGTCTAGCTTGGATTATAATATGCTTTTCGGCCGTCCTTGGTTGAAACAAGCCAAGGTGATACAAGATTGGTCCGCACAGGAACTCACTTTCAAGGACAATAATCGTAAATATGTTGTAAAATTAGATGCTATACAACCTTGTGAATTAGACCTTATTTTGCAGAACCAGTTCATATGTTAGATGGTTTGTCAGATGATGAAGAAGAAGAGTTTTTGAAGAATAATATTGATTTGATCTCCCTAGGAACTGTTGATCTACAATCTGTTGTAGATAATTGGAATCCGGCAGTTTGTACGGTGATGCCTGTGACTGAAGAAGACAAGAAAGAAGATACTACTGCTATAGATGACACTGATCTACAACAATTTTTAAACCCACCCGATGTTACAGAGAAGTCCCGACAATTCTATGTTCCAGAAGATTAGTTAATTACATATAATTTAGGTGATGAAGTTAATCAGCGACCTGTAAAAATAAAGGAAGGATTGCCTGAAATGTTTCAAGCAGAGTAAATACAATTGCTTCGAGAGTTCTATGATGTTTTTGCATGGGATTACAAAGATATGAAAGGTTTGGACCCCCGCATTTATCAACATAGGGTCATGCTGAAGCCGGAAGCAAAACCAATCAAACAACCCAGCTACCGGATGAATCCGAATTATGCAGCACAGGTAAAGGCAGAGCTTGATAGGTTATTAAAAGTTGGATTCATTGTACCAGTAGAGCATGCTGAGTGGATATCACCCATTGTCATCGTCCCTAAAAAGAATAAGCAGCTACGCATGTGTGGATTATCGGAAGCTAAATGCAGCTACGATGCCAGATCCATTTCCTCTTCCATTTCTTGATACATTACTGGATAGAGTGGTTGGGCACGAAATGTACTCATTCTTAGATGGATACAGTGGGTATAATCAAGTCAAAATGGTTGAGGAAGATATACCAAAAACAGCGTTCATTACCAATTGGGGTGTTTTTGCTTGTACTGTTATGTGGTTCGGATTGAAAAATGCCCCCAGTACTTTCCAAAGGTGTATGCAGGAAATATTCTCTCCCTATCTTACCTCTTTCATGCAAGTATATCTTGATGATTTCTCTGTGTTCGGTAGGATGGTAGCACACTTGTTCCATTTACGGTGCTGCTTTGAGAAGTGCAGAGAATACAAACTCTGCCTGAACCCAAACAAATCAGTATTCGCGGTTTCATGTGGTAAGTTGCTTGGCCATATTGTATCTGCACAGGGCATACAAGTCGACCCAGATAAGGTAGCAGCTGTGTTAGAAGCACCTGTACCTATTACAGCAAAGGAAGTAATGCGTTTCATGGGTCAAGTGAGATGGCATGGTCGTCATTTATGGTGGCTCGCTCATTTAGCCATTCCACTCAATCGTTTAATCATGAGTACTCCTAAACAGTTTGAATGGACTCAAGAATATCAAACAGCATTTGATCGTCTAAAGTGTTTATTAACGCAGGTCCCAATTTTACAACCACGTGATTGGGAACGTCCATTTCATGTTTTCGTAGACGCATCAGATATCGCCATCGGCAGTGTGTTAATGCAACAAACTGATAAGTGGTTCCGGCCTATTTACTATGCGATTAGAAGACTTGCTCCTGCAGAAAAGAATTACTCTGTAACTGAAAGAGAATGTTTGGGTTTAGTGTATTCTGTAAAGAAATTCAGACACTATTTACTTGGTCGCAAATTTACTTTTCATATAGATCATGCAGCACTTGTCTATCTGGTACGACAACAGCATTTAGGTGGTCGATTAGCATGTTGGGTTCTACTTTTACAAGAGTTTGATTTCGAAGTAATCCATCGGCCCGACAGCTCACATGCCTTAGCAGATTTCCTTTCTCGCTTAGATTCCGGTGAAGCTCCGATCGGTGATGATGACACCACACCAGCGATTTATGTTATTGAACCAACTAATGATGAATATGCAGAACCACCTATGCCATCTACATATTATGATCAGATATTAACTTTTCTTACTGATGGATGTATTCCAGCTCAGACCTCTCCTGCAATGCATAGGAAGATTGGAGTGTACAGTCGCAGATTTCGGTTAATTGCTGGAGAATTATACTATATGGATCACACTGGAATTTTACTTTGTTGTATTCCTCCGCATGAAGTTAACTCAGTCATTATTCTGGCTCACTCAATTCCTTCCGATGGACACTTTGCAGCAGATTTAACGCACCGAAAAATTCTGCAAAGTGGACTTTGGTGGCCTACTATGTACAGGGATGTATCTCAGTTTGTCAAACAATGTGATACTTGTTAGAGGTCGGGACAGCCTCTACAACGCCATTTTTGCCCTCTCCAACCTGTCTTGCCGTTGGAGCCTTTTCAGAAGTGGGGCTTAGATTTTATTGGACCTATTACACCTCCAGCCGTACTCAGTAATAATCGTTATATTCTAACATGTACAGATTATGCTACCAGATGGGCAGAAGCATGGGCTTTAAGGTCCGCCACAGCTGTTTCAGTGACAAAGGTCTAATGAAAGATGTTTTCCCGCATTTTGGCTTACCTCTGGAGCTTGTTACAGATCAAGGCACGCATTTTGCTAACAACTTAATGAAAGTACTCACCCATTCTTTTTAGATAATGCATAAATTCAGTTCTCCTTATTATCCTCGTGCCAATGGTTTGGCTGAAAATACAAACAAAACCTTGTTGAATATGCTTCGGAAACTAATTCTGGAATCACCGGAAAGGTGGGATCAACTGTTACCTGCAGTACTATGGGCATACCAGACTACATACAAGGTAACAACAGGACTAACACCTTTCAAACTGGCTTACGGGCTGGAAGCCATAGCACCAATGGAGATTGTTGTGCCAAGTTTACGTGTGGCCATCACTCAGAAACTACTACCTGAAGAATCTCTGTCATTTCGGTTGGATAACTCAGAGAACTGGATGAGCATCGATGGCAAAGTTTTCTGACTATTCAGGAAGTGCAGTTAAGACAAGCTCGAACACATGACCGATATCTGAAAACTCCAGTTTTTTCAGTGGGGCAACTTGTACTCTTTTACAGTGCAAAATCGAATCGCTCTGCTGGAAAATTCAAATTACAATGGTTTGGTCCCTATCGGATTACTGAACAAGTAGGCCCATCCACTTTTCGGTTGACTACTTTGACCGGAATTCCTCTTTCGAAAGTCATCAATGGTTCAAAGTTGCGGCCGTATCATCAAGCATCTGACTCTCGCTGACGAGTTCAACATTTTTTCATTTTATTTATTTTCTTTTTTGTTTTTTTGCGTACTTAATAAAATAAGTCTGTAAATATCCGCGTTTTGATACCTAATTATGACTAACAGCCGCCCTACCTTATCGATTCCGCTTATGCATGCCCACCGAAGTTATGAGGTTATCGTCTCAATATCGCACGATGATTCACGAATTTAATTGCTTCTCGGTATCAAGTATCTACTTAACCTTTTTTGTTTCGCTGTTAATCGCTAATGTGTCTGTGTGATCTGTGTATTTGTGCTCTCTGTCTAGCCTGCGCTTGTGTTACCATGCTTGCTATTGTTTGTGCGCCATGGAAGCTCTGGCAAACTTCGCCGCTTTCCGTGACGGACTCCTTGCCGATGTAGGAGAGTTCCTGCGCAGCCCTGGGTTGGTCAATTTCGCTGAACTGCCTTGGCATTCAGTGGATTGCCACCCGTTCTATGCCCACATAATCGCCGCCATCATTGCCACCCCTGCCACCGAGCAGAGTTGGCCTATCCCTGACCTACCATCCCGTACCGTAATCACTTTCCAGGCCTTTGCTGATGCATTTCGACTCCTTCGACAAGGACGAGAGAATGGCCCGAATTTACCAATAGCTACCATGATCCAGCTATTCCCTAGGCACTCCTCCAACGAATATGCAATCCTCTATCGCCCCGAACCTGAAAGATCAGCCCTGCAATTCTTGGTAGCCATCCTCAACCTGCAGAAACGCACATATGGCATATCTCGACCCTTTTACTCCGCTATAGATTTAGCTGCTCGAGAATCGGTCAACTTTGCTTCGTATTTCTTCCGCCGCATTCACAAAGAATGCGTTTCAATCATCAAGCAGGTCAATAAGGGAGATATGCCAAGATCGAGGCTACCACACATTCTCAGTTTCTTATTTCCGGCCATCCAAGCAGCGCAACCACCACCCCGAGGACCCGTTCTGCACCATGAAGAGTCTGCACAAATCTTGGATGATGATGAAGAGGATGACGAAGAGATTTTCCACCTTCTCTGTCGGAAAAGAATCAGAATTAGTTCATCAGATAGTCAGGTACAAGGGTATGCCGCAAATGATCAAGCAAACAAAGAAGGAGAAGGACAGGACGAAGAAACCTTCCATGACACCGCAACATCGATGCATCATGAATCATCCGCACAGTCTTCTTCAGAAAGGCAACAAGAACAGGATGCTACCACCGAATCTGAAACAAGCTCGTCAAAAGAAGCATCTCAACAGCAATCTGAGCAGGGAAAGCAAGAGGATGCAGAACCTATCATTAAAGAGGTTTTTGAAGAATTGCTTAAAGCAGTGGAATCTACAACTACCGGCCCTGATGACACTACACAACCAATAACCGAAAAGGTAACCAACACAACTACTATTCTTCCTACTCATCCACCCGAACCTCCAGCTGAACCCATCATTCCTATTCCACCTATTGTCCTCGACGAACCCACTGCTTCTTCATCCTCATCACCGAATTACTCTCCACCGAATTCCCAGCAGCTCCTCACCGCTTCTTCATCTGAACCCCGTTCTCATCCTCCAATTCCTTCAATTCCCTTATTTTCTGAGTTAGCATCCATGGGTCAAATGCTGATCCACTTATCACAACAACTACCTGCACAAATGAAGCAAGTGACAGATAATACCCGAGATGAATTTCAACACAAAATTGATGTGCTGGAGGCAGACATCACTCCTCTCCAGGAAGAATTACAGGCAATCAAGGCAAAAAATCATGCGTTAAACGGACAAATTCAGGAGTTGCAGGCCAGACTTGAAGAACAAGAAACAATCACCAGTCAGCGAGATGCAGCCCTGACAGCAGTCCAAGAGAAAGATGAATTACTAAGTGTTGCAGATGCAGAGTTAGTCAACTTGAAGCAGTTAGTCCAGGATAAAGAAGATGCACGAGTAGCCTTAGGGAATCTGTTAGAAGAAACCAGACAACAGCTACATGAAGCAAAACAGCAAGGACAAGAGATGGCAAATTTGCTTAAGAAGAGTGATTACGAACTCCAGAGAACCAAGATTGATCTATCCGACGTCAACAGTCTCAAACGTAAATTGACCATGGAAGCTCAACTACAAAAAGTGATAACAGATCTTTGAAGAGAAAGGGATGCATACTCCAGGACAATCCAGTTTCAAAATCAAGAGATAGAAAGAAGGGAGAACCAGTTGGATGCTCAAAAAGATAGACTAGCCAAAATGGATAAGCAAGTTGCAGAAATGAAAGTGTCCAGGGATGCGGCCTTATCAAACAATTTTTATCTACAGGAAGCTTTTCTGCAGACGCAAGCACACGTTTTGATGACCGAAGTCATTTCCGTAAGTTCTATCCGAACAGATGACCAATTAGTAGAACCAGATATTTTGAAACAGATGTTAGAAGCCTTAAAGAAGAAAATCGCCCGAACTTTTAGATTAGCCCGATCGATGTATTTAGAAGGCATTGTAGATGAACCATAATTTTTGTAAACCTGCGGGTTCGAGTCCACCGTGCGTGCCAGTGTTAGTCGGCCGCCGGATTGGCAGTTGTAAAACCTGAGTCTTTTTCTAGTCCACACGTACGAAAGGTTGTTACAAAGATGTTTGTATCTTTATATAAATGAATGAAAAAGAGGCGCTCGGTGACAATCGGTTGGATCACCAGACTGTCTGTCTGGGTGATTGATCTACATGTTACTGTAGTGTGTTTGAGAGCTCTGAGTCGTATCGTGGTTGTCTTCTGTGTTGAAGATCTGTCCTTGTACGATAAAGATTAAGTTGCAGTAAGGCTCATCTTAAGTTGCGTACTGAATCATCATTCCGTAAAGGTTATTACTGCGAGTTGTGTTACGTTAGTTCTTATAGGGTACGCTGATCACTGAGTAAGTCTTAATCGGTGTAGGAATCTACATTTAGTACTGTGTGTTTGAGAATTTTGAGTCTTTCTGTGTCTTTCGGTTCTGGTTGATTGTCTACACCTATTCGGTAAAGATTGAGTCACTGTTATTATCTCGGTTGTTTACTGTAAGAGTGTAAGTGTAGCAGATTCTTGATAGAGTTCTTGAGCATTGGTATATTGCTGTGTGTGAAGTGGTTAGTTTGGGAAAATCAAGAACAGGGCCTATATCTAACAGACCCCTTCCACTCCCAAGAACCCAAGTAGATGTTTAAATGCGCTTCTGAGAGTTAGTTGCGCGTTTAACAATACACATATACACATACATACACACACACACACCTATATATATATATATATATATATATATGTGTGTGTGTGTGTGTGTGTGTGTGTGTGTGTGTGTGTTTAGATTTCTATTCCATTTTGTTTTATATGTACAAATAGTATGGATCATAATAGAGGGACAAAGGTGAAACTTACTCTCATAAAGAATCTTATGAGAGGGAAAGTTCCACTTGATTCCTTAGGGGTTGTCATGCATGAGTATGCAGACATGCCTGATGAGGAACTAGACTTCACCATACAAATGCTTACCTAGTGGCTAGAGGAAGGCTCTTCTGTGGCTCCATATGCAAGAAGAGACTTATTTGCCCATAGGTATGTTTCTGCTCATAAATTAATATTTAATGATATTATAACACATGTTTTTATTCATTTTTATCTATTTATTTTGAAGACACCTATACCACCTCTAGCTCGTGAGAGCACAGTAGAAGTGCCTATGAGGACATGCATAGGTAGCCTAGGGTTGGAGTGCTATATAGACCTTGAGGGGAGTGTAGTGTACATGAGGCATGGGTTGGAGTTCAAAAGAACAATGAGAGCTTTATGTGACTCCTACCTATGTTTTGTTCACTTGAAATGGAAGTAAGTATAAGTTTTACATATAAATTGATATAAATATTTAATGTTTTACTTATATGATTTTTTTTCTTTTGCAGCGAGTTTGATGAGATAGACAAAAACTATGCTCTTAGTTCATTGGAGACAAAATTTTGCATTGGGTGGTCTCATAAGTGGTGCATAAAAGAGATGCGGATACTTATGGCACATCGTCGTGATAATGCACATTATGCATTATTTGTTATATTTAGGGTTTAGGGTTTATATATATATATATATATATATATATATATATATATATATATATATATATGTATATATATATATATATATATATATATATATATATATATATATATATATATATATATATATATATATACACACACACACACACACATATATATATATATATATATACACCTTATTTGACGTCGCAATCAAATACAAGTAAGCAAATTCAGGAAAGAGGGTTCCTATAGGGTCAAGAACCAACCTTGCACACACGTATATATATATATATATATATATATATATATATATATATATATATATATATATATATATATATGTGTGTGTGTGTGTGTGTGTATGTATGTATATATCTATATGCATGTATGGTATTTTCAACCATATTTTTTTCATACTTTCGTACTCGTATGTGTTTGTTATGGTTGAAGTATATATACACATTGCATCTAGTCCTCCCACCACATACTAGAGAGATGTCTCTCCTCCCAACCTTATGCCTCTATATATAACTATTCGAATCAAGGAGAACCATAACACATATAAAGTTATATACACATACACATATATAAAACACACATGTGGATACATACACATCACATGTACATGCCTACATGCACACATACATATACATGCATACACAATTATAAACACACTTGCATATGTCACACAAATGCACATGCATACATACATGTATGCATGCTAACATATGCATACATATATCACACATGCACATACATATATACACATGAAACATACATATGTGCATAATAACATATGTATACATATAACACATATGAATACACACACATATGCATACATACATGAGAGAAATTTCATCCTCAAAAGTAAACCTAGATACAAAATATAAGAAAATAAAAATTCATTATTATGTGCTTAAAAAAATGATGAACTATATAATAAAAAACAAAAACTTTTTTTTACCTGTTTGAACATACGAAATGATATTTCATAGATACCAACAACGGTTCCTATATAGCCAAGTTCGCTATCTATAAGGTTCATATCTTTTGAGCTAGCATGTGATAGTTGCTTGAAAGAAGCAACAATGCCAGAATCCTCAGTTTTACGTAAAGAATCAATCATTTTGATTCTAATATGTTGTCCAAAAGGCCACATATTTGTCAATATTCGAGCTTGTAATAAAAATCAAATTATTAAGGAGAAACTAATATACATATATGTGAAAAATAGAATATTATTAAAATTAAAGTACCTTTTTTTCACACCTATCATTAGTTCCCTTTACTCATATGAGATTTGTTCATTATTTGCATTGGCTCGTTGCATACGAGTATTTGTTTCTTCTTCTTTTACTTTGGAGATTTTGAAGTTCCTATTCATACTCGTTAACGAAGGCTTGTATGCATTCGCTATTATATGCTACAAAAGTAGAAACATCACTTCTTTCTTGTAATGTAAATTGAAATGGAACTCCCTTATGTGATAATACTTCATCTGTTATTTTTGAAGAAGACTCGTTGGTCCATGCACATGGAGATTCTTTATGAACTCTTTCAAGGTATTCACTAACATAGTACATGCACTCCTCAAGCATCCATCCCTTTGCCATAGATCCTTCTGGTTTTGCTCTTTGTCACACATAACCTTTTAATATTTCAATAAATCACTCGACCCAAAACATCCATTGAGTGTTTACAACACCTGCAATCTCTATTTCATCCACAAGATGGACTAATAAATGAACTTGAATATCAGAAAATGATGTTGGAAGCTCTTTCTCCATCAAACATAATAGCTCCCTATATTCACGTTTGTTTTGTGGGATCGAGTCTTTGTCAATCTCTTTTGATGTAATCCACTTATTATTATCATAAGTCAAATTATAAAGAAATTATTTTTTAAATAGAAGATAAAAAATAGTCTTATATGTTAAATATAAAAGTATGATAATTATCTTATAAGCGATCCAAGATGGTAGATCACGTCTCGTACTCCTTTCGTTGTACATCCCTCGATAACCAGAGGTAGAATGTGCTTCAAAAAGTTATGCCAATCATGTGTCTTTAATCCAATCAAGTTCCTATCATCCATAGTAAACATTTTTGGAAAGATGTTCCATATCCTGTAGGTGTTCAAATCGATTGAACCCTATTGTTGATAGTTTTGTTGGAGGTAGACGTCTACGGAAGCATGTGAACAACACAAGGAAGAAGAAGAAGCTTGAAGCACAACACACAATACTGCATGTATTACCACTAGAATGTACAAAGATAAGTAACTCGTTAGGGCTTTAGGCATATATACAAGCAAGGGAAAAAAACCTTCTAAAAAGGGAAAAAAGTGCCCTGATGGTCCTAGTGTGTTCACACACATCACTACCTAAATATATCAACAAATCCCCCCTAGGAGTGATGCGGTGAAGAAGGCGTTGGCACTCATGTATAAGGAAGTGCCAAGCTATCTGGAATCAATCCACAAAAGGAAGTAAGCCCAAATCTTTGCAAAAGCTTCAAACTTCTGCCTAGGCAGATCCATCATGAAAAGGTCTGCAATGTTCTCCTGCATGGGCACATATGCCAAGTTGATCTCTCAAGCAAAAAACCTCTCCCTGACATAATGATAATTCACCTCAATGTGCTTAGTGCGACATGGAACACAGGGTTCCTCGCAATTGCCAATGTGCTCTGACTGTCAGTGAAGATGGTGTTGGCAGAAGACTAACCAACACCCAAATCAGCCATAAGGCATCTGAGCCACACACACTCAACAGTCATTGTGAAAGCTTCCCTATACTCAGCCTCACAATTGGAAGTGGCCACAATAGATCAGCCAAGATATGCATGAGCTACCAAGCATGAAGCAAAACCACTAGTGGACACACGAGTGTCATAGCAACCAGCCGAATCATAGTAAAAAAAAGCATGCAAATGTGGCGGTAGTGATCCACCCTTGGGATAGAACAACCCAACTAGCCAGGTACCACTCAAGTAGCAAAAGATGAGCTTAACAAACTACCAATGCTTTACACATGGGCAATGCATAAACCTGCTCATCTGTGAGACAACAAACTGAATATCTAGTTGAGTAATGCATAATTAAATCAAGCATCCAACAGGGTGCTAATAGAGAACAACATCAAATGCATCTCAAGCATCATGAAGACTCAATCGTAAACATGTCTCCATAGGAGTGGCAATAGGCTTATAGTCTTCAAGGCCAAAACGCTGCAATAATGTGTCAATATATTTTGTTTGAGACAAAGCCATTCCACCATCAACGTGCATAAATGAATGCCCAAATAATGATGCAAATGCCGCAAATCAGTCATCTCAAATGAGGCATGTAAATCAGTCTTAAAAACAGCAATATGGTTCTCATGAGGACCAGTGAGCAGCATGTCATCAACATACACCACAATGATCAGAAGCACATCATTAGCACACTTAACATATAAGGTGCTTTCAGTTGGACTGTTCTCAAAACCATGTGCAATCAGATAGGCATGTATCTTTTCATACCAAGCACCTGGTGCTTGCTTCAAACCATACAATGCCTTCTTTAACCTGCACACCTAGTTTTCATGCCCACCATTTAGAAATGGTGTTTTAATGTCCAACTGATGTATATTCCAATCATGATGAACTGGAAGTGCAAAGATGCTACAAACAGTAGTCATTCAGCAAGTAGGTGCAAAGGTTTCATCAAAATCAAAAGCCTCTTTCCTGCTCATAACCCTTTGCAACAAGCCTAGCCTTATACCTCTCAATTATTCCATCAGGTTTAAGCTTCAGCTTGTATACCCACTTAGTGCCAATGGCCTTCTTGCCAGGAGGCAAGTCACATAAAGAATAGGTACCATTTTTCATGATAGCATCATATTCAAATTGCATTGCAGCCATCCAATGTTCAAAATTTTGCACTTTATCAAACGAAACAAGTTCAATCTCATCATAGAGACTGGATGCAGCCATAGCATAGCAATTTCATGCAAAAGAGGCACTATGAGAGCCTGAATGAGTACAATATGATAGAGGTGCATCTAATTTGTTTTCACACAAAGTCTACACTAGCAATTTTGGCATAGTTTTTGCCTCCTCGATATCAGTTCTCTCATCAACAAGTGCATCATGCAAATCTGCATAAGAAATGGAATGATTTGCATCATCACATGAAACCTACAATGGTTGAGAAGTTTCCTCGGACCAGCACTAGACTGTCCACCTATAAAAAGAGGCAGAAAAGTATCGTACATGTCTTTAGAGCTAACAGATGTCTCCTTCGTACATGAAAGTAAAGGCTGAATAACATCTTCCACAAAAACAACATCACGACTAACCAAAATGCATTTAGTCTATGGATGATATAGATGATGGCCTTTGCTTTCAGAACTATACCCAACAAAAATACATTTTACTACTTTATCATCCGATTTCCTACGATGTTGTTCAGGTACTAATGCATATGCTAGACAACCAAAAAACAGGCAAATGAGCAACAAATGGCTTACGACCATGCCAAGCCTCATATGGAGTGATAGAATATAGTGCTTTAGTTGGACACATATTAAGTACATATGCTGCACACATGATAGCCTCAAGCCAGAAACTATGTGGTAAAGCTTGACTCTTAACCATACACCTCGCCATTTCCATGAGTGACCTATTCTTTTGTTCAACCTTCATTTTGTCAAGGTGTATATGGCACTGTACATTGATGTTTTATCCCATGTTTAGCCAGAAATGCATTAAAGTTAGAAGACATATATTCCCCCCTCGATCAGAATGGAGGGTGCCCATTTTACATGCTGATAGATTTTCAACGAGAACCAAAAACTGTTTGAAGCACATAAACACTTCCGACTTTGCTTTGAGTGGATATACCCATGCATGCTTGGAAAAATCATCAATGAAAGTCACGAAGTGAAGATAGTTTCCAAAAGAAGTTGTCTGCATAGGACCACAGACATCAACTATGTACAAGCTGCAATTTCTGAGTAGCTCGAACTGAACCATCTTTTGGAAAGGAGGAACGTTGCATTTTGCTCAAAATACAACCTTCACAAACATGTTTTTCCGGGTGCCTCAAGTTTGGGCAAAGAGGACACCATTTTAGATTTCTACAAGCATAGCAAACTAGCAAAATTCAGATGACCAAAGCATGCATGCCAAAAGCTTTGCATCGTACATAACCTGAGAATCATGTACTGCACATGCTGAATCATTCATAGATCTTTCATAGTCTATGAGCTTATACAACCCATGACATAAAATGCCAGAAGCAATAATAATGTCGCCATTCGATAGATCATGAACTATACATCTGTCATCAACAAATTTCACAACTAAGAGAATCTTGGCTAATGCTGAAACTGATAACACATTTTTCCTAATCCCAGGCACAAATAAAGCATCTAACAAGGTGAAAGAACTACCATGAGCAGTAGTCAAAATGATCTTATCAACTCCCATGATAGAATAAGAGGAGTTGTTAGCACATGTGACAATATTTCGTGTAGGGGTAGGCTCAAGTGAAGTGAAGAAATTGTGCTGCGAGGTAATATGTTTGGTTGCCCGACTATCAAAATACCGAACATCTGAGTCTACTGCAAACATACACGGCTCATGAGAAGATGGCTCAAAACTACAAACAGTAGGAAACACCCATTCTTCATTCTGCACAAGATTAACAGACTCTGTTTTCAGTGTAGAGGCCTCTGCAACAACCATTCCAGCCTCTTTCTTCTTTGCCTCTTTAGCTACCAGTTTTGGATAGCTCTTAATGACATGATCATTTGCTTTGTAGTATTTCCAAAACAATTTCTGCTTTTCTGATTTCTTCTCATCTTTGTCTTCCTTCTTCGAATGGGAAGCATTTGCAAATTTCCGCTTACTAGTAGATGAGATCCATTTCCTTTGCCCTTCTGATTAGCCAGGAAGGCTTGATCTGCAACATGCATAATGGAACTGTTCTGCCTAGACTGATCTTCCCGCAATAGCACAAAACCTAACTCTTCAAATGATAGGCATTTGGATTGCCTTTCATCATCAAACGAAGAGTAGACACAAAACTCTCATACGAATCAGGAAGACCATTCAGAACGGTATGCACACGTGAGCTATCTGGTATAACTTCATTAGCAGAAATCAATTGTTCCTTCAAATCCTTGATCTTTGTTAGAAAACTGTCCATCGAATCACCTTTGTTCATATGCTCACTCTCCAACTGTCATCGGAGGTAAGTAACACGAGCCTCATTCCTAGCTTGGTACAATGTGGTAAGTGTATCCCAAGCATCCTTAGTTGTTCTACAAGAGTGAATGCGAGGAATAATGGCACGTTTGACAGACAAAGCTATCAATGCATGTGCTTGAGCATCTCTGGCATCCCAAGAAGTTTGCTCGACAATAGGTGCAATAGAAACCACAGCACGAACAGGAATCTGCAGAATATCACCATCTTCGACACCATCTCCATCACCTCGAGTACCTGTATTCGTAGGTGTAACATGACATCTTTCAACACCCTGCACAATATTCCATAGTACTTTTGTGACCAATACATGACGCATCATATAAGCACACAATGTGTAATTCGTACCATCCAACTTATCCTCAAGAGCCAACATACGAAATACATCGCTGCTTTCAGCCATGCTTCTCATGCGGACCAGTGAGCAACATGTCATCAACATACACAACAATGATCAAAAGCACATCATTAGCACACTTAACATATAAGGTGCTTTTAGTTGGACTGTTCTCAAAACCATGTGCAATCAAATAGGCATGTATCTTTTCATACCAAGCACGTGGTGCTTGCTTTAAACCATATAATGCCTTCTTTAACTTGCACACCTGGTTTTCATGCCCTTTGTGCACAAAGCCACGGGGCCAAAAAACATACACTTCTTCATGCAAGTCACCATCCAAACATGTAGTTTTAATGTCCAACTGATGTACATTCCAAGCATGATGAGCTTCAAGTGCAGAGATGCCATCAACAGTAGTCATCGGCATGCAGGTGCAAAGGTCTCATCAAAATCAATGCTTCTTTCTTGTGCATAACCCTTTGCAACAAGCCTATCCTTATACCTGTTCCATCAGGTTTACGCTTCAGGTTGTATACCCACTTAGTGCCAATGGCCTTCTTGCTAGGAGGCAAGTCACAGAAAGACTAAGTACCATTTTTCATGATAACATCATATTCAGATTGCATTGCAGCCATCCAATGTTCAGAATTTTGTGGTTCATTAGATGAAACAGGTTTAGTCTCATCGCAGAGACTAGAGGCAACCATAGCATAGCAATCTGATGCAAAAGAGGCATTATGAGAGCCTGAACAAGTATGGTATGATAGAGGTGCATCTAATCTGTTGTCATGCAAAGTTTGCAACAACCATTTTGGCATAGTT
Organism: Ceratopteris richardii; assembly: GCA_020310875.1. Lineage (NCBI taxonomy): Eukaryota > Viridiplantae > Streptophyta > Polypodiopsida > Polypodiales > Pteridaceae > Ceratopteris > Ceratopteris richardii. Next base: position 74,784,465 of record CM035421.1, on the reverse strand, counting down.
TTTGCCTCCAGAATATCAGCTGTCTTATCAACAAGTGCATCATGTAAATTTGCATCAGAAATAGAATGATCTTCATCATCACATGAAACCTGTAAAGACTGAGAAGTTGCCTCATTAGGACTAGCACTAGACTGTCCACTTGTAAAAATAGGAAGGAAAGTATCATACATGTCTTTGGAGCTAACATATGTCTCTTTCGTACATGAAAGTAAAGGCTAGATAGCATGTTTTATAAAAACAACATCACGGCTAACCAAAATGCGTTTAGTCTGTGGATGATACAGACGATAGCCTTTGCTTTCAAAACTGTACCCAACAAAAATACATTTTACTACTTTATCATCCAATTTCCTATGATGTTCTTTAGGGACTAATGCATATGCCAGACAACCAAAAACATGCAGATGAGCAACATATGATTTGCGACCATGCCGAGCCTCATATGGCGTGATAGATTACAATGCTTTAGTGGGATATTTGTTAAGTACATATGCTACATACATAACAACCTCAAGCCAGAAACTATGTGGTCAAGCCTGACTCTTGACCATACACATCCCCATTTCCATGAGTGACCTATTCTTCCATTTTGCAATTGCATTTGGTTGAGGTGTATAACACACTATACATTCATGTTTTATCCCATGTTCAGCCAAAAATGCATTAAAGTCAGAAGACATATATTCCCCCCCTCAATCAAAATGGAGGGTGCCCATTTTATGTGCTCACAGATTTCCAGCCAAAAGCAAAAACTGTTTGAAGCACACAAACACTTCAAACTTTTCTTTAAGTGGATATACCCATGCATGCCTGGAAAAATCATCAATGAAAGTCACGAAGCAAAGATAGTTTCCAAAAGGTGTCTGCATAGGACCAAAGACATCACTATGTACAAGCTGCAATTTTTGAGTAGCTCAAACTGAACCATCTTTTGGGAAGGATGAGTGCTTCATTTTGCCCAAAATACAGCCTTCACAAACATGTTTATCGGGTGCCTCAAGTTTGGGCAAAGAGGACACCATTTCAGATTTGTACAGGTATAAAAAACTAGCAAAATTCAAATGACCAAAGTGTGCCTGCCAAAGCTTTGCATGTGACATAGCCTGAGAGTCATGTACTACACATGCTGAATCATTCATAGATTTTTCATAGTCTATGAGCTTATACAACCCATGACATAAAATGCCAGAAGCAATAATCACGTCGCCATTTGACATATCATGAACTGTACATCGCATCAACAAATTTCACAACCAAGCCAAACTTGGCTAATGCTGAAACTGATAGTATATTTTTTTTGATCCCTGGAACAAATAAAGCATCCAACAGAGTGAAAGAACTACCATCAATAGTAGATAGAATGATCTTACCAACTCCCATCACAGGATAAGAGGAGTTGTTGGTGCATGTGACAATATTCCCTATAGGGACACGCTCAAGTGAAGTGAAGAAACTATGCTGCAAGGTCATATGTTTGGTTGCCCCATTATCAAAATACCAAACATCTAAGGCTACTGCAGATATACACTGCTCATGAGAAGATGGGTCAAAATTGCAAATAGTAGTAAACGTCCATTCTTCATTTTGCACAAGATTTGCAGACTCTGTTTTTGGTGTAGAGGCCTCTGCAATAACCATTCTAGCCTCTTTTTTCTTTCCCTCTTTTGCAACCAATTTTGGACAGTTCTTTATGATATGATGGTATCCTTTACAGTACTTAGAAAATAATTTCTACTTTTTTGATTTCTTCTCATCTTTATCTTCCTTCTTCAAATGTGCAACATTTGCAGATTTTTGCTTACTAGTAGATGAGCTGCATTTACCTTTGCCCTTCTGAGAAGCGAAGAAAGCTTGATCTGCAACATGCATAATGGACTTGTTCTACCTAGACTGATCTTCTTGCAACAGAATAGAGACTAACTCTTTAAATGTTAAGGCATTTGGATTGTGTTTCATCATCAAACGAAGAGTAGAAGCAAAACTCTGATATGAATTAGGAAGACCATTTAGAACGGTCTGCACAAGTGAGCTATCTGGTATAACTTCATCAGCAGAAATCAATTGTTCCTTCAAGTCTTTGATCTTTGTCAAAAAATTGTCCATAGAATCACCTTCATTCATATGCTAACTCTCCAACTATTTTCGAAGGTAAGCAACACGAGCCTCATTCCTAGCCTGGTACAATGTGGTAAGTGTATCCCAAGCATCCTTAGCTATTCTGCAAGAGCGAATGTGAGGAATAATGGTGCATTCGATAGACACAGCTATCAATGCATGTGTTTGAGCATCTCTGCCATCCCAACGAATTTGATTAGCAGTAGGTGCAGCAGAAACTATATCACGAACAAGAGTCTACAAAATATCAGCATCTTTGACGCCGTCTGCATCCACTTCAGTACTTGTATTTACAAGTTTAATAGGATTTTTTTTCAACACCCTACACAATATTCCAAAGTCCTTTTGCGACCAATACATGACACATCATATAAGCCCACAATGGGTAATTCCTACCATCCAACTTATCCTCAACAGCCAACATACGAAATACGCATGGCCACTGACTAAAATACCCTGATGTAAAAAAATGAATGTATCTCAAAAAGTTGAACATAACTACCTTATATATATATATATATATATATATATATATATATATATATATGGCACAAAAAGATGAAATAGCTTGTACAAGCAGTACGATAGTGCATTCGGAGACCAAAATGAGCTCAGATTGCGATTTCGGAGTATGCTCACCAATTTTTGTGCGATTGTGAGACTGTGACTGGAGGGGTGTTGATGATGCCCTAGATGAAGCATTGACCTGCTCTAATAGTAACCTGTAAGTTCATGAAAAAAGATGATATGAATGAAAATAAATAAATAAATAGATAGAAAATTTAAAATTATACCTTAATAGTGCCAAAACAGATACATTACTCCATCCAAAACGATTTTGAAGATTGAGAATAAGTAAGCTTGCAGTTAGTCGTGTCAAGCGACTTTCTTCATATATATGCTTTAGACATTCTTCTCGAAGATATTTCTCATTTTTTAGAAATATCAATGCTTTCGTTGTCATTTTGATACCAATCCTCAATAAAACTTGTCAGGTCATCATCTTCATCATTATCACAACAATCTTGTACTTTATCTTCTTTTGAATATAGGTCTTTCAATCTTGCATATTCGACAGAATCACTTTTGCATAGGCTCCTCATGGAAGCTTCTAATAAATGAGGTCTTATTGGCAACTCTGAATGGTGTGGTGGAAGATCATCAATGTTATACATAGGGATCTACACACATGAATAAAAATCATTAGTATTCCATAAGTGAATGAAAAGTAAACTTTAAACATAAATTTATATATATAACTTAATTTAAACAGAGTTTCCATCAATTAAAGTTTTCAATGCAACACAAGATACCATGGATAGAAAGTTTTCATTGCTCTCTAGCTAAAAGGTGCTCTTCGATGTCTACGCCATCCATAATTCACTAATAATTCATCACCATCGTGTAATGAAGTAATAACACTGACAAGTATGTATCTTGCTACATTTCTACTCATGTATGATGATTCGTGACTATTTTTGCGCTCCTCAAATGTGCAATTAGTCATTGAAATATTATATCCTTGACTACTCTTTATTGAACCTGGTATATTTCCATCCATGTAAGGTCTTCCATCAATATATAATCTTTCATTTTCAGCATGTGTAATACCTCTACTAGCAAGAGAAGTTGCATTCAGGCATAATCCATAAGTAGTCATGCTTTGAACATAACGTGTAAGTCGATGCCAATCTTCCCATCCATATATAGGACCAAAAAATGACATAAGAGTGACTTCATAGTTCGGAGGCACATACAAATACTCTACAATAAAGAGACCACGACTAGTACCAGTAATAGTGGAGGGAGCAATCATATAGTGATTACTCCAAAAGTTAAAAACCTCTTCATCTAAAGGAAGTGGTCCTCTATTCCATCTTCCATATCTTCTTCTACCATATGTTTGTACTAGAGGACAATCACGAGTTGGCAATGGATAATCTTCAGATGTTTCAGTCTGTAAACCAGGAGGTAGAGGATTTTGAGAAACCTCTACTTGTAATTGATAGATGGCAAGTCCGTCACGTGTACAAGGTATATTAGCATTATTAGTAGAAGAATCATCATCATTGTCATCAAGAGAATATTCATGTATATTAAGTATAATTTGATTTTTTACATGATTTTCAATTAAAATAATGACATTAATTTATAGAATCAATACATACCCAAGCTCTATCACATTGATCAGGAGGTGGTTCACGCTTGAAACTACCGTATCCTACCTCATGTTCAATACATTCCAATCGTGGTCTTTGATACATACCATATCAAAAATTACACCAATATATAATATGCTCTTGATAGTAAAAATCATCATAATTCCTATCGAAGGACACATGTGAAGACATTGTTGCATGGATAGGAGGTGGTGGAGTACCCTCTAATTGATCAGAATATAATTATAATATAACAATAAAAAAACATATATTAGTCATGTAGATATTTATCAAATACTAGAATTAAAAGTTTGCTATACTTACAATAAGTAGTCATTGCACGATTAAGAGACAGTGGTGAAGTTCCCTTTGATTGATCAAAATCTCATTGTGTAGCTATTGGAACTCAAGGTCAAGCACAAAGCATGGAAGTGCATCAAAGAAGTGGACATACAAAAAGCAGGAGCAGGTAGGGAGCTCCAAGAAGCACATGTCAAATTTTTAGAAGAATCCCCTACAAAAACAATGATTTTCATCACTAAAAATCATTGTAAATACCATTTTCTATTTTTGTAACTCCATTTTGTTCAAGCGGAGGAGTCCTAGAGATTGAGGAGTATTAGAAGTATCATCCTACCAATTTTCATAATTTTTAGACTTTGTTTGAGCCCCCAAACAAGCACTGTAACCTAATTTTTAACTAGGCCTCACACTAGGTCTAGATAGGGCCAAAATTAGTAAAAAAAACTATAAAAAGAGCTAAAGAGCTCATTTTTGAGGTTAGCTTGTTAGAGAATAGAGCTTTTGTAAGAGATTTCCTTTGCAATATAAAGCTTTCCATTGTTCCTCTCTTTGATCTTGCCTTGTGTGTGTGTGTATGTGTGTGCATGCTTGTGTGCTTTCACTCACGCACTTGTGCCTTCACTCGCTCATGGTCTCCATACCGGTCCTCACGTCTCCACGGATCGACAAGTAAAGAAGGTGGTGCTTATGCTTGAGCTACACCAAATTTTGGCACCATTGCCGAGAAGAGAGCTTTGAGGACAAGCATTGTGATGGTAAAATCGTAGATTTGCGACGTTGGAAGGTAAAAAAACTATCACTTCTGTTCATTTTCTGATTTTTCTTCATCATCATCATCACCATCTTCATCCATCTTCTTCTTCATAGAAATTTCTTGTTTTTTAGTGCATTTTCATCATTTTCTTACCATTTTTCATGAATTATTGTGCGAGAAGGAGTTAGGAAGTGCAAAGGAGAGCAAACGCCTATGTTTTTTCATGATTTTCTACACATACGGAGCTCGCCATTGCTCGACGTTCAAAAATTTGAATTTCCCGCAAAAAAACAGAATTCTGGCTGAAAATTGCGATTTTCATAAAATTCAAAATTTTTCAAAAAAAATGCAATTTTCTATTTGCCGCCTAAAAGTTTTCTGAAAAAAACACGATTCTGAGGTCATTCTCAGAATCGCGATTCTCTGATTGTGCTCAAAATCGTGATTCTCTAAGTTTCTCAAACACGATTCTCTGGTCATTCTGAGAAGCGTGATTTTTTGACGATTCTCAAAAACATGATTATGAAGCAAAATCGTGATTTTCATATCAAAAAACACGATTTTGGGAAAACATGATTCTTTGTTGGCTCCAAAATCGTGATTTTCAAAAACATGACTTTCATCCAAAATTGCAATTTTCACGATTTTTAGAAAACACGATTTTCACTAAGGTACAAAATCGCGATTTTCAGAACACGATTTTCAATCAAAATCGCGACTTTCTGGTCGTTCTCAAAATTGTGAATTTCTGGCAAAAAACACGACTTTGACCAAACACGATTTTCATTCAAAATCGCGATTTTCATTTCAAAAACACGATTTTGAGAAAACACAATTTTCATTCAAAATCATGATTTTCTGATCATTCTCAAAATTGTGTTTTTCACGATTTTCATTCAAAATCACATTTTTCACAATTTTCATTCAAAATCGTGTTTTTCAACAATTTTCATTTAAAATCGCATTTTTCACGATTTTCATTCAAAATCATGTTTTTCACGATTTTCATTCAAAATCGTGTTTTTCACGATTTTCATTCAAAATCATCTTTTTGAGGAGTGCTCAGCATCGCGATTTTCATAAGTGCTCAGCATTGCGATTTTCATGATTTCACAAAATCGTGATTTTTACGGTTGCTCAGCATCATGATTTTCATGATTTCACAAAATCATGATTTTTACAGTTGCTCAGCATCACAATTTTCAGACCCCCAAAATCATGATTTTCACACAGAATCGTGATTTTTCCAAAAGGTCCTGTTTGCTTGTTTTCACCCCCAGGAGCCTGATTTGACATAACTTTTTCATCAAAAGTCCTTTTTTTTAGCTCTATAGCTCATTGGAAACCAAGGGGGATTAGAAAACCGTTTTTTGAGCCTGATTTGACATAACTTTTTCATCAAGAGTCCATTTAGATAGACTAATTTGAAGTTGACCCTTAGGTGGGATTAGGAAACCAAGGGGGCTCCAAAGGATTTGGAGCAATATAAAGACGAATTTTGGGATTAGAAGACAACGCTTATGAACTTGAGATGTGGTAGATACCTAGGCAAGGATAGACAAAGCATTAGATCATCTGAGGCTAGTGTCAACCATACAGCTAAGTCTTGTGCACAACAACTAAGTGGTTATCCTTATGTACTAAGTTCAGACACAAGTGATTTAGAAATTTCCTTTAGCGTGGGGAAACCTGTAGGTGGCTCAAGCACTGCCTATTTACAAACACCAGAAGGTCCCTATAAGACACAATTGGAATATATTCGGACCAACCGATTAGGTGCACGCATCTATGAGGATGGTCTGAGGCGATCAGTGTTCCAACTCAAAAATCTAGATCAACCCTTTGGACTTGAATACCCGGTAGTCAAGTTCGAAGAGGGTTCATACATTGATAAGGAAGGAACCATGTATGTGGTCACCAACTTACCCGACAGGACAAATGAGTTTGGAAATGTCATTCCTGAGAATGAGATAGGAGACCTCGAGCAAGGGGACCTAGGACGAGAACCCAAGACTCCTAGAGATAAGTCAGTTTTGACCAGAGTGATCACTCTAGATTGGATCCCTCAAGACAACAAAATCATAGAACTATTCTTAAATAGAATTCCACCCACACACTGTATGATCATGATTTGTTTCAATTGGGGCTTTAATCCATTGATGAACCATTGAGTGATAACATCGTCTGGTAAATTGGCATGCGCTGGTGGTAACTGCTGTAAATGAGTCCGAAATAGCATGGCATAATCCTGTACATTTTGGTGTGGCTTCTGCCTATTATTCTGCAAATAATAAAAAATTTCTGTTGGGTTCTTCTTTAACCGGAATCATTGCAGAAATGCATCCTTCACATCATCATACTGATGGAAGTGGTTCAAATCATTAGCCATTGTGCAGCTTCATTAACCAGAGTTGACTGGAACACAATAGCTTTATACGCAGGGTCTGCTGGGTAATTCAGAACTGCATAATTAATCTCAAAGGTCTGCACATGTGCATCGGGATCATCCCCCGGAAAACCTCCAAATTTTGTAAATGTGACCCCCGCTGGCACCGAATGCGGTGGAACAATCTGTTGCTTCTGTTGTTGCTGTTGTTGTTGTTGATGTTGTTGTTGTGAGCCACTCATGGTACTATTGTTGTTGTTACCTGAATTTTGGGGAGATATCTCTTGATATTCCTGGACTGTATGGTCAACCTGCTCACTTTCCGGTCCTAAGATATCGTTGAACCGATTGCTTAGCTCCAAATCTAACAACCCTTCTTCAACTTTAGTGTCGAAATTGGCTAAACTTGCACCAAAAAATGGTGAACATAGTAAGTTTCCATCGAACAACACCACAATTTCACCGAAAAGCTTTGAATCGCCACTAGGTAATACCGAACTCTCACCGAAAATCACCAAATTCTCATCGGACCAGGCTGCACTGTCATCGGAAGCGTTCTCATCGGATAACGCAAATCTATCACCAAAAGCGATCGAATTTTGATCGGATAATGCAAAACTATCTCCGCACTGCACCGTTGTACAACTAGAAATCACCATACTTTCTTCAGAAGGGACCGGACTCTCATCGGAACGCACCGGATTCTCGCCATGTGCTACCGAACTGCCACTAGAATTGCCACTGGCTGGCTGGACTAAAACTTCTGCAACTGGACTTAATTGTCCTGCACTTCCACCACCAAGGAGTGTTCCTAATAAGTTCGGAACTGCCCAGGGATGTTGATCTCTACGGTATTTGGGGTACGATTCGCCGGAACGTGTTACCGGCATATATCAAAGAATTCTTTGTCAATCTTTAATCTTCTATGCAACTGGCTACTCCATTTCCCACAGACGACGCCAGTGTTAATGTTAAAACTTTATTGTTTAATCTATTATCAATCCTGGGTTCTTGTGATGGTTAGGGGTTTGTAAAATAGAGGCCCTATTTGTATTTTCCCAAATCTACAGATTCATCATATGCTACTTCACAGACTTTCACACATTAATTGTTTTGAATATGTTTACCAAAATACTTCAATTCTGCACGGTTACTGTGTACGTCTTTACTTATCGCATTAACTCGTTAATCTTAATACTTCATTAAGACTTAATTAAGTATTAAGCTTAATCAACAGAATTGACGAAATACTCAAATTACACAGGATTTCAGCAAACTACGCTCCACTGCAAGCTCTCGCCCATATGAACAGTCCGACGACACGATGCTTTCTGCTTCACGTGACTCCTCTTTCATTCATTTGTAAAGAGTTACAACTTTTGCACTATGCCTTTTCAGTATGCGTGCGACTTTTCAGGGTATATTACAAAATTTAGGATGCAAAATTAGGAGTTCCTTTCTGGCGGCTCACAGGTCCTAGAACTTGATTCCAATATGCCAAAATCAGACTCTAAGCAAAAAGTTCCAGAGATACCTCTAGACAAAATAGGGGACATGAGTGAAGGTGAAGAAGGTAATACTTATCTTCCAATCACCTATCAAGGTTACACAACCAAAGCAATCGTAGATTTAGGTGCTGGTGTCACTATTGCGATCACCTCATTGTGAAAGCGATGAGGCAAACCCACATTAAGACCAACTAGAATGAAGCTTCAAATGGCAGACGGTCATTTTGAAAGACCTCTAGGATTGCTCGAAGGGATAACTCTAACCACTTGTGGTGTAGAGTTTGAACACACATTTGCTATATGTGACTTTGAAAAAAATAATGTCTACGAGATGATCCTGGGAAGACCCTTCCTATGATAATTGCAAATAGTACAGGATTGGGGAACCAACTCCTTGTACTTACAGCACTTAGGGGTCACCACCAAGGTCAACTTAAAGGATTATACGTTCAGAGATGTACCACCCCTACAATGGAATCCTATCCACAAAGCAAAAGAAGATTCTATCTCTGTGCATTCTAGAAGTTCTCTTGACCCATCCCGAATGCAGGAAGATACTCATTTGTGGATGTGCAAGGTCGCAGAGGAAGAGGAAAAACGCTTAAAGGCGAGAGAAGAAGGAACTTCTCAAGGAGAAAGACCAATTAAAGACCTAGACTACACACCGATGATCTTTCCAGATGAGGAATTCGAGCCTCATGGTTGGGCAGAAATCCTAGCCACCATGGAGATTGTTGTCAATGAAGAACAGTGGACACCTCATTGTGATGAGGAGGGTTATGATATTTCAGTGTTCATGTGTCAACCCTTGCTAGAAGAATGTAATCCTAGTGATGTCATAGAAGTAGAAGAGGATGACAATGATCTAGAGTCCATTGTAAGTGCAAAAGAGGAAATAGAGCTTGTAGCTCTATTAAGGGAATATAGGGACGTGTTTGCATGGCACTATAGAGACTTAAAGGGAGTAGATCCGAGAATATGCTCTCATACGATCCCCATGACTATTGATGCCAAGCCTAACAAACAGAAGCCCTACACATATAATGACACTTATGCAGCTAAAATAAAAGAGGAAATTGATAAGTTGATTGAATCTGGATTTATCTATGAGATTGAGCATAATAAATGGGTGTCCCCCATTGTAGTGGTGCACAAGAAGAATGGGAAGTTGCAAGTGTGTATTAACCTTAAAAAAGTTAATGCCACTACTATTAGAGATAGCTATCCGCTTCCAATTACTGAACATCTATTTGAGCGTGTTGCAGGCAAGGAAGTTTATATCTTTCTTGATGGATTTTCTGGTTACAACCAAGTAACCATTGCCCCGGAAGATCAACACAAGATGGCTTTTGCCATAGAGTGGGGAATCTTTGCATTTTGTATGATGCCATTTGGGCTCACCAATGCACCCGCAACATTCCAAAGGCTCATGTGTCATGTCTTCAAATAGTTCTTGCGGAAGAGCTTAGAAGTATATGTGGACGATTTATGTGCTCATTCCCAAGAAAGAAGATACCACATCCCTGAGCTCAGACAGATCTTCAACAAGTGTAGAGAATATCGAGTTTGTCTGAATCCAGAAAAGTGTGTGTTCATGGTTCGACAAGGTAAAATCTTAGGTCACATTGTTTCTAAGAACCAAATATCTACAGATGAGGATAAAGTAAGAGCCATAGCAGAGCTTCCAAAACCAAGGAATGTTAAAGAGGTACAAGCCTTTATGGGCGATTGTGGATATTACCACATGTTTATTCACATGTATGCGATCATAACTAAACCTCTTTATGCCTTGCTAACAAATTTTGAGTGGAACGACGAATGTGAAAACTCCTTCAATGAGCTGAAGAGACGTTTGTGCAGAGCACCAATATTGACCACTCCTGATTGGACTAAACCATTCCATGTCCATGTGGATGCATCCAATCATGCCATAGGATGTGTGCTAGCACAACCCATAGGTGATGGAAATTTAGATTTACCCATAGCATATGCTAGCAGATAGCTAACCGCAGCTGAGCCAAACTATACCACAACTGAGGGAGAGGGTTTAGGCATGGTATATGCTATGAAGAAGTTTCGACACTATTTATTGGCCAACAAGTTCAAGTTTTTCATTGATCATTGTTATATTTGGTCAATAAACCTTGCAATACATGACACTTAATAAGATGGTTCCTCTTACTAATGGAATATGACTTTGAAGTTGTTGTTAGGAAAGGTAGAACCCACCTTAGAGCAGATCACATTTCTCGCATTACTTCAAGAGAGTCACCGCAAGGAGTGTCTGATGAACTACCTGACGCTTATCTGTTCAATTTAGAAGTTGTTCCTAAGTGGGCAAATAAGTTGGTACCTGTCCTAACCTTTGGATCTGCAAATAAGAATGTGAAAACAAACAAAGATGAAATTGTAAGATCACAAAACTATCAAATATTGGCAGGAAGCATGTATAAACAAGATATAGAGGGTGTATTAGCTTGTTGCGTTGAGGACAATGAACATAGTAGTTGGTTGCAACAAGCCCATGAAGGATTGCTAGGAACCACTATTCTAAACAAAGAACATTGCAAAATCTAAAACATTTAGGAGTGTATTGGCCTAGTATGGACAAAGAAATACATGATTGGATTAAGAATTGTCGAGTGTGCCAAGAAAAACCCCTAGTGGAGCATGCGACCCTTTATCACGTATCATTAATTCCAGACTCGAGTGCTCCATTGGTAGAGTTTATGAGATCGGGAACATTACCCAAAGAAGTTAGTCTAGCAAGAAGACGAAGCATGGAGCAAGAGGCTCAAGACTATGCCTTAATTGGAGACAACCTATATCAAAGAGGAAAGATGGTTACCTACGATTGTGCATTCACGAATTAGACTATTTGAAAGTCTTGGAAACTACACATAGTGGTGTTGCAGGTGGACATTTTGGTTCTGACCGAGTAATCAAGACCATTTTATTCTCAGGACTTTGGTGGCCCACTCTTCACATGGATGCACATAGCTATGTGAAGAAATATGACACATGCCAACGGGCACAATATCCGATCAAAGAAGATGAGATGCCTTTGAGACCAATGATGGGAGGACGTGCATTTTCGAAGTGGGTTATAGACTTTGTAGGTCCTATTAACCCCCCAGCTAGGAACTCCCATGTAGAGTACATTATTGTAGCCACAAATTACCTTACAAAGTGGGTAGAAGTAAAAACCACAACAAAGAATGATGCTCAAACGATGGCAAAGTTCTTATTTGAGAATGTGTTTATCACATACAGGTTACCAATAGAGTTAGTAGGTGATAGCGGTACGCACTTCTTGAATGGTCATTGAAAATCTTCTCCAAGAATTCTTGGTGATACATAAGAAGTCTGCCCCCTATCACCCACAAGCTAACGGATGAGCCGAGAGCACCAATAAGATCCTCTGCAACATATTGAAAAAACTAGTAAATAATAATAAACGCTCTAATTGGGACAAACAACTTCATCATGTTGTTTGGGCTTATCGAGTTGCCTAGAAAATGGTACTCAATGCCACCCCATTTCAAATGGTCTTTGGACAAAATGTTGTGTTACCATTAGATTTCTTAATCCCAGCTTTAAAGATAGCACAAGAGCATGAGTGGAATGGACATGAGTTGTTCTCGAGGATCTTTGATTTAGAATGCTTAGGCGAGACAAGGCTATGAGTAGCAGTAGGCATCTACGCTACAAAGAAAAGACAAATGGCATACTTTGATGCACACATAAAAATAAAGGATTGAAAGAGGGAGACCTAGTGCTGGTTTATATGCTAAAGCAACATGCCCGTAAGTTGGAAAAACGAGGATATGGACCCATGATCATTAATAGAATTTCCACTAGCGGTGCGGTTCAATTGGCTACTTTAGAAGGTGATATCTTGCCAAACTATATCAGTGGTTGTCAAGTCAAGTTATATCAAGAACCTCTTACAGAGGATATGCTAATGAGACTCAACACTGCTAAGAAGCAAAAAGAAGAAGAGTTGAGAGTCAGAGAAGAAGCAGAGGCAGAGGCAAGAGAGCGCATAAGGCAAAATAAGTTGAGGAGATTAGGCCTAGATGTTAACACAAAAACCCCAAAATATCACATGGACATGTGCCAAAAATCAGGCATAATTACTTCTCAAATAGTTGACAGACATCCCTTTGTGACCTTAGAGGTAGGACACAAAGAGAATGTAAGGACTGTGAGAGCACTGATTGACTCAGGTGCAACAAGTAGTGCCGTTAAACTCTCATACTACCAAGACTTGCAGTTGAACATCAATCCCATAGAAGCCTATCTCATAGGATTGGGAGGTGTGGAAACCCCTTGTTTGGGCGAGGTGGAACTTCCCATCTACCTTCAAGATGTTCCAATGAAAGTCAAAATGCTAGTATGTCACGATGAGGACCTTACACAACCACTTGTCTTGGGTCAAGATTGGATTTATGACCATGCAGTCAACTTGAACCTAAGAAGTCAATTTCTTGAAGTTTGGGTCCAAGAACAATGGTTTACATTAGAATTAGAGAATGGCATGCCCACAAATCTAGAAGTCACACCTTCTCGTAGTTCCCCTAGGACTAATCTTAGCAAAAAAGATGTTGTATGTGTCAAAAGCTTTATGTTCTAGGAGAACTCAATCATGGAAGACCATGCTCAAAGACAAGCAGACTCCTCCTCTTGTGCAAGGACTAATGCTGCCACCACAACTCAATCAACAAGGCCAGCAAAACAGAACGTGTCAATTGCTATATCAAATAGAGAAAGGAATTTTAAGAAGAGGTTAGTTCCGAGCATGAAGCAGATCTGGGTACGAAAAGGAGAGCACCCACCAACCTTGCCCCCACAATTCCCATCCAGGCAAGCCAACGAGGCCAGAAGACGAATGAAGAAACTAGGACAAGCTCAACCACAAGGTGTTAGACAAGTTTGGGTGCCTAAGAAATTAGCTGCAGCTTCAACAAGGGTGTTTACACATGTGGGTACCCAGTAAGGTCTTACATCCGCAACAACCTATGCTCTCCCAGACGCGAAAAGTCTCAACAAAGAAGCCAAGACGAGGCAAAGGTCAGAACCAAACACCAAGACCAAAAGCATGCCAACTAACCTCTTCAACGTGAGTCAAGCGACAAGCCACAAAGGTATGGGTTTGGAAGCCAAAAGCATTAGAGGCCCCTACAAAACCAAAGAGCCAACCACAAGGGACACAAAATTCAAGAAACCATCCAAACATGAAGCGGCCAAAGGTGATCACTTCGCAATCAAACACCCTTCTCAAATGGATCCCCATAAGGAGGAATGATTAGTTGTCATCTCAAGATCCAAGGGTGACCTCCAACAAAGATGGCATCAACATCCGCAAATAACATTGAAAGCCTCGACGAGCAACAACCATGTGCTCCTTCCACAACCTTGTCTTTTGCACCATTTCAGTCATGCATTTCCAGAGTATGCATTAATATAGGGCCACATTACACGATCCATTACAATGATGTGTGTACAACACGAAGAGATCCACATCGATTGACCATTCACCATGGTAAGAATCTCCTACTTGGGCAACATTATAACCATGATAGAGTAGAAAACCTCTTCGCCAGCATACCCTTGAGCACTTCGCTCAAGGCCTACAATTTTTGCACCATACTTCTTCCAATGCATTTTCCAAGTAAGCATGCATAGGGCTACATTACAAGGCCGTGCACAAGGCACATATTTTCCTCAACCCATGCACAAACGAACTTATCCATCACTCATTATGGATTATGAGTACTTGGAATGGCTACTATGAACATCAACTTCCGAAGATCTAGAGGGCATCAACACAGACTCATAATGACACAATCATGATGGAATCTGTTACACAAGAAGGTTGTGTGGATTAGGCGGTATAGTGGCATGTTGAATATGAAAATAAGGTTGTCAAAAATGTTTTTTAGAGAATTGTTGATGGTTGTATTGACGTTCATTAGGTGTGTGCATGTGTTACCAGGGAGAGCTTCTTGAGTGCAGGATTTGCAATAGGAGGGTGCATGTATGAGCATAAGAATATGTAGGTACATGTGCATGTGTGTCTACGAGTAGATGAACGGATGTATGAGCAGATTACGGTGTGTGGAATCTTGAAGTTGTTTTGCGATAGTCACATGTATGTCGATAAGGATCCCATAGTGTTGGTGCATGTGTGTGCACTCCAAAATAAATATGTAAAAATGCAGCATGATGACATACATGAGGAGATGGTGTGGTTATGTACATGTGGTGTGGCGTAAATACATGAATGCATGTTGTCATTTGCTGAGGTTGCCATCGAAAGGAAGTTGTCTATCGGGCACGTTTTCTATTTTAGCTGTTGGGTACGATTGGCCAATGTCAGCTCGTACGTTCTCGACCGCTTAGTTCTGTACAACAATTTTGTCCATCAGCAGCTATGGAGTTTTGTGGTGTCATTTGTGTTTAGTTCGAAAATACATCTTCTGTGTAAAACTGTTGATCCTTGGTATTGAGATTTCAAGTGCTAAGTCAGAAACTTGTAAGCCGGGTCCCGCTTCATATGTCCATATCTCCCAGGCGATGATTGGAGACAGTAAGAATGCCAAAGGCAACGATCATGTCATCTTGAAGGTGAAGGTTGGGACCAATGAAGTAACTGTAAGTACTCTTCATAGGGAAAGTGTGACAAGGCTGCATGTTTGAAAAGGATTTCGTGCTTTCTCATACTGGTTCAGGTAGTGTATATTTTTTGTGGGTATAAAACTGACACTATCAGGGATGAAGATAAAATTTTTCAAGGGCATACCTGGGCAAAAGAGCAAGGACTTTTTATTTCTTGTCAACTGAAATTATTGGAGGATGAAGGAAACACAAAAGTGATATGCAGGCCAATGGACATCGCAAAAACTGAGGGTAGCTGGGTGGTGGTTGAGGATGAAACGGTTTTGTACAAACTTGAAAAATCAAAAGTTATTCCAATTATTATTTTTTTGCCTTTGATAAGTATGTCTTTTTGGAGGAAAGAGATCGGATGCATGTCTCATTAAATAGAAACCTTGTTGAATTTGGTGATATTGATAGCCTTGACAATAATGCTATTAGGAGCCTTGGAATTTTTGGGGGGGTGCTCTGTTCCTCCCTGATGTTTTGGGGCCTCTTGGCCTTCTCCCCGCATGCAAGGGGGGGACAGGCAGAGGTGGTCGAGGAGGTCTCGCTTGGTGTTTTTGGGTGGGCTTTTCATGTAGGGAATGAAGGAGAGCCCAAGGAGCAGATGGTGATACTTTCGGGCTTTGAGATTTTGGGAAATCGCTTTCTGAATTGTGGAGGCTGCACTGACAGCGTTGAAGAAGAAAAATGGTGCCTGATTGTTGGATGGCAGACTAAATTAGGATTGGTATCCTACGGGCAACCATCCGTGTGATCCAATTCTGAGAGCAGGCCACAACTTGAGTAAGAGATTTCAAAGAGTTTGCAGACTGATCAGCCACGAGAAGAGCTTCAATGGGGATCACCCAGGTGATTTGCCACCAATTTTTTCATCGCTGGCATATGTATTGGAGCAGGAAAGCTCTCCGAAGATCTCTACTGTGAGGAACTATGAATCTCCTATTTGGGCTCCTTCAAGAATCATGGTAGCTGCTGTCTGCATATTTGGTTGCAGAATACTTGTGGGTATTTTAGTCGGGACAATCAACATCAATGTCTGGGAATGCATTTCCATTCATATTTGGTCATGTCGGCATCCAAGTTAGTAATGCATGCTGGGAGCTGTACTACGTCGAGCATGGAATACAACATGATGAACAGATGCCTAGTGATAAGACTATCGGAGGGGGTGATGATGCCTACATAACCTTCTTAAGGGAGAAGGGCACTGGAAAGCACTTTCCAAGGGCTATCTTTGTTGATGTGGAGCCCATCGTGATTGAAGAAGTCCATACTGGTACATTTAGGTAGCTTTTCCATCTAGAACAACTTATCAATGGTAAAGCGGATGCTGCCAACAACCTTGCCCAGGAGATTGTTGACCTCTGCTTGGATCGTATCAAGAAGCTTGCAGATAACTGCATAGGTCTGCAAGGTTTTCTTCTCTTCCATGCAGTAGGAGGTGGAGCTGGTTCTGGCTTGGCTTCACTTCTTCTGGAAAGGCTTTCTGTGGATTATGGAAAAAAATCAATGCTTGGATTCACTGTCTATCCATCACCCCAGGTGTCCACATCGGTTGTGGAGCCGTATAACAGTGTGCTTTCAACTCACTCCTTGCTTGAGCACATTGATATGGCTGTCCTGCTGGAAAATGAGGCCATGGGTATGAGGGTGTTGTGACAAGATGGGATGTGACAAGGCTGCCTCGTAAGATTCATCGTGGTCTTCGAAAAGTTGCTTGTATAGGATCATGGCACCCTGCTCGTGTTTTCTTTACTATTGCAAGGGTTGGGCAAAGAGGTCATCATCACAGGACTTAAATGAACAAGAAGATTTATAGGATTGGTAAGGTGAGTGATGAATTTTATAAAGCTACCTCCCAGTGACAAGGGTATAACTCCCATGGGTGGGTTTGCCCATTATGTGTCGTAAATGAAGATTATTCATGATTAAAGGCTGCTGCATGGGTCCTAAAATGAGAGTCATCACATTGAGGCAATCTCTAAGCAAACTTATAGGAGTGCTTTGGAGGATATCAAATTGAATTTTATAGATACATCTTCCAAAATTGGACATGGTCGCTTCCAGAGATTTCAGGAGAAAGCAAAGTTTTAAGGTAAATTGAAGTAAAACTGATGTTGGGGAGATGGTTCTGGATGGATTGTAGATGATGCAAAAGACAAAATTATTAAGCTTTTGAAAGAGTTTTGAAGCAGGTGGCGACATTTTTGAAGCCTGTCAGTGCATCAGGAGATTCTTCCTCGCAAGCAGAGAGGCCCGGCTATTGAATCAACCAGCTAGAGTACAGAGGATCCCTTGCATTCCCATGTGCAGATCCCTGCTGCAATGAGTTAAGCACCTGTAATGCAGATGGGTTCTGCACCATCATCTCCACGCGATGCATGTCATGGGGGATGCAACCAGTTTCTTCAGATTTCCTTCAGCAATCAAGCACATTTATCTCTAAAGCGAGGAGGACATGAATGCGAGCTTGGAAGTGACATTGTCAAGAGGATAAGGACAAAGGAACCTGTATTTATGCCATTGTCGAACTTCGTGTAAAATGGATCCAGAGAAGGTAATTAGACTAGAGAAACAGTCAGTGGAATCTGGTGGTATAGAAGTGGCAAAACGTATTCAGGTTCCCTTGGTACTGGCATGGACCTTAAGTGTGCATAAGTGTCAGGGTATAACACTTGACAAAGTAGAGACGGATGTTTCTAAAGCATTTGATTATGGAATGGTGTATGTAGCACTTTCTCGTGTAAAGAGACTGGAAGTTCTGCCGCTTCTAGGATTCGATCCATCAAGGATCAAAGTGCCCCCCAACGTTGTCTCATTTTACAAAAAAGTTATCGAGCTGCTAGTGAACCTCTTATCCTCAACTGAATCACAGTCAGTTAACTGTTGCTAAGGAGTGCTTGTGACTGATGAAAGTGAAGCTATCTTCCCAAAATGCAGCTCACAAGATAAAAGTGCACGGAGAGCCAAAACATGCAGAAACAGAGACAAGACAATGCTGCTGATTTTACAATGGTTTCAACTACATAGATGTTCTAAGGATTTCTGCTCTGAATGGAGATTACGACGATACCTGCGGTTTTGAATGAAATACTTATACCTGCCGCTATACATGGACAGTTTGCAGTGCATAAAATGGAAGATCTTTATGTTTACCTGCATTGGAGATCAGGAAATCTTTGCTGATGGTTAATGGTCTTACCAATCACATTTTGCACAGGGAGAAGGGCAACCTAGGTCTCATCTCGCAACAGCTCAGGGGTCATGGAGCCTGTCATGTATATGGCATATACACGCAGATGTAGTATTACAAGTCACACCTTATAGATTTTTATTTTATGATTTGTGTATGCAAAGAGACTAGGACTTGCAAGCTGTAAAAGTGTGAAGGTTTCAAGTTGTCGTGGCATCGTACAGGCAGCAGACTCAATCACAGCAGCAACATGCTCAACGACTATTGCAAGCACATCAAGTTGAAGGTCAACCAGTAGATATGGATAGTGCATCTATAATCACAACCCTTCCCCTTGAGTTACGGGAAGTGAGATGGATCCAAAGATCTTGTTGATGACCACGGACCCTAAAATTCAGGAACTTGTTCCCTCCCCCACTCACTTTTTGACTAACACTGTACCCCTCTGCCTGACTTGTCAGACCCTGTACCTGCCAAGCCCTCCACTCCTCTGCCATTGTCCCCCACTCCTTCCCCCACTCTCCTCCACTCCTCTGCCCACTTTCCCTCTACCCTGATACCCACTCCTACAAACCCCAAACCCCCACGTGCACCCAAAGCTTCTGCAGCCCCACGTGTGGTCAAGGGACATCTGACCTCTCCCCCTCCCCATTCTAGAAAATGGGCACTCCTTGCCCAATAGTGGTTGGTTAATTTTCTGATCGATTATTAAAAAGAAGAGAGAGCACCAGGTGAAGTAGGGATGTCTATAGATTGAAGTGGAGAGGGACTAGTACAGAATTCGACTAGAGGAAAGGGGGAGTCATCCTTCAGAACTGACGATTGGAGAAAAGAGAGCATTACTGCTACTGAGAAGAGGTGCAGTTAAGGGGGCTCCTTCATTGAGCTGCTACTCGAGATACACAGATTGGCATCTTTCTCTGCAGAACAGGGGTGCATTGAGGAAACATGCATGGATTTTGCCTTCGTCTCTGTTACTACAGGAGTTCAGCAGTAAAAAAGCACGCGTAAAGTTTGCCTTGAATGCTGAGCCCTACAAGGATCTGCTTTAGGATGTGTTCAATTTGCAATTATTCAAATTCCAAAGCACGAAAATGGGAGAGTATAAGAACCCATTAGCTTACAAGGATGATTCGGACCAAGAATTGCTTGGATGGTTGACACGCACAAGTCAACTTGACTGTTACATGATGAGCATAGACTCAAGGGAAAGCAAAGCTACCAATTCCTTGGAAATAGGGACTTGAGAAAAAGAATTAAGTTCCAAAGTTGTTTCATCGATGGAGGTAAGGCAATTAAGAGAACAAGTTAGGGTTTTGGAAAAAGAGCTCCAAAAGAGATGTCAAGAGTCAGAGGTAGTGACAGAAAGGGAACCCAAGGCGCAGGAAAGGATCGCAAAAGCAGAACTAAGGAAATTGAGTCCAATTGGAAAAGAACAAACGAATGATTTATTGGCAAATCATACACGTATGATCAGGGAGCATTTTCCGATCAAAGCAATATAAAGAGGTGAGGGATATTTGAGAGAAGATAATGTGGAAAAGTGGGAAGTCTCCACAAAAAAGTCCTTAAGCATCAGATCGGAGTTACCAGATGATGTGCAGGAAAGAATCAAATTAGTACTGAAGAATTACAGTATGGACTTTGCATGGTCATACAGTGATATGAGAGGAATTGATCCCCGAATTTGCCAGCATTATATAGACTTGGAAGAAGGCGCCAGACCAATATGTCAACGACTTAGGTGGACAAATCTAGTCTATTCGGAATTGATCAAGCTGGAATTGACGAAGTTGTTGGAAGTAGGATTCATATATCCCATCACATCCAGCGAATGGGTATCACCAATTGTAGTTGTTCCAAAAAAAAAAAAAATTTTCGCATTTGCATAGATTATCGAAAGTTGAATGAGCGCACGAAAAAGGATCACTTTCCTTTGCCATTTACTGACCAAATCTTGGATAGAGTAGCTGGCATAAATTGTACTCATTTTTAGATGGTTTCAGTGGGTATAACCAGATCCAAATCCATGAAGAGGATCAGTCAAAAACCACTTTCACCACAGAATGGGGTACATACGCATATCGTGTTATGCCATTTGGATTATGCAATGCTCCAACCACATTTCAGAGGGCAATGATAGCTGCATATCAAGACTATTTGCAGGATTGGATGGAGATATTCCTCGATGACTTTGCGATCCGAGGCGACGATGAAAATATGATGGAGAGAATCGAAACTATTTTAAAAAGAAGCATTGAAAAAGGCATCGCATTAAACCCTGAAAAGTCTATGTTTGGAGTATGAAGAGGATTACTCTTGGGACATGTTATTTCCGAAAAAGGGATCTCGGTTGATGAGGATAAAGTGGAAAAATTGGGCGACTCCCACCCCCTCAAAACCTGCGGCAACTCAGGGGATTCTTGGGACATGCTAACTATTACCGGCGGTTTAGATTAAACTTTGCCTCCATAGCCGCACCATTGACAAATCTTCTGAGGAAGGATCAGCAGTATCGATGGACCGGAGAATGTCAAGTTTCATTTAACTCTATAAAAGAGAAGTTGGTAAATGCCCCAATTTTGGTAGCACCTGATTGGACAAAAGAGTTTCATGTGCATACGGATGCGTCCCATACCGCGGTCAGGGCTGTGCTTTATCAAGCCGATGAGAAGAAGTTGGATCATCCAATTTATTATCCAAGTCAGAACCTGAACAGTGCAGAGAGGAACTACACAACTACAGAAAAGGAATGTTTATCAATGATCTTTGCAGTAAACAAGTATCGGCACTATTTGATGGGCAAGCACTTCACATTTTATGTGGATCATGAAGCCTTAAAGTATATCATTAACAAACCCGAGTTATCAGGACGATTGATGAGATGGATGTTACTTCTGCAAGAATTTCAATTTTTGGTGGTAACTAAACCAAGGAAAACGCACATGCTCGCAGATCATTTATCTCGAGTTGTTAATGAAGAATCAATCTCTGGTGTGCCCGATGACCTTCCCGATGGTCATCTGTTTCAGGTTGATGTTAAAGTACCTTGGTATGCCGACTTAGTAAACTTCTTATGCATAGCCAAGTATCCATCGGAAGCGAGCAAGAGAGATAAGCAGAAATTGTTAGCACTTGCAAAACATCATAGTATCATTGGCAGGTAGCTCTACCAATATTTTGTTCATGAGAGCATTTATCGAAGGTGTCTAGAGGAAGAAGAGGTAACTATAGTTCTGAGATCATTGCATGACGAACCTTGCGGTGGACATTTTGCGGGTGAACTCACGGCCAGAAAAGTCTTATTGGCTGGATACTGGTGGCCGATGTTGTTCAAAGATTGTCACACCTATTGCAAGAAATGTGACAAATGCCAAAGGATGGGTAACCGACAATGGTGCATGCCGCTCCTCTTACCCCAGTGCTAGCTCTTAAGCCTTTCGAGAAATGGGGAATTGAGTTTGTGGGACCCATTGACCCTCCTTCCAGACATAGGTCTGTGTATGCATTATGTATGCATATGTGTGTGTATGCATTATGTAAGTGTATGTAAATAGATATATCTTGGTCTGCACAGATTACGTCACCAAGTGGGTAGAAGCAAAGGCTTTGAAGACCAATCAAGCTATCGATGTAGCCAAGTTCCTGTATGAACAGATTATCACACAATTCAGATGTCCCCTGGAGATAGTGAGTGATAGAGGAACACATTTTGCTAATGAATTGATCGAGGAGTTGATGGAGCTATATAAGATCAAACATCGAAAGAGCACTCCATACTATGCGAGAGCGAATGGACAAGTGGAGGTCACGAACAAGATTCTGGAACAGATTTTGACAAAGATGATGGCGGCTCATAGACGAGATTGGGATGAGCGACTTTTAGAGGCCTTGTGGGCGTATCGAATGTCCTATCGAGTGACGACAAAGAGCACTCCATTCTCACTAGGATATGGCGAGGAGGCCATTTTTCCCATTAAAAAATAAATTCCAACACTGAGGGTGGCCATCGCAGTTAGGCTGGGAGAGGAAGAATCATTGAAGGAAAGATACATCCAATTGGTCAAATTAGAGGAAAAGAGACGGCTGGCGCAAAAAATCTTAGAGGCCATTCAGAGAAGACGAAAAGACAAGCATGATAAGAGGCTCAGAACCTATGCAATTCAAGAAGGTGATCTAGTGTTAGTTTACGATAGCAAGTACTACAAGTTTCCTGGGAAATTACAAACAAGATGGGTGGGACCATTCAAAGTGGTGGAAGTAAATTCAAACGATTCAATACAAATACAGGACGTAGACGAGGAATGCACTCCAGTGAAAATCAACTTACTTCGTGTCAAACCATACTTCAGTTAGCAGATGAGGTTATTGGAAAAAAAAAAAGGGAGTGATAGGCAAAAAATGAAGAAATAGGGTGCGAGTGGAGGGATTTGCACATATATGCATATTAGTCTTGTTTTTTACTTTTCTTTTAAATTAAGCATTATTTCTTTCTATTTCACTTAAAAAGAAATTGTTGATGCTCAGGGATATTAGAAACAAGGTGAGAGATGGCAGATCACATAACTCAGATGTATTTGTACAGCCTCGTGGTATATTTTTCGGATCAGGCTCTAGCCAGTATGGACATAGATGTCAAGAACTTGGAGACCGAGTATGATGTAGAAGAAGCTCATTGGTTGGTATGTTTTCTAAACCAAGACATAGATACTATCTTTCACATTCCATGGTTCGAAAGATATTTGCTTGAATGCGCGGGATGCACAGAGGGTAGATATTATTATTTTGACTCCACTCGCGAAATGCCCAATGAGGAAAATGACATCGGTTGGGATTGGGCTGATACGTTAGTAATTCACAGCGACGATGAGGCTCCTCCAGCGGAGCCTGACTCACCTCCTGGAGAACATTGATCACCAACTATGAAACGTGGCTGAGTAGAGACTTTTTGAGCTATCTTATATAACATTGCCACCTTAGGAAAGAACTTCAAAATAAGACGAGAAGAATTCGGATTGGTAAATGTGATTGCGATTAATCAGTTGTATCATATAATCTTTATATCTTAGTAGGTTATGGCAAGAGAAAATCGACCTATCAGCTTTCATGGGTGTTTTTTGTATTTTTTTGTACTTTCGGTTGCATGATGTGTGGGTTGGGTTGGTAGATGCTCCTTTTTGCCTCTCCCTAACTCTCAGGACATGGGAGATGATGAAAAAAAAAGTGTGTGTATATATGTATGTGTGCTTGCGCGCTATGACGGGCTAGTAGGTGGGCGGAATCCTCTTGATCGGGTGGTCAGGACCGCGAGCTGACACTAGTTTTGTCATAGGCCAGGACGACTGTGTGTATATCTGTTTTGGTGCTTTGTGCCATAGCGGGTTGGTAGGTGAGTGGAGCCATCTCGGTCGGGTGATCCAGACCACGAACCGCACCCAGCTTCGCTATGGGCAAGCATGGATATATGTGCATGTATATGTCGTGTGTATATGTTGTTGTGCGCTATGTTGTGTTGGTAGATGGGTGGAGCCAACCTGGCCGGGTGGTCAGGTCCACGAGTCGCATCCAATTGCAACATAGGCCAACTCGTGAATTAAAAAAATAAACAGAAAAAAGAAAAAGAAAGGAAAAAATAATAAAGAAATATTCTCACTCCTGAGGGGGAGACATAGAGAGGAGGAGGGCGACGGTCGCCCAGAAGGGTGTGTTTTTGCATGCACGTGTCTAGTAGGGCGGGATGATGATAGCTGATAGATCGATCTGCTCAAGGCTAATACCAATGAAAGGTATAAGTATTATTATGAGTGGTTGGTTCGTAATCCATTTTTCAGATTTGATTTGTTCTCATTTTATCAGCAAGTTTGGTCCTGAGGTCGGTAGTGTTGTATTTGTTTCTTAAAAATTCTTTATTCATGTCTCGCTTCATCTGTTGATGATCTGTTTTTTGGGATATGAGGTAAGGCCGCGCTTCAGGAAATCTCAATGTTGCTTGTGTGTACATAGCCTGCATAAAACGGGATAATGAATCTTATCATGCGATATGATTATGTGACATTTTGGGTTTTTGTTCTCTTTATATATATATATATATATATATATATATATATATATATATATATATATATATATATATATATATATATATATATATATATATATATATATATATATATATATATATATATATTTGGTTTAACATCTTTTGATGAGTGAGCAGATACGAAAGAAAAGGAAATCAAGATGGTTTTCGGCAAGGTAAGTAAGGTATGGAATTTGTGTTGTTTATTATTATGAAAAAAAAGAGAAAAAAAAAGAAAGTTGTTGTCATCTATTAAAATCATGTTTTGAAATAAGACATGCATACATTGCATTGCTTTGGTTTTATTGCATAAGAGCATGATATGGAAAGGAAAGGAGTCATGCATGAGTATGTAAGAGAGTATGTGATCAACGGTGTAATGGATGAGTTACATGAATGTATTGATGCATGTGATTGTGGACATGATTGGCAGAATGAAACAATAACCGAACGAAGAAAAATAGTTATGATGATTGTGCATGAGAAGAGAGCATGATATAGATATATTTGTGGCTTGTTGGGTCTTATCTCTTGATTGATTGAATGGTTGTGTTTTATATATCTCTATGAAAAAGATTTAACCATTCGAATGAGTGACAGGTGGAACAAAGTTACAAGTCGCTCATCGAGGACGACATCGCAAGCAAGAAGAGGGGAGTATGTTACACAAGAAGGTTGTGTGGATTAGGTGGTATAGTGGCATGTTGAATATGAAAATAAGGTTGTCAAAAATGTTTTTTAGAGAATTGTTGACGGTTGTATTGACGTTCATTAGGTGTGTGCATGTGTTAGCAGGGAGAGCTTCTTGAGTGTAGGATTTGCAATAGGAGGGTGCATGTATGAGCATAAGAATATGTAGGTACATGTGCATGTGTGTCTACGAGTAGAAGATTGGATGTATGAGCAGATTACGATGTGTGGAATCTTGAAGTTGTTTTGCGATAGTCACATGTATGTCGATAAGGATCCCATAGTGTTGGTGCATGTGTGTGCACTCCAAAATAAATATGTAAAATGCAGCATGATGACATACATGAGGAGATGGTGTGGTTATGTACATGTGGTGTGGCATAAATACATGAATGCATGTTGTCATTTGCTGAGGTTTCCATCGAAAGGAAGTTGTCTATCGGGCACGCTTTTTATTTTAGCTGTTGGGTACGATTGGCCAATGTCAGCTCGTACGTTCTCGACTGCTTAGTTCTGTACAACGATTTTGTCCATCAGCAGCTATGGAGTTTTGTGGTGTCATTTGTGTTTAGTTCGAAAACACATCTTCTGTGTAAAACTGTCGATCCTTGGTATTGAGATTTCAAGTGGTAAGTCAGAAACTTGTAAGCGGGGTCCCGCTTCATATGTCCATATCTCCCAGGCGATGATTGGAGACAGTAAGAATGCCAAAGGCAACGATTGTGTCATCTTGAAGGTGAAGGTTGGGACCAATGAAGTAACTATTGGTACTCTTCATAGGGAAAGCGTGACCAGGCTGCATGTTTGAAAAGGATTTCGTGCTTTCTCATACTGGTTCAGGCAGTGTATATTTTTTGTGCGTATAAAACTGATGCTGTCAGGGAAGAAGATACGATTTTTCAAGGGCATACCTGGGCAAAAGAGCAAGGACTTTTTATTTCTCGTCAACTGAAATTATTGGAGGATAAAGGAAATGCAAAAGTGATATGCAGGCCAATGGACATTGCAAAAACTGAGGGTAGCTGGGTGGTGGTTCATGATGAAACGGTTTTGTACAAACTTGAAAAATCAAAAGTTATTCCAGTTATTATTTTTTTGCCTTTGATAAGTATGTCTTTTTGGAGGAAAGAGATCGGATGCATGTCTCATTAAATAGACACCTTGTTGAATCTGGTGATATTGATAGCCTTGACAACAATGCTATTAGGAGCCTTGGACTTTTTGGGGGGGTGCTCTGTTCCTCCTTGATGTTTTGGGGCTTGTCGACCTTCTCCCCGCATGCAAGGGGGGGACAGGCAGAGGTGGTCGGGGAGGTCTCGCTTGGTGTTTTTGGGTGGGCTTTTCATGGAGGGAATGAAGGAGAGCCCAAGGAGCAGATGGTGATACTTTCGAGCTTTGAGATTTTGGGCAATTGCTTCCTGAATTGTGGAGGCTGCACTGATAGCACTGAAGAAGAAAAATGGTGCCGGATTGTTGGATGGCAGACTAAATTAGGATTGGTATCCAAAGGGCAATCATCCATGCGATCCAATTCTGAGAGCAGACCACAACTTGAGTAAGAGATTTCAAAGAGTTTGCAGACTGATCAGCCACGAGAAGAGCTTCAATGGGGATCACCCAGGTGGTTTGCCACCAATTTTTTCACCGTTGGCATATGTATTGGAGCAGGAAAGCTCTCCAAAGATCTCTGCTGTGAGGAACTATGAATCTCCTATTTGGGCTCCTTCAAGAATCATGGTAGCTGTTGTCTGCATATTTGGTTGCAGAATACTTGTGGGTATTTTAGTCGGGACAATCAACATCAATGTCTGGGAATGCATTTCCATTCATATTGGTCAGGCCGGCATCCAAGTTAGTAATGCATGCTGGGAGCTGTACTGCGTCGAGCATGGAATGCAGCATGATGGACAGATGCCTAGTGATAAGACTGTCGGAGGGGATGATGATGCCTACAACACCTTCTTAAGGGAGACGGGCATTGGAAAGCGCTTTCCAAGGGCTGTCTTTGTTGATGTGGAGCCCACCGTGATTGACAAAGTCCATACTGGTACATCTAGATAGCTTTTCCATCCAGAACAGCTTATCAATCGTAAAGAGGATGCTGCCAACAACCTTGCCCAGGAGATTGTTGACCTCTGCTTGGATCGTATCAAGAAGCTTGCAGATAACTGCACAAGTCTGCAAGGTTTTCTTGTCTTCCATGCAGTAGGAGGTGGAGCTGGTTCTGGCTTGGCTTCACTTCTTCTGGAAAGGCTTTCTGTGGATTATGGAAAAAAAATCAATGCTTGGATTCACTGTCTATCCATCACCCCAGGTGTCCACATCGGTTGTGGAGTTGTATAAGAGTGTGCTTTCAACTCACTCCTTGCTTGAGCACACTGATGTGGCTGTCCTGCTGGAAAATGAGGCCATGGGTATGAGGGTGTTGTGACAAGATGGGGTGTGACAAGGCTGCCCCGTAAGATTCATCGTGGTCTTCGAAAAGTTGCTTGTATAGGAGCATGGCACCTTGCTCGTGTTTTCTTTACTATTGCAAGGGTTGGGCAAAGAGGTCATCATCACAAGACCGAAATGAACAAGAAGATTTATAGGATTGGTAAGGTGAGTGACGAATTTCATAAAGCTACCTCCCAGTGACAGGGGTATAACTCCCATGGGTGGGTTTGCCCATTATGTGTCGTAAATGAAGATTATTCATGATTAAAGGCTGCTGCATGGGTCCTAAAATGAGAGTCATCACATTGAGGCAATCTCTAAGCAGACCTCTAGGAGTGCTTTGGAGGATATCAAATTGAAGTTTATAGATACATCTTCCAAAGTTGGACATGGTCGCTTCCAGAGATTTCAGGAGAAAGCAAAGTTTTAAGGTAAACTAAAGTAAAACTGATGTTGGGGAGATGGTTCTGGATGGATTGTAGATGATGCAAAAGACAAAATTATTAATCTTTTGAAAGAGTTTTGAAGCAGGTGGCGACATTTTAGAAGCCTATTAGTGCATTGGGAGATTCTTCCTCGCAAGCAGAGAGGCCCGGCTATTGACTCAACTAGCTAGAGTACAGAGGATCCCTTGCATTCCCATGTACAGATCCCTGCTGCAATGAGTTCAGCACCTATAAAGCAGATGGGTTCTGCACCATCATCTCCACACGATGCATGTCATGGGGGATGCAACCAGTTTCTTCAGATTTCCTTCAGCAATCAAGCACATTTATCTCTAAAGCGAGGAGGACATGAATGCGAGCTTGGAAGTGACATTGTCAAAAGGATAAGGACAAAGGAACCTGTATTTATGCCATTGTCGAACTTGGTGTAAAATGGATCGAGAGAAGGTAATTAGACTAGAGAAACAGTCTGTGGAATCTGGTGGTATAGAAGTGGCAAAACGTGTTAAGGTTCCCTTGGTACTGGCATGGACCTTAAGTGTGCATAAGTGTCAGGGTATAACACTTGACAAAGTAGAGACGGATGTTTCTAAAGCATTTGATTATGGAATGGTGTATGTAGCACTTTCTCGTGTAAAGAGACTGGAAGGTCTTCCGCTTTTGGGATTCGATCCATCAAGGATCAAAGTGCCCCCCAACGTTGTCTCATTTTACAAAAAAGTTATCGAGCTGCTAGTGAACCTCTTATCCTCAACTGAATCACAGTCAGTTAACTGTTGCTAAGGAGTGCTTGTGACTGATGAAAGTGAAGCTATCTTCCCAAAATGCAGCTCACAAGATAAAAGTGCAGGGAGAGCCAAAACATGCAGAAACAGAGACAAGACAATGCTGCTGATTTTACAATGGTTTCAACTACATAGATGTTCTCAGGATTTCTGCTCTGAATGGAGATTACGACGATACCTGTGGTTTTGAATGAAATACTTACACCTGCCGCTATACATGGACAGTTTGCAGTGCATAAAATGGAAGATCTTTATGTTTACCTGCATTGGAGATCATGAAATCTTTGCTGATGGTTAATGGTCTTACCAATCACATTTTGCACAGGGAGAAGGGCAACCCAGGTCTCATCTCACAACAGCTCAGAGGTCACGGAGCCTGTCATGTATATGGCATATACACGCAGATGTAGTATTACAAGTTGCACCTTATAGATTTTTATTTTATGATTTGTGTATGCAAAGAGAGTAGGGCTTGCAAACTGTAAAAGTGTGAAGGTTTCAGGTTGTCGTGGCATCGTACAGGCAGCAGACTCAATCACAGCAGCAGCATGCTCAATGACTATTGCAAGCACATCAAGTTGAAGGTCGATTGGTAGATATGGATAGTGCATCTATAATTGCAACCCTTCCCCTTGAGTTACGGGAAGTGAGATGGATCCAAAGATCTTGTTGATGACCACGGACCCAAAAATTCAAGAACTTGTTCCCTCCCCCACTCACTTTTTGACTAACACTGTACCCCTCTGCCTGACTTGTCAGACCCTGTACCTGCCTAGACCTCCACTCCTCTGCAATTGTCCCCCACTCCTTCCTTCACTCTCCTCCACTCCTCTGCCCACTTTCCCTCTACCCTGACACCCACTCCTACAAACCCCAAACCCCCACGTGCACCCAAAGCTTCTGCAGCCCCACGTGTGGTCAAGGGACATCTGACCTCTCCCCCTCCCCATTCTATAAAATGGGCACTCCTTGCCCAATAGTGGTTGGTTAATTTTTTGATCGATTATTAAAAAGAAGAGAGAGCACCAGGTGAAGTAGGGAGGTCTGTAGATTGAAGTGGTGAGGGACTAGTACAGAATTTGACTGGAGGAAAGGGGGAGTCATCCTTCAGAACTGACGATTGGAGAAAAGAGAGCATTAGTGCTACTGAGAAGAGGTGCAGTTAAGGGGGCTCCTTCCTTGAGCTGCTACCCGAGATACACAGATTGGCGTCTTTCTCTGTAGAACGGGGGTGCATTGAGGAAACATGCATGGATTTTGGCTCCGTCTCTGTTACTACAGGAGTTCAGTAGTAGGTGTTGTCTGACGAATGCCGGAGGTGTGCTGCGACTTGCTGACGAAGGAGAAAAGAGGTTTGCTGTGCTTGGCATCTTCTCCAACTTTTGATCTTATTATTTGACGTTTGACTACTACGCAATACATAGTATTGTTTTCCATATATAAGAGTGATGACGGGTGCCTTGTAATAACGTTTCTGATATGCACTTCTTACAAAAGGAAGATGCATCTTTCTTTCTGTATCTAGGATTAGGGAAGAGACTGCCTGTTTTGTTTCATACTTCCAAGGGTTGATAAATGCATTATGTTTCAAAAAGAGGAGGAGGAAATTTTTTCCATGTCACCAGCTATTGACAGTCTTATGTAAGCGTTATTAAGGCTACAGTCCTGGCATGCTTTGATTTTTTTCATGTTTCCACTTTCTTTCAAGCATGCTAATCTTGATTGTTTAACAGCAGAATGATGAATGTGGCGAAAATAGGAACTCCAGTCCTTGAGTGATTGTTTATCTGTGTTCTCCTTGTTTTACGGGTGTTGTGAAGTTGTTCCCAATACTAATGTTGAAATTCATCACGATGTTATGAGTTTTGAGCTTATGAAATTCTCAGATTTGTCAATAAGAGGTGTTGCTTATTAACCGATGGATAAATTTGATCGTTAGTAACACTCATGGTGTTGCGTGGGAATGAATATGAACTAGAGTTATGGGCATAACATTGAGAGAGTGAGATAAGCATGGCTCTCCTGTTCTACAACTTATGAAACTAGTTGAGGACATGTGTGTATGCAAGCTCGATTTGGTAAATAGCCTACTTATCTGCTCCCTTAGGGGATACTGGCGTAGAGCCAAGGGTAGCTCGTACAAAGTCTGTGATACATCCATTGTGTAATCATGATGAAGCACTTTATTTCCAAACTGCAACCATAGAATGATGTGGTATGGCGTTGAAGCTCATGCATTTCAACACAAACTATACCCACTGTTGGACAGAATGATGACAATGATCCTGCATCAATGAATGCATGCATGCAAACGCTGAGTAGGTGAATGGAGTTCAATCAAGGATGAGTGCTCCGATTATTGAAAGCATTAACGTTCTCTTTTCCTCTTGCATTAGGAAGGAGATAAAATTTAGTAGCCACATAAATAGCGGTCCTATTAGGGATACAATGCAATTATATAGATGTGTTGTTGTCAGAGAATGCTTAGCTATCAACCATCCATGTACAAACCTGAAGTTCAAGTACAAAAATGAGTGACTAGTTGAGTAGGAATGTTGAGGCTAAGAGTAAAAGTAATATTGAGAGCGGAGTGTGGTGTAGTTTACTGATCAAGGAAGGGCGAGATAGAGAGAGAGGGGACACATGTGCGTTTGAGCATAGGTGTTAGAGCAAGTGAGGAAATGGATGTGATTAAATGCATGTGGAGGGCGAGAGAGAGAAAGTGAGAGAGGGTAAGAGTCAGAGATAGGTAGAGGAGGACAGAAGTAAGAAAGCCGGAAAGGGGAAAAGAGAGGAAAGAGGAAGGAGAGTGGGGACATGTGTGTTTGAGAGAGTGCGGAAGTGCATGTGTGTGTTAAGTGAGTATATGTATGTGAAAGAGAGTGTGTGAGAAATTGAAAGAGAACAAGAGGGTGAGGAGGGAAAGAGACTGAGAGTGTGTGTAGGTACAAGTGTGTGCGGGGTAGTGGGGGAAGAGTGCGAAACTATCAATCGAGAGATAATTGTGGGCTCTACGTAATTCGTGGACCGATTCCAAGAGCTTTGAGCAAAATAAAGCTTTCTATAATCATATTTCACGTGGGCATTAGACCTTATCCAGAATCCAAGGAAGAAGCACATATCAAGGGACTAAAACTTGCAAAGGCTCGCAATGATAGATGAAGAACAAGACAACCAACCCTACTACATTTGGAAAATAGACGGCTCTTGTTCCTACAGAATGGACACTACCTCTTAAGCACTACCCGGAACAACCATTACAACAAGGGTCTGTCAGGGATGACATACTCAAGAGGGGGGGAGTGTTGGAACTCAAGGTCAAGCACAAAGCATGGAAGTGCATCAAAGAAGTGGACATACAAGAAGCAGGAGTAAGTAGCAGGAGCAAGTAGGGAGCTCCAAGAAGCACATGTTAAATTTTTAGAAGAATCCCCTACAAAAACAATGATTTTCATCACTAAAAACCATTGTCAATACCATTTTCTATTTTTTTTAACTCCATTTTGTTCAAGCTAAGGAGTCCTCAAGCTTGAGGAGTATTAGAAGCATCATCCTACCAATTTTCATAATTTTTAGACTTTGTTTGAGCCTTGTGTGTGCATGCTTGTGTGCTTTCACTCATGCACTTGTGCCTTAACTCGCTCATGGTCTCCATACCGGTCCTCACGTCTCAGCGGATTGACAAGTAAAGGAGGTGGTGCTTACGCTTGAGCTACTGTATCAAATAAAGGCATTAGATATTAATAATCTGATTATTTACATATATACACATGCACATATACACATTTAAACATACACACATATTCACATATACACAAATACACATATACACATTCTGACATATAAATACACATACAAAACTATAAATGTATGATGTGTGTATGTATGTATGTATATGTGGATATATGTTTGTGTATGTGTATGTGTGCATGTATTATGTATGTGTGTATCTATATGTGTGGGTATGTGTATGCATGTATTTATTATGTATGTGTGTGTGTATATGTGTGGGTATGTATGTGTAAGTGTATGTATATATGTATGTGTATGCATGTATATGTTTGTATATATGCATGTGTGGGTAAGTATGTATGTGTAAGCATATGCATATGTGTATGTGTATGCATGTATGTGTGTGTATGTAAGTATATATAAGTTTATTTATGTATGTGTGTGTGTACATGTGTATGCATGTGTTGTATGTATTTATTATGTATGTGTGTATCTATATGTATGGGTATGTGTATGTATGTATTTATTATGTATGTGTGTGTATGCATGTATGTGTGTGTATGTACATGTAAGTGTATGTATGTATGTGTAAGTGTATGTATATGTGTATGTGTATGCATGTATGTGTGTGTGTATATGTATGTGTGTGGGTATGTATTTACTATGCATGTGTATGTATGTATATTTGTATGTGTATGCATGTATGTGTGTGTATATGTGTATGTGTGTGGGTATGTATGTATGTGTAAGTGTATGCATATGTGTATGTGTATGCATGTATCTGTGTGTATGTATGTATATGTAAGTGTATGTATGTATGTGTAAGTGTATGTATATGTGTATGTGTGTGCATGTATATGTGTGTGTATATATGTATGAGTGTGGGTAGTTATTTATGCATATGTGTTTTTATGTATTTGTATATGTGTGTGTCTGTATATGCATGTTTATAAATTTAAAGTTTTTTTATATTCTAATTCTTTTTTTTTTAGATTGAAATAATAGGAGATATTGTATGGTAGAACAAATTAAGAGAAGACCTAACATACCACCTAAGACGTGGCAGTATTTTCATAGACAACTACGTCTTCAGGAATCATTTCTTGAGCGAAAGGTATACAAATTAATAGTTTATATTACAGTGACTTATAATTCTCATATGTTTTATTTAATCTATGTTTTTTTGTTTCATTAAATAAATGCAGGCGACTGCAAAGAAGAGAGTTGAGTCTGGACATACATCACACTTAGGCCAAATGGGCCATCATGGTTTTGTAGCTACACTTGTAAGTATATATATTATTGAAACTATATTTTTTATTTTAGTTAAAACACTAATCATTAATCTTTTTTATTTGTTTCAATGAAGCAAAAGGATTATGGTCAACATCCTACGAAAAAGAAAATCAATTTTGCTACACATTGTGGATATCAATGTCTTAGTGAGTACATGCAAGTTCATCCAAATGCTTTTGTGAATATTAGTAAATTTCATATAATTATTTTATTTTTATTTATGTTTTATATGTTTTATTTATTTATGTTTATTATATGTAATATGGGAGTATTATGGAGAGGAAGATATGGATGACGTGGAGAGACAGACACATGCGAGATGATCTCAATTGTCACAGAGTGCTCACACCTCTACCCATGATGCCACTACAGATACATCAGATCATGCGGATGATCATGATGATGAAGATGATCATGACAATGATCATGATGATGAGGACTTACAGGATGAGGATGATCACGATGACTGATATATTACATTGGATATATAGTTTACATTGATATACTTACATTTTTATATCTATATATTTTCTCATTTCAATTATGTTTTGAATTGTGTCTATGGTACTAATTAATGAAAAGTCTTTTTTTAATGATTTTTATTGTTGTTTATATTTAACGTGTGATTTATTACTTTAATTATATAATTCATTCATATTATATGTGTGTTTGTGTGTATATATGTATGTATGTGTGTGTATAGAATGTATGTATGCACATCTAGGTATATATCCATATTTACGTAAGTGTGTTTATATGCATGTATATGTGTGTATGTGTGTGTGTATATATGTGCATATAGATATGTTTTATGCATATACATGTGTGTATGTGTATGTGTATGTGTATATATATGTGAATATGTATGTATGTATGTATATGTGTACGTGTAAGTGTATGTGCATATGTGTGTGCATATGTATGTGTATGTGTGTGTATATGTGTGTCATGTGTATGTGTATATGCATATGTGTATAACTGTATCATGTATGTACGTGTATGTGTAGGTATATATGCATGTGTATATGTGTGTATGTGTATGTATAGGAGTGTGTATATGTATGTATGTGCATGTGTATGTGTAAGTGTATGTGTGTGTATGTGCATGTGTATGTGTATGTGTGTGTATATGTATGTATGTGCATGTGTATGTATGTGCATGTGTATGTGTGTGTATATGTATGTATGTGCATGTGCATGTGTAAGTGTATGTGCGTATGTGTTGTTAGGCCGCCGAATCGGAATATGTAATTTTATTTTTCAAACTCCCACGCACCGAAAAGGCGTAGCGAACAGATGTAACTATCTATTGATTAATGAAAAGGCAAGCACGATGTTCAGCGAGAGACGGGAATCGCCAGACTGTCTATCTGGGCGATCGCACTGGAGCTGTTGTATTGCAGATTCGCCCAAATTCTGAGTACTGTGTCTTGTTCTTAAGGTTTCAATAGTTAATCATTAACACAGTAATGCTACGGTTAACATTAATAAGTCTGTGCAAATTTGTAGTTGTTAATTCGTGTGATAAGCGTACTGTGTAGTGCTAATCATTGAATTGGAAGACAATTAACCACTTAGTTGAATGTTGAATTGGGAAAATTAAACAAAGGGCCTCTGCGCTGTCAGACCCCTATCCATCCCCAAGAACCCAGAAATGAGATTAAAAGTGGCTTACAGAACCGCTTTTAACACTGGCACTATTTGTGGGAAGATGGAAACAGATTTGGAATAACCAATAAGGGTAGAGCAATACTCAAGATGAGCAATGGACAATAGTAACTGCTAGTTGAAGAAGTGATATATGCCGGTTACTCATTCCGGTGAGTCCTACCCAAAGTATAGGAGAGATCAACATCCCTGGGCAGTCCCAAACTTATTAGGAACACCCCCGAGTGGTAGAAGTACAGGGTAGTTAAGTCCAATTGCAGAAGGATCGAAGCCAGTCAGTAGTGATTCCGGTGGAAGTTCGGCAGTACATGACGAGATTCCGGTGGATTCCGATGTGAGTTCGGTACTGTTCGGAGAAGGTACAGTGAATTCCAATTGTACAGAGATGCAGTGTGGAGTTAGTTCCGCACTATCTGGCTAGAATTCGATCATTTTCGGTGACAAGTCTGCGTTATCGAGCGAGAACGTTTACGGTGACAGCACAGTGTGGTCCGGTGAGACTTCGACAAGTTTCGGTGGAAGTTCGGTACCACTCAGTGGTAATTTGAAGTTTTTCGGTGATACTGCGGTGCTGCCTAGTGGACACTTATTCCGTTCACCACTTTTTGGTACAAGTCTACCTAATTTCAACACCAAAGCTGAGGAAAGGCTGCTAGACTTGGAGTTCAGGAATCGGTTCGATGACATTTTTGGATCGAAAGGTGCATAGGTTGACCCTCCAGTCCAGGAAGCTCACGAGAACCCTCCCCAAAATTCATGGAACAACAATGCCAGCAACAATATCACCATGAGTGGCTCACAACAACAACAACAAACACCGCCACAACCACAACCACAACCACAATTTCAATAGCAACAACAACAGCAGCCATAGCCAATCGTTCCACCTCGATCGGTTCCAACCAAAGTGACCTATACGAAATTTGGTGGATTTCTGGGGGATGACCCCGACGCACATGTTCGCACATTCGAAATCAGTTATGCAGTGTTGAACCACCCACCAGATCCGACATACAAGGCCATCGTGTGTCAGGCCACACTGGTTAATGAAGCAGCAAGGTGGCTGACAGAATATGATATTAATCATTTCGGTAATTATGATGATGTGAGGGACGCGTTCCTGCAGAGGTTCCAGTTGAAGAAGAACCCTGCAAAAATTTTTGACTATTTGCAGAACAATCGGCAGAAACCACACCAGAGTGTCCAGGAGTATGCAACACTGTTCAGAACTCACTTGAGGCAGTTGCCACCGGCACATGCCAACCTGCCAGATGATGTCATAACACAATGGTTCATCAATGGCTTGAATCCGTAGTTAAAACAAATCATGATCATTCGCTGTGTGGGCGGAATGACATTGGATGCTGTCATTGCAATGGCCTTATAGTTGGAGCACAAGGTTGGAGGTTTGCCGGAGGATCTGGAATGGTTGAAAGCAAGTAAGAAGGTGACTGAGGATTCGTCCAAACAAATGTATTGTACTAAGTGTAAGAATCCGGGTCACACCAGTTCCACATGTGCTCTCAACCAAATGTATTGTGCTATTTGCAACATGATAGGTCACTCAACAGAAACTTGTGCATACAATGCAAAGGTGCAGGGTAGAGCGGCAGTAAACACCATAATACAGGAGGAGGGCCAGCCCGCCACCCATTACGTACCACCACAGTTGTGGACGAACCAGTAGCAGGGATATAGGAACTATCGGGGTCAACGTAACAACAATTTCAATCAAAATCGATGGCATGCAGGTACATCGGCTGAAGGTACCTCTCTCCCACCCCCTCGTTGTCATTTCTGTGGTGAGGTTGGGCATATTCATAGATTTTGTAAAGAAGCCGCAGAGTACGACAAAAGAAAGAAGGAAAGAAAAAATCCGATGACAAATATGGTTTATATTTCCCTAGTCGAGTCACAAGCAGCCGCAATACAGCCAAGATCGGAAAACAGTTGCAACCAGTAGCTGAAGTTTTCGAGCCCGGAATTCGTGAGCAACAGTGGATTTTTACAAAGGCTAGTCAATGGACAACTAAGGAGCCGACGGTGTTCCCTAACCCAGTTCCGGTAACTCAGTCTCCTCTACCATATACAAGAGCGAATACACAGAATTCCGTCCCGATAACATCAGAATCACAACCCGAGTCGGTTATGACCACAATACAAACAGACCAGGTATGGGACGTTATATCTAAGGCCTCAATCACACTTCCTCTGGGATAGTTGCTCGCCTTAGTTCCTAGTGTCAGACAGCAATTTCAACAGGAGGTCAGCCCCGGACCTTCTTGTACTCCGGCAATTACGACCATACAACCCGAGATGGATCCTACGGTGGATCAACAGTGCCGTTGATCACCGTTTGGTATAAAAACCAGAAGATTACACAAGTTTTAATTGATGGAGGTTCTGGCGTGAATATTGCGATAACTGCACTCTGTAAGAAACTGGGTTGGACCCAAATTGAACCAGTGCAGTTCTTTGTGCGAATGGCGAACCAATCCAGAGTCCATCCGGTGGGACTAGTACGTAATATTCCTATTACCCTACAGGGAACTACATTTAAAATGACTTTTGTAATCCTGGAGTTACCCGAATCTAGCCTGGACTACAACTTGCAAGCCAAGGTCGTGCAGGATTGGTCAGCTCAAGAGTTAATTTTCAAGAACAATCACCGAAAATATGTCGTGACATTGGATGCTATGCAACCTTGTGATTTATACGCACGCCCATATGTAGCAGAGCCAGTCCATATGTTGAATGGGATATCTGATGATGAGGAGGAGGATTTCCTCAAGACTAATAAGGACCTTATCCCATTAGGTACTGTAGACTTACAGTCAGTAGCAGATAAGTGGAGTCCGGCAGCTTGTACGGTCATACCAGTGACCGGAGAAGCAGACGTAGATGCTGAGATAACCATGGATGAATCGACATTACAACAACTGTTGCAGCCAGCTGATGATTTGGAAAAGCCTCGGCAGTTTTTTATATCGGAGGATCAATTGGTAACGTACAACTTGGGTGACACGGTCAACCCGAGACCAGTTAAAATTAAGGCAGGATTAGCAGACAAATTCCAAGATGATTTGGTACAACTCCTACGCGAGTTCTCAGATGTTTTCGCTTAGGATTACAGAGACATGAAGGGTCTTGACCCACGGATTTATCAACATAGAGTGGTACTCAAACCGGATGCGAGATCCATCAAACAACCTAGTTACAGGATGAATCTTAATTATGTGGCCCAGGTCAAGGCCGAACTTGATCGACTATTGAAAGTGGGATTTATTGTGCCAATTGAGCATGCTGAGTGGATCTCGCCAATAGTGATAGTGCTAAAAAAAATAAATAGTTACGTATCTGTGTCGACTATCGGAAGCTTAATGCAGCCACCATACCGGATCCGTTCCCTCTTCCTTTTCTAGATACAATGCTCGATAGGGTAGCAGGTCACGAAATGTATTCTTTCCTGGATGGCTACATTGGATATAATCAAGTGAGGATGGCAGAACAAGATATACCGAAGACAACATTCATCACCAACTGGGGTGTCTATGCCTGCACCGTAATGTGGTTCGATTTGCAGAACGCCCTGAGTACATTCCAAAGATGCATGCAGGAAGTGTTCTCACCTGACCTGACAATGTTTATGCAAGTTTATTTGGATGATTTTTCATTGTTTGGCGCCACTTCAGCACACCTGTATCATTTACGATGTTGCTTTGAAAAGTGCCGGGAGTATCGATTATGTTTGAATCCTACCAAATCGGTTTTTGCGGTCTCCTGTGGAAAGCTGCTTGGTCATATCATCTCTAAACAAGGAATACAGGTAGATCCTGATAAAGTAGCAGCCATGTTGGAGGCACCGGTCCCAAAGACACTGAAAGAAGTTATGAGGTTCCTTGGCCAGATCCGGTGGCATGGCAGACATTTACGGTGGTTGGCTCATCTAGCGACACCACTTAACCGACTTATGACCAGCACTCCGCGGAAGTATGAATGGACTAATGAGTATCAAATGGCATTTGATCGTTTGAAGGTTCTCTTGATGCAAGCTCCGATCCTGCAACCGCCTGATTGGGAACATCCATTCCATGTATTTGTGGATGCGTCAGACATAGCGATTGGCAGTGTGTTGATGCAACAAACCGACAAATGGTTTCGGCCGGTGTATTATGCGAGCCGTAGACTAGCTCCTATAGAAAGGAATTACTCCGTGATAGAACGCGAGTGTCTTGGTCTGGTATACTCTGTTAAGAAATTTTGGCATTACTTGTTGGGATGCAAATTCACTTTCCATGTGGATCATGCTGCACTGGTGTATTTGGTTCGTCAACAACATTTAGGTGGCAAATTGGCAAGATGGGTTTTACTACTACAAGAGTTTGATTATGCAGTTATTCACCGACCAGGTACGGCACATGTTTTGGTGGACTTTTTATCCCGACTGGATTCCGGTGAGACTCCGGAAGGTGTCGATGACACAACGCCGGCTATTTATGTAACCGACGTAGCTCCAGAAGACTCTGCAAAACTTCCTGTTGCCCCTACATACTATGATACATTAATGACTTTCTTACTGATGGTTGTCTCCCCCCTCATACTCCCGCCACTCTGCGTTGTAAAATTGCAGTCTACAGTCGACGATTCCGGTTGATTGTGGGTCAACTGTAATACATAGATCATACTGGTGTCTTTCTTAGATGTATCCCTCCACATGAATCACCATCAGTTATGGCCATGGCTCACTCATCACCCACTGGAGGACACTTTGCAGTTGATCTTACTCACCGAAAAACTATGCAAAGTGGGCTATGGTGGCCTACAATGTACAGAGATGTTAAAAATTTGTGCAACAGTGTGATGTCTGTCAACGGTCTGGATAGTCCTTGCAGTGCCATTTCTTTCCTCTTCAACCGGTTCTACCTTTGGAGCCCTTTCAGAAGTGGGGATTAGATTTCATTGGCCCAATTACACCCCCAGCTACCCTCACCAACAACAAATATATTTTGACCTGTACAGATTATGCCACTAGGTGGGCGGAAGCTTGGGCTTTACGTTCTGCCACAGTTGTTTCGGTGGCCAAATGTTTCATGAAGGATGTATTCCCTCGATATGGATTACCTCTGGAAATAGTGACTGACCAGGGTACCCATTTTGCAAACAACTTAATGCAAGTGCTGACTCAGACTTTTCAGATTATGCATAAGTTCAGCTCTCCTTACTATCCACGTGCGAACAGTCTGGCTGAGAGTACCAATAAGACTCTGCTGAATATGCTCCTCAAATTGATATTGGAATGTCCGAAATGATGGAACCAACTCTTACCTACAGTATTGTGGGCTTACTGGACCACGTACAAAGTGGCCACCTGAATGACTCCGTTTAAACTTGCTTATGGATTGGAAGCTATTGCGCCAATGGAAGTGGTGGTGTCAAGCTTGAGGGTAGCCTTATCTCAGAAATTGCTGGCGGAAGAATCTTTTCCATTCTAGTTAGATGTTCTCAGATCATTGGATGAACAACGCTGGGAAAGCTTCATGATTCTTCAAGAAGTTCAGCTACGTCAAGCCCATACTCATGATCGCTTTTAAAAACCCTTGTCTTCACGATTGGCCAACTCGTTTTATTTTCTAATGCTAAAGCCAATCGCTCTGCCAGAAAATTTAAGTTACGATGGTTTGGACCATACCGGATTGCTGAACAGGTGGGACCCGCCACTTTTCGGTTGACGACCTTAACAGGTGTTCTCCTTCCAAAAGTGATTAATGGCTCCAAACTCTGCCCCTATCACTAGTCGTCTGGTAACTCCTGAGGAGTACTCGGACTTTTCCTCTTTTTCGCTTGTCACTTGATCTTCTTCTACAACCCCCGTGTTTTGGTTGACCAACTGACCGTAATCTTCCCGTTTTTGTATCTAATTATGATTAGTTGCCGCCTCTGTGTCTCTGCTTCTGTTCATGCATGCATGCCGCACTTATGAAGGATATCTCTCCAATACTGCATTATGAGTAGGGTTTTGCCGCCTGATTTTTTCAGTATTCCTATTTAATCTTGTTCTTTCCACTGTTAATCGCTATTGTGATTGTGTGTTTGCAGCCTCTGTGTACTCTGTGTTTTCGTGTATCTCTGTGCACGCCATGGAAGTTCTGGCTAATATAGCAACCTTTCGTGCAGGTCTCACTCCAGAGGTGAGTGAGTACTTGCGCACTCGGGGGTTGTTGGCCTTCGCTGTATTAATCGGCCGTCGGATTGGGACAGATGTAACGGAAATCTTTGTAAAACACGCGCGAAAAGCGGTTACGCGACAATTGTAAGTGCTGATATAAAGCAATGAAAAGAAGCGCTC
Organism: Ceratopteris richardii; assembly: GCA_020310875.1. NCBI lineage: Eukaryota > Viridiplantae > Streptophyta > Polypodiopsida > Polypodiales > Pteridaceae > Ceratopteris > Ceratopteris richardii. Next base: position 74,741,903 of record CM035421.1, on the reverse strand, counting down.
CGCAGTGTGTGGGATTTGGGCCTATTGTTGTGTTATCGCCGGACTGTTCGTCTGGTTGTCTGCCTGAATGTTGATGTAGTGTTTGTTTTGGCATAATCTCTATGTTCGAAGTCTTGTTCGTATCAGGCTTTGTCTATCGTTTGTTGTCCATCGTCGATCTCGGTTCTGTTGATAAGCTTCATAGTGTTCGAGAGATAACTATGCTATAGGCTTTGTCTATCATTTGTTGTCCATCGTCGATCTCGGTTCTGTTGATAAACTTCATAGTGTTCGAGAGATAACTATGCTATCAGTCTGAACGTTACTATGTAATGCTTGGAGTAACTCAGATTACCATAGCAATCTTCCTCATAGACTAATGGTACTGTGCGTATCTGTGTTTCTTACCTAGTGACCCCCGTTAAGGTTGTGAGTTTCATTACTGTGGCCTGAATAAGTTATTTATGCCTCTCCGTGGGATTGTGCTAGCGTCCTGTGTATTACGGCTCCTTGAAAGTTGTTTCTTCAAGAATTGATGAAATCCGAGCAATTGTGTTAATATTCTGATATTCAGATCTGTACTGTGTTGTTGTAGTGTTGGGATCTGTCTGCCTGCGGCAAGGTTAAGTACAGTAAGGATCTGCTAAGTTGAGTATTGGACCTCCAGTACTGTGTGCTGAACCCTCAAGTTCTCTGTGTTATGGTGTTGTTGGATCTTGATACCCGTTCTGTGAAGATTGCTAGAATACTCTTGTTTCTGGCATTTCCAGTAAGTTTATGTGTAGATGCAATATGGCATCTTAGTGCATTTGGTACTTTTGGTTGAGCTAAGACTGTGACCGTAAGGTCTAAGTACGGTACGCCGATAGAGCTCTCAGTAGTAGGACCATGCTGGGTGTGAACAATACTTTTGGGAACTAAGTACAGGGCCTCTGTCTAACAGACCCCTACCACTCCCAAGAACCCCCCTAGAGTCGGTTAAACTCCCTTCTGATAGTTAGAACAAGGCGGTTTAACATTTTAACACTCAACACTTGGCGCCGTATGTGGGAAGGTGGCATCAAGATTGCCATTTACCTGACGAAAGTGTTATCTGTGGGAAGGTGGCATCAAGATTGCCATTTACCTGACGAAAGTGTTATCTGTGGGAAAGTGGCATCAAGATCGTCATTTGTCTGTCGGAATCAAACATCAAGATTACCGTTCGTTTGTCGGAAGTAGCAACAAACCCAGATTGTTGCAAACTTGCTGTGGAAACGTGATTATAAAATTTTATCGATAGTAATACTACACGATTAGTACAAAAGATGATACATGTCGGTTACTCGATCCGGTGAAACGTATCCCAAGAACCGTCAGCCTGGAGTACTTAATGCATTAAAGACAACTCCAGGAGGAAGAAGTACAACTAGGTCTGACCCAGTTGTCAAGAAAGTCAAGAACGTTAAAAGTGATTCCGGTCATATTCCGGTAGAACGTGTTACGCCCCTGGTACATTCCGGTACTATTTCGGCACAGTTTGTCGGAGATATAGTAACTCCAGAATCTACCAGGATGCAGTCTGAAGTTAGTTTAACAATCTTGGATAAAGATTCGAATTTGTTTACGATTAGAAACACATTAGCCAAAGAAATTGGCGAGGGCGAAAAAACACCTTATTCGGGCATAATTTCGGCACATTCCGGTGACATTTCGGTGACATTTCGGTAACAGAATCACAGTTTTTCGGCGACGGTTTACCATTTTTTGGTGAATCTTCAGCCCAGCCACCACTTTTTGGAGTAAGTTCCCCTACACTGGACATCAAGAAGGAAGGAAAGCTGTTCGAAACCGAGATTCGAAGCATATTGAGCAAAATCATCGCACCAGAAAGTGCACCATCCGACGATACAGATTTTGATAGTTCAGATATTCAGCCCCGAGATACAGAAGGTAGTCACGATACACTCACTATGAACGGGCAACAACAACAACAGCAGCAACAACAACAGTTATGTCCACCCAGGCCGCCTCCAACAGGAGTGATGTACACGAAATTTGGTGGATTCCCAGGAGATGATCCGGATGCTCACGTACGCACCTTCGAGATAAGCTGCGCAGTTCTCAACCATCCACCGGATCAGGTCTTCCAATCTACACTGGTCAATGAAGCAGCTAGATGGCTTACAGAATATGATATTAATCACTTCGGCACCTATGAAGCAGTACGAGATGCCTTTTTGCAGCGATTCAGGCTAAAGAAGAATCCAGCCAAAATTTTTGACTATCTGCAAAACAACAGACAGAAGGTAAATCAAACAGTTCAGGAATACGCTACTCTATTCAGGACTCACTTGAGGCAGTTGTTGGTGCAGATCAATCACCAATTGAAGTTTGGAAGACAAAAAGATGGAGATAAGATCAAGTCTTGAAGCAAAGAAGGTAGTTACATTCACAGGATGAATGATATGTACACATATGTCCATTAGTGAAGACATAGATCACTTATACTTTTGTCTAGTTACAAGTTTGTACATATTTGCCTATAAATACTTTGAAAAAATGTCGAGGCAAGAGAGGAGACAATAGGAGAGTATGAGAATAGTGCATTTGTAAGTTGTAAGACTCATTAGAGTTCATAGGAATGAGAAGAAGTCTCTCTCACAACTCAATTCTGATTTTCTGAGGAATAGAAGAAAAATTGTGCCCGAAGTTTTTGTGTCCTCTCCTTCTGTGGTAAAGATTTTGTGGAATGATTTTGTACAAGTCTAAGCCTAGAGTTAATCAACCTCTGTACAAAGTTTTAGCTTCCAATTGTAATCAGGTTAAGAGAATTGTGTGTAGGAACATTCATATGTAAAGAATGTTCACAGTCTCCTGAAACAGGCGCAGATTTCGAGTTCAATGAAATGAGTAGTGCTCAGTGCACAGTGTAAAGTTTTACATATATGATAGCTCAAAATCTAAGTTGAGAGATAAGCTATCTACAGCTAAAAGGATTTGATAAAATGGGTTCGACATTGTGAAAACTAAAGCTAAGAAGTTAGGGGTGTCCAAATCGACTTCTCAGAAATGCAGATTTAGACATAGGTAACTTCTGAAGTAGATTTCTCAAGATCTACTGAATCTTTTGGAGTGATTTGACTTGGAGGAGGTGCGCAATCTTTAGGCGACACCTTGTGCAAAGTTTCATAAAAAACTTTACACATTTACTTAGTCAATGAGAAAGATATATGCAGCAGACTTTCTGAGTAATTTCCTTCTTCACAGTTTGTTCAAGAATTTGATATTTGGTCATTGATCTTTTATATTGGTGAAGGTTTTGACTTACTCTTGATATAGAGGTGTTCTAAGTTCAAGAGTAGCTTGTTCTTTTGGAGATTAACACTCTCCATCAGTGGTATCAGAGCAGGAATCATCAGAATCAAGGAAAAGGAGACTCAAATTGTTGCAGACATACAAACTTTACATCTCGGAAGATCAAAAGGACAAAGATTGAAGAAAGCTTGAAGGAAGACACATTGAAGTTGTCAAAAGGATCAGAAGAAGTAATATTCGAAGTCAAGGTACATTTATTCCTCATAAAGTTTAAAGATCTGTTAATACAGGTGAAGGAAGATGGGAGATTCTCTTCAGATAGAGAAATTGGATAGAGAGAACTATCCTGCATGGTCAGTGAGGATGGAAGCTCATCTAATGAGCAAAGATTTGATAGCTTACATTACAGGAGAAGAAGAAAAGCCACAATTCAGAGATCCTAGTGTTCCAACTAGGGAAGAATTATCAGATTTGAAGAATTGGATGAAAAGAGATGCTCAAGCTAGGAGCATAATCTATATGGCAGTCAATGACTACTTGCTACCTCACATTAGAGGTCTTGAAAGTGCAAGTGAGATATGGAATGCTTTGGAGGAGCATTTCCAAAACACTACAAAGTCAAGAAAGGCATCCCTATGGGCAGAGTTTACCACTTTCAAGAAGAAGGCTTCACAATCAATATCTGATTATGTGACAAAGATGAAGGACATTGCAGATGCATTAGGAGCAGTGGATGAAGACATTGAAGAAGATAAATTGGTAAGGCAAATTCTCACAGGACTAAGAGGTGATGAGAAGTGGAAGCCTTTTATTTTATCTACAGAACTTTCATTGGATCATTTCAATCCTGATTTGAATCAATTGTTAGGACATATGCTAACTTTTGAGAATGATATCAAAGGAGATGTTGACAAGAGTGCAGGTCATGCAATGTACTCTAAAGACAAGAAGAAAACTAACAAAGGAAAGCAACAAGCAAATGAAGAAGAAGGCACAACTAGTCAAGCCAACTTCCTAAGAGGAAGAGGAGGTGGCAAAGGTAGAGGAAGAGGCAGGAGTAACAAAGATGGATCCAAAGCTTGCTGGATTTGTGGTAAGACAAATCATTTAGCCAATGATTGTTGGCATAACACTCAAAGTAATGGAGGATACAATCAGAACTATAATTCAAGAGGAAGAGGTGGCAGAAATCAAAGAGGTAATTTCAGAGGTAGAGGTAGTAGGGGTTACTTTGGAAGAAATGCAGGTAGAGGTTTCCAAAGTCAACAATATAACAATACCTACTACAATTATGCTTCATATCAGAAGGAAGATTCAACATTGATAATGAATGCAACTTGTGAAAGGCAGAATGAAGATCAAAGAGTCTTCTACATTGACTCAGGGTGTAGCAATCACCTGAGTGGTAATATAGCCTTGATGACTGATTTGGAGAATAAGGTATCTAATCATGTTGTTCAAACAGGTGACAACACAAAGCACAATGTGAAGTCAATTGGATCAGTGAAAGCCAAGGATGGTAGCACCTTATTGAGTAAGATCTTGTATGTTCCTACAATTCCTAAGAATTTGATAAGTGTAGGACAAATTGTGGAAAAAGGTTATGAAGTAAGGTTCACTAATGAAGGAGTGTTTGTGGAAGACCCTAGCAATGGGTATAAACAAATTGTTTCAGGGAAGAAAGAAGGAAGATTGTTCACATTGAAGATTCAAGGTAATGTTGGTCATGCCTTGTTCACTTATGGAGGACATAAGATCTCTGAGTTAGATCTTTGGCACAAGAGACTTGGACATTTCAATGAAAGAGGTATTAAAGACATGATTAATAATGGTTCAGTGCTTGGATTGCCTAATGTTGCAGGTCAACATATGACATACAGATGTGAGGCATGTCAATTAGGTAAGGCTCATAAGCAACCCTATTCCAAGCATGGGTTTATGTATTCAGAGAAACTTGAGTTGGTACACACAGATGTGTGGGGACCATCAAAGGACTTCAGTATCAATGGCTCAAGGTATTATGTGATTTATGTTGATGATGCTACCAGATGGATCACTATCTATGTGATCAAAGATAAGTCAGAAGTATTCAATACTTTCAAACATTATCATATGTATGCAGAGAGAATTACAGGACATAAGTTGAAGAGACTAAGGTCAGATGGAGGGGGAGAGTATTTCTCTAATGAGGTCAGTGATTACTTGTGGAATGCAGGTATAAAAAGAGAGGTTACTTGCAGGTACTCTCCTCAACAAAATGGTGTAGCAGAAAGGAGGAATAGGACTCTTGTTGAGTTTGCAAGATCCATGATGAAGGAGAAAAATTGCCCAAATTATTTGTGGGCTGAGGCTGTAAATACAGCTACTTATTTGGTTAATAGGCTACCATGTAAAGCCTTGCAGGGTATGACACCTTATGAGGCATGGTGGGGTAAGAGACCTACACTAGACCATTGCAAAGTATTTGGATGTTTGGCATATGCATATGTGCCATCACAATTAAGGCACAAATTGGAACCTAAAGCTGAAAAATATATGTTTATTGGTTATGATGATAAGCAGATGGGATACAGGTTGTGGAATCCATCCACAAAACATTTTCTTGTATCAAAAGATGTTACATTTGATGAGCAAGGTACTTGGTATGCAGGTACTATCAATATTAATACAGATGATGAAGAAATTGTGAGCCAAAGGAAAGGTAAATCAAAGGTTCAGATATTTGATGAACAAGAGAATCATGAAGTGCAGGTTGAAGTGGAAGAGACACCAAGATTTGATCCTGAATGTGAAGAACTAGAAACCTCAAGAAGTGGAGAACTTAGGAGGTCTACAAGGAACAAATGGCAACCTACAAGGTATAGCTATGATACTTCATTCTTGACTACTAAGGATTATGCTTACATGATTAAAGCAGATGAAGACCCTTCTACATATGAAGAGGCAAAAGGTAAGGAGATTTGGGAAAAAGCTATGCAAGAAGAATATGATGCATTGATGGAGAATCAAACATGGGATTTGGTTCCAAAGCCAAATAGCCAGAAGATCATTGGATGCAAATGGGTCTATAAGACAAAGAGATTTGCAGATGGAAGTGTGTCTAGGTACAAAGCTAGACTTGTTGTAAAAGGGTTTGCTCAGACATATGGTATTGACTATGATGAGACTTATAGTCCAGTGGCAAAAATGACAACCATCAGAACACTCATAGCAATTGCTGCATGCAAAGGTTGGAAATTGTGTCAATTAGATGTGAAGAATGCTTTTTTGAATGGTTATATTTCAGATGATGTTTTCATGGAGCAACCTCAAGGATTCAAAGATGGAAGATATCCAGATCATGTGTGTAAGCTCAAGAGAGCTTTATATGGCTTGAAGCAGGCTCCAAGGGCATGGAACTATAGGCTTGTAAAGTTCCTAAAAGAACTTGGATTTCAAGTATCTAAAGCAGATAGAAGCTTGCTTGTTAAAGCAAGTGATGATGGGTTCATTTACATATGTATATATGTTGATGATATAATTCTTACAGGTACAGATGAGAAAGGCATACAAAGCCTAAAGAAGCAAATGGAGAAAGAGTTCAAAATCAGTGACTTGGGAGATTTGTCATACTTCTTGGGCATGGAGATTTCATACACTCAACATGGAGTGTATGTGACTCAAGAGAGGTATTTGAAGAACTTGTTAACCAAGTTTAAAATGAATGATTGCAGAGTAGCACCTACTCCAATGGAGGTGAATCACAAATTAAGCAGATTTGGAGGTGAAGAGTTCAAGGACATGAAGCAATATCAGAGTTTGGTTGGTAGTCTTATCTATGCTACATTAACTAGGCCTGATTTATCATATGCAGTTGGGGTGTTGTCTCAATTTATGCATTATCCTAGGAAAGAGCATTGGATTGCAGGTCAAAGAGTGTTGAGGTACATTAAGGGTACACTCAAGGAAGGTTTGTATTATGGTTTTACATCAGATACAAATATCAAGATCTATAGTGATGCAGATTGGGCAGGTAATCCAGATTATAGAAGGTCAACTTATGGATACATGTGTTATGTGGGAGATAAGTTAATCTCCTGGTGCTCAAAGAAGCAACATACAGTTGCTTTGTCATCTACAGAAGCAGAGTACAAAGGCATGGTTGAAGCTGCAAAAGAAGTGATTTGGCTTAAGACTCTCATGAAGAGTTTTGATACTATACGGAGCATACCTATCATTTATGGTGATAACATGAGTTCATTATATCTAGCTACTAATCCTGTTTTTCATGCCAGGACCAAACACATTGAGATACAGTATCACTTTCTAAGAGAGAAGGTGATGGATAAGGAGATTGAAGTTATACATACTTCAACAAAAGATCAGATAGTTGATATGCTTACAAAAAGTTTAGATGGACCAAAGTTACAGAAGTTCAAAGACATGGCAGGCATAAAGAAGATAAGAGAAACCTCAATTGATGATTGAGGGGGAGCTGTTGGTGCAGATCAATCACCAATTGAAGTTTGGAAGACAAAAAGATGGAGATAAGATCAAGTCTTGAAGCAAAGAAGGTAGTTACATTCACAGGATGAATGATATGTACACATATGTACATTAGTGAAGACATAGATCACTTATACTTTTGTCTAGTTACAAGTTTGTACATATTTGCCTATAAATACTTTGAAAAAATGTCGGGGCAAGAGAGGAGACAATAGGAGAGTATGAGAATAGTGCATTTGTAAGTTGTAAGACTCATTAGAGTTCATAGGAATGAGAAGAAGTCTCTCTCACAACTCAATTCTGATTTTCTGAGGAATAGAAGAAAAATTGCACCCGAAGTTTTTGTGTCCTCTCCTTCTGTGGTAAAGCTTTTGTGGAATGCTTTTGTACAAGTCTAAGTCTAGAGTTAATCAACCTCTGTACAAAGTTTTAGCTTCCAATTGTAATCAGGTTAAGAGAATTGTGTGTAGGAACATTCATATGTAAAGAATGTTCACAGTCTCCTGAAACAGGCGCAGATTTTGAGTTCAATGAAATGAGTAGTGCTCAGTGCACAGTGTAAAGTTTTACACATATGATAGCTCAAAATCTAAGTTGAGAGATAAGCTATCTACAGCTAAAAGGATTTGATAAAACGGGTTCGACATTGTGAGAACTAAAGCTAAGAAGTTAGGGGTGTCCAAATCGACTTCTCAGAAATGCAGATTTAGACATAGGTAACTTGTGAAGTAGATTTCTCAAGATCTACTAAATCTTTTGGAGTGATTTGACTTGGAGGAGGTGCGCAATCTTTAGGGGACACCTTGTGCAAAGTTTCATAAAAAACTTTACACATTTACTCAGTCAATGAGAAAGATATATGCAATAGACTTTCTGAGTAATTTCCTTCTTCACAGTTTGTTCAAGAATTTGATATTTGGTCATTGATCTTTTATATTGGTGAAGGTTTTGACTTACTCTTGATATAGAGGTGTTCTAAGTTCAAGAGTAGGTTGTTCTTTTGGAGATTAACACTCTCCATCAGCAGTTACCACCAGCACATGCCAACCTACCGGATGACGTTATCACTCAGTGGTTCATCAATGGCTTGACTCCACAACTTAAACAGATTATGATCATACGCTGTGTAGGAGCAATGACACTAGATGCAGTGATCGCAATGGCTCTGTAGCTGGAAAACAAGGTTGGAGGATTTACAGAAGATCTGGAGTGGTTAAAAACAAACAGGAATGTCACTGAAGATGTGATGAGACAAGTATACTGCATCACATGCAAGAACTCAGGCCATACTAGTGCCACTTGTGCACTTAATCAGTTATTCTGTGCTATCTGCAACACTACCGGACACACCACCGAAAACTGCGCATACAACACCAAAGTGCAAGGAACAGCGACTATCAATGCAATTATACAGGAACCAGGACAACGAGCTAATCATTATGAGCCTCTGCAATTGAGGAACAATCAGCAACAAGGATATCGAAATTACAGAGGACAGAGAAACAACAATTACAACGCAAACCGCTGGCAGACCGGACCGCCACTGGAAAATCCCAATCTGCCACCACCGCGCTATCATTTCTGTGGTGAATTTGGTACATTAGAAGATTCTGTAAGGATGCAGCTAAGTATGATCAGAGGAAGAAGGAACGACAAAACCCAATGGCAAATATGGTACAAATTACACCAGTGGAAACACACGCTGCAGTAATTCAGACCCGCTCTGGTAAACAACTGCAGCCTGCAGCATAATTATTTGAACCAGGTATACGCGAACAACAAAGGATGTACAACAAGACTAGTCAATGGACCACCGCAGAACCTCCAGTCTTCCCAGATCCTATTCTAGTAACCCAGACCCCGTTAACCAAAGAAGGAACACAACAACAGGATTCCAATTCAGCAGTAGGCACTTCATCAGCCGCAGGAACATCATCAGCAGCAGGCACATCATCAGCAGCAGGTATATCATCAGCAGCAAACACATCATCTTCAGCAGACGCATCATCTCCAGAATCTGTGGAAGCAATCAAATCACAAAAGGCCTGGGAAATTTTATCTAAAGCATCCATCACTCTTCCTTTGGGCCAATTACTTGCACTAGTACCGGGAGTTCGACAACAATTTCAACAACAGTTTAGTCTTGTGCCTTCCTGCATTCCAGCGATAGCAACAGTACAACCGGAACCTGAGTCTACGGTCGATCATTTAGTTCCTTTGATAACGGTATGGTATAAGAATCATAAAATCACACAGGTACTAATTGATGGAGGATCTGGAGTCAACATTGCTACTGCTTCACTATGTAAAAGGTTAGGGTGGACCGAAATCGAACCGGTTCAGTTTTTTGTCAGAATGGCCGACCAATCAAGAGTCCATCCCATAGGACTTGTACGAAATGTACCAATCACTTTGCAAGGTACAACATTTAAAATGACCTTTGTCATACTAGATTTACCGGAATCCACTCTTGATTACAACCTCCTTTTCGGCCGACCTTGGCTGAAGCACGCTAAGGTGATACAGGATTGGTCTGCACAAGAGCTCACTTTCAAGGATAAAAATCGTAAATACATTGTAAAATTAGATGCTATACAACCTTGTGAGTTGCATGCTAGACCGTATTTGGCGGAACCAGTTCATATGCTAGATGGTTTGTCAGATGATGAAGAAGAAGAGTTTCTGAAAAATAATATTGACTTGATCTCCCTAGGAACTGTTGATCTACAATCTGTTATAGATAATTGGAACCCTGCAGTTTGTACAGTAATGACTGTAACAGAAGAAGAAAAGAAGGAAGATACTGCTGCTATAGATGATGCTCAACTGCAACAACTTTTTAAGCCAGCTGACGATATAGAGAAGCCGCGACAATTTTATGTCCTAGAAGATCAGTTGATCACTTATAATTTAGGCGATGAAGATCATCCGCGTCCTGTGAAGATAAAGCAAAACCTACCGGAAACATTTCAAGCAGGCTTAATCCAGCTACTCCGAGAATTCTCCGACGTCTTTGCATGGGATTACCAAGATATGAAAGGATTGGACCCACGCATCTATCAGCACAGAGTTATGTTGAAGCCGGAAGCCAAACCGAACAAACAACCCAGCTACCGGATGAATCCAAACTATGCATCACAGGTAAAGGCAGAACTTGATATGCTACTTAAAGTCGGATTCATCGTACCAGTAGAGCATGCTGAATGGATCTCACCAATTGTTATTGTCCCTAAGAAGAATAAGCAATTACGAATATGTGTAGATTACCGAAAACTGAACGCAGCCATAGTGCCCGATCCTTTTCCGATCCCTTTTCTGGACACCATGCTTGATAGAGTAGCAGGCCACGAAATGTATTCATTCTTAGACGGATATAGTGGATATAATCAAGTTAGAATGGCTGAAGAGGATATACCGAAAACTGCATTCATTACCAACTGGGGAGTATTTGCTTGTACTGTTATGTGGTTTGGATTAAGAAATGCCCCAAGTACATTTCAAAGATGTATGCAGGAAATATTTTCTCCTTATCTCACCTCTTTTATGCAAGTTTACCTTGACGATTTTCCAATCTTCAGTAAGATGATAGCACACCTGTTCCATTTACGGTGCTGCTTTCAGAAATGAAGGGAATACAGACTCTGTTTGAACCCAAAAAAATCTGTGTTTGTGGTTTCATGTGGCAAGCTACTTGGTCACATTGTATCTGCACAAGGGATATAGGTGGATCCAGATAAAATTTCGGCAGTACTAGAAGCTCCGGTGCCCACTACACCGAAGGAAGTTATGCGCTTCATGTGCCAAGTAAGATGGCACGGATGACACTTACGGTGGCTTGCTCATTTGGCAATACCACTGAACAAGCTAATCACCAAGACTCCTCGACAATTTGAATGGACCCAGGAATGCCATATAGCATTTGATCGTTTAAAGAATTTATTAACACAAGTTCCCATCTTACAGCCGCCGGACTGGGATCGCCCATTTCATGTATTCGTTGATGCTTCAGATATAGCAATAGGAAGTGTTTTGATGCAACAAATTGATAAGTGGTTCAGACCAGTGTATTATGCAAGTCGAAGATTAGCCCTGCTGAGAAGAATTACTCTGTAACACAAAGAGAATGTCTCTGTCAAGAAATTCAGACATTACTTGTTGGGCCGTAAATTTACCTTTCATATAGATCATGCTGCGCTTGTCTATCTAGTTCGGCAACAACATCTAGGTGGTCGATTAGCACGATGGGTTCTACTTTTACAGGAATTTGACTACGAAGTCATTCATAGGCCAGGCAGTTCACATGCCTTAGCAGATTTCCTCTCCCACTTAGATTTCGGTGAAGCTCCGGTAGGCATAGATGACACAACTCCGGCGATTTATGTCTTTGAACCAATGAATGATGAAATTACAGACCCACCTATACCATCTACATATTATGATCAAATCCTGACCTTTCTCACTGATGGCTGCCTTCCATCTCAAACTTCTACGGCAATACGCAAAAAAATTGCAGTCTTTAGCCACTGATTTTGGTTAATTGCTGGAGAATTATACTATGTGGATCATACCGGAATTTTACTTCGATGTATTCCACCACATGAAGTTAACTCAGTTATTACTTTAGCTCACTCAACTCCTTCCGGTGGCCATTTTGCTGCAGACTTAACACACCAGAAAATTCTGCAAAGTGGTCTCTGGTAGCCAACTATGTACAGAGATGTATCATAGTTTGTCAAACAATGTGATACTTGTCAAAGATCTGGACAGCCCTTGCAACGTCATCTTTTTCCTCTGCAACCCATCTGTAGCTCAGAGATGAGTAGCACCTCCTTTAATGTCAATCCGGGAAGACATGAGGATGGTATGAAGACCACGAGCAAGTGGAAGCACAAGTGTGTGAGTGAGAAGCACACAAGCATGCACACACATACACACACACGCGCACACACAGTAAGATCAAAGAGAGGAAGACAATGGAATCACTTCTATTGCAAGAAAGTTCTCATACAAGCTCAAACTACAAGAAGCTAACCTCTAAAATGAGCTCTCTAGCTCTATTTATAGTTCTTGACTAGCTTTGGCCCTGTTCAGACCTAGTGTCCGGCCTAGTTAAAAATTAGGTTCCTGGGCTTATTTGAGGGCCCAAACGAGATCTAAAAATTATGAAAATTGACAGGCAACTACATCTAAGGCTCCCCAAGCTCGAGGACTCCTTGGCTTGTACAAAATGGAGCTACAAAAAGGTGAAATGATATTTACAAGGGTTCGTAGTGATGAGAATCACTTTAGAATGATGTGGGGGTTTTGAAAAAAAATAAGTTGCCTTAGTGCTAGATCTTCATGTGTGTCCATACTTGCTTCTTCCCGCATCCTGTCAACACTCTCCCCCCCCTAGGGTCTGTCGCCTCTGACAGAACTCTTTTCCGCCGTTTGATCAATGTATTGTTGCAGGAGGTCGGTTGCCAATTCTTGTTCTTTGATTTTTAAACCTCTGATTAGATCTCGTTGCAAAGCCTCCCAATCCACTGTACCAGGCATGTCAGGTTGTGGCATCGTGTAAAGCTCAGAATGCATCGTTTGTTCGCATGCAAAGAGATGGAGTAGATGCGTAGGCCGTGGCGCAAATACCTCTGAATGTGCTTCCCAAAACCCCGTGGTGAACATATCGTCAAATGTTTGCTTGTAGCAGGCAGGGAGATATCTTATGCGTGCATGCCATGCGTAAGCCACTCGTATGCTCGGGGTTGTGCTCATATCATATAGCAGGTTGTAATTACCATTAATAAACCCGGGAATAGGAGGTTGAATACGGCATACATTGCGAAAAGTTTTGAGTACGACCTGCATCATGTCGAAGATCTTGAGCATCATCTGGGCAGCGACATCTGGCATAGGGTGGAGGCGTGGTATCCAATGTCTGATGGTTGCAATCATGTATGACACTGTAGGAGTACCGGTTGGTGTCAGGGGAGCACTAGATTGTGCTCTCTGACTACACAAGACAAGATTTCGGAAACACAGTTCTGATTACAAGAATACCCACGAAGGGAAAATGCTACAAGAATATACGATCGATACAAGATGTCCCACAACCCGGGACCAATAGGTATGGAAAACTCGACTAGAGATGATACAGGAGATCCCACAACCCGGGATCGTAGGTAGGAAACAAGATATCTCGATTACAAGAAATCCCCTCAGGGATATGAACTGGATACAAGAAATAACTAGAAAGGATCTCGTACTACGAGATTACAATAGGACAAGAAAGGATGTCCACAATACAAGACTAGACAAGACTAGAGCTAGAAACAAGACTAGAACTTGAACTGGAACTTGAATGTACTTACTTGGAGGTCACGACTCCTTGAGCTCCCAAGACTGGCATTGGCAAGACTGATTATGAATGTGGCCAACCCCTCCTTATATAGGTTTTCAAGGGCGGTTCCCAAGGCGGTTGCGAACTGATGATGTCATCATGATGTCATCGATTTGTAACAAGACCTCCCAATGTCAGAATTCAGCGAATAGACAGTTGATCTTGGGGTTTTGGCACATTCCGGACGCAATGGAAGCATTGGTTTCTCCTAATTCTGAACCAATCATGAGATACAGGGTTCACATGGAATCTTAGGTTCAGGATGGTTTCCTTCGTCCATGACATCACCTCCCCCTCAAGCGACGAGTTCCACGAGGAGCGGTCATGTTATCTGGTCTCGGCTTCGTTGGATTTTTCTTATGGAATTCTCGAACCTTGATTGGTGCTCTCTGAAGGTTTTCTGCAGGTTCCCAAGTACGATCACTGATGTCATACCCTTTCCAATGAATAAGGTATTCCAATCTTCCCCGGGATATTCTGGAATCTAGGACATGCTCGACTTCAAATTCTTCATGATCATCAATCTCAATAGGTGGTGAAGGACTAGGTCTCTCCCCCCTCAATGGTGAAATCTGATATGGTTCCAACATGGATACATGGAAAACTGGATGTATTCTCATGGTACTCGGTAACTGGAGTTTGAAGGTGACTGGATTAATCTTGGCCAAGATGGTAAATGGTCCAAACTTTTGATGATCTAACTTTGCACAAGGCCTTGAAGTTTGTAAATTGTTTCGGAGTAACCATACTTTATCCCCAATTTGATACGATGGATTCTGGACACGATGTTGATCTGCATAGTACTTATATTGTTGTTGAGCTTTATGGATCTCTTCCTTCAGTTCTTTGTGAATGTCCATCAGGTACTGGGCCTTGTCTCTGGCAGCTGGGTTCTTGACATGATTTGAGAGTTGTATATCCATCCTTGGATGTTGTCCATAGTTTGCAAAGAAGGGAGTTTGCTTAGTAGATGCATGAACACTATTGTTATAGGCAAACTCTGCAAAGGGTAACAACTCAAACCAGTCATTTTGGTGATAGTTGCTAGTGCAACGGAGATATTGCTCCAGGACTTGATTCACTCGTTCTGTTTGTCCATCAGTCTGTGGATGATTTGCTGTAGATAGTTTAACTTGAACACCAAGGAGCTTGCAAAGACTGTTCCAAAAGCTGGATATGAACTGTGGACCTCGATCACTGACAATGTCATCAGGCAATCCATGAAGCCTAAATATGTACCTAAGAAAAAGTCTGGCAGTGGCTGCACCTGTGATTGCCTTGGTAGTTGGAATGAAGTGTGCCATCTTTGTAAATCTATCCACAATAACAAGAATGGCATCATACTTATCTGACTTTGGTAGATCTGTGATGAAATCCATCGACAATGAAGCCCATGGCCTTTCTGGAATAGGTAGAGGTTGCAAGAGGCCATGAGGTTTATGTCGGGGTACCTTAGATCTATTGCAAGTATCACAGGTTCGAATGTATTCTTTGACTTCCTTCCACATCTGAGGCCACCAAAAGTCCCTTGATATGAGTTCTATTGTTTTATTTACTCCAAAATGTCCTGCTGCAAGGTTGTCATGGCGTTGTTGAAGTACTTGGATCCTGGGCTTTCCTGGAGGGACATACAATAGGTTCTTATAGAGTAGTAAACCATCCTTTTCCTGAAATTCGTTTACTTCTTGGAATTTTCCTTCTTGAGCTTTCTGCTTAACGTTACAAAACAATTCATCCTGTGGTAGATTCTCACGGATCAACTGATTCAAGGCTGAATCTTCATGATGGCTTGAAGAGATAGCTGCTAACTGGAGATGCTCGGGCTTGAGTAATACACTCTCTTGTTGATCAAAGGCCTCTTCACCCTTCTTTGGTGCAAGGTAAGATCTTCTGGATAGGGCATCTGACTGACATTGATGACGTCCTGGACGGTATGTGATGACAAAGTCGAATCTGGATAAAAAGTTACTCCATCGAGATTGCCTTCTATTGAGGATCCGGGTGGTCATAAAATACTCTAGGTTCTTGTGATCTGAATATACAATGACTTTATGAGCTGCTCCTTCTAGATGGTGACGCCAGGTATCAAACGCGTCTACTATGGCAAGGAGTTCTTTATCATGAATTTCATAATTAATTTCTGGAGGGGAAAACTTCCTTGAATGATATGCAACTGGATGTAGTTGTCCATCATCTCCATATTGGGAAAGAATGGCCCCTAGAGCAAAGTCCGATGCATCTGTCTCAAGGAAGAAGGGCTTACTAGAATCAGGATGAACTAGGATTGGAGCAGTAGTGAATGCTGATTTCAAGGTCTGAAAGGCCTTCTCTGCTTCTTCGGTCCATGAGAATTTGGAGTTCCCTGTAAGCTTGGTAAGAGGTGTCACTATCTTGGAGTAATCTCTGATGAATATCCTATAGAAATTGGCAAACCCCAAAAAACATTGTACATCTCGAACACATGAAGGTGGTTGCCAATCAAGGATTGTCTCAATCTTCTTAGGGTCCATAAAAATTCCTTTATCTGATACTATGTACCCTAAAAATTCCACTTCTGTCTTATGAAAAGAACACTTCTCCAATTTCGCATACAATCCTTTTTCTCTTAGTTTCTCTAGGACTATCTTTACATGATCTTCATGATCCTCTAGATTTTTTGAAAATATCAAGATATCATCAAGGTATATTACAACAAAATCATCTAAATATTCTCGAAAAATATCATTCATCATATGTTGGAAGACAGCTGGAGCATTTGTAAGACCGAAGGGCATAACTACATATTCAAAATGCCCATACCTTGTTCGAAATGCTGTCTTCCATTCGTCTCCTTCTCTGATCCTGACAAGGTTGTAAGCTCCTCGAAGATCAATTTTCGTGAAGAATTTTGCTTTTCCAAGGCGTTCCAAGAGCTCTGATATGAGTGGTAGAGGGTATCTGTTTTTTATAGTGACTTTGTTCAATCCACGATAATCTACACACATCCGGAGAGTCCCATCCTTCTTCTTTACAAATAGAATAGGAGCTCCTGCTGGAGACTTCGAGTGTTTGATAAACCCCTTTGCTAGATTCTCATCAATGTTCTTGCGTAGTTCTGTAAGTTCCTCTGGAGATAGTCTGTAGATTGGTCCAAAGGGTGGTTGTGTTCCCTCTTGAAGATCTATGGGACAATCATAAGGTCTATGCTCTGGAAGGATATCTGCATTCTTCTTTTCAAAAACATCTTCAAAGCCGTTGTACTGATTGGGTAGCTGTACTGGATCATCTTTCTTGGATTCTTGAGCTGGTATGGCATAGATCATATATGTAGGTTCCTTCCTTACTGCATGTATGAAGGCTTTAGCTCCAACATATGTTGGGTTCTTCTGGATATCTCGACGGGTGATTTTATTCTTTTCCCAATTAATTTCTGGATTATGTTTCTTTAACCACGGCATTCCGATGATAACCATATTTGCTGGACTCGATATTACATTGAAACATATGTGTGAATCATGGTCACCAAGGTGTACTCTTAGTGGTATGGTTTCCATGGTTATATTCCCCGATGCTAGAGGCCGTCCATCTACTACTTCGGCTACTACTGGTCTGTTCTTTCGAAGTACTGGAATTCCATGTTTCTTAACGAGTCCTTCATCAATGAAACATGAGGACGCTCCTGAATCTACTAGAGCTATGAGGGAAAGGGTCTTCTTAGACAGGATTAACTTGACAGGGGCAAGACATGTTTCTACGGGTGTGGATGGAATTATGAGACCCTTTCGTATATCATGGTCCGGCTGTATGGTCTCTTTTACAACTGGACTTCCTCGTTTCCCTGCTCTACAAGGGTGGCTGCGACTTTGGAGTTTGTTCTCTTGTTGGGACAATTAACTGCAATGTGGCCAGGGTTTCCACAATATAGACATAATTTGTTATCCCTCCTTCTTTGTTTCTCTTGTGGTGTTAGAGGCTGGAACCTAGTTACATCTATCTGCATAGGTTCGGGCATAGTGTCATCTCTAGGAGTAGGCTGGAAAGGTTTCCATTGGCGAGGTCTTCCTTCTACTTGTTTTTCTTGTTTCCTTTCAAAAAGACGGTTATCACATTGAATGGCTTGGTTGATGTATTCATTCAATGTCTTCACCTCTGGCATCGTGAGTAGAAGGTCCTTCACGTCATCCCTTAAGCCCCATCTAAATTGGCTAATGAAATAATCTTCATGCCAAGTGAGGTCACATATCAATTGCCTAAATTCTGATGCATAGGTAGAGGCAGGGCGGTTACCTTGACGTAGCTTTCGAAGTTTTGTTTCTGCCACTCGACTCGTGTCTGCATCTCCAAATGTGGCGACAAGCTCTCCAAGAAATGCCTCATAATTATGAAGTACGGCCATATCCTTCTCCAAGATTGGGGCGAACCATGATAAAGCTTGACCATAGAGCAAGGTTCCAATAAAACCGACCTTGGATGCATCATCAGGGTATCTATCAGGCTGCATGCGAATGTACAATTTGACTTGTTGCAAGAATCCTCGAAACTTTGTACGATCACCATTGAACTTTTCTGGCATGCAAATCTTGGGTTCCTTCACAAATGATGTACTGGGCCGTTGGTTCACTTGAATACTCCCTTGATTCGCTTGAAGACTCCCGATTCGTTCTTGTAATTCTTGAAGGAGTGTACCTACATGCACTGGATGTCCCATCTCGACTTGTGTCTGTCGACGACTTAGGTCTTCGACTTGTTGTTGGAGACTCTGAAGTGATGCTACGATCTGTTCATAAGCGTTCTCCATGATGTCTGGTCTTGGATAGAAGATAGTCTTGCCAAAATGTCAGGGGAGCACTAGATTGTGCTCTCTGACTACACAAGACAAGATTTCGGAAACACAGTTCTGATTACAAGAATACCCACGAAGGGAAAATGCTACAAGAATATACGATCGATACAAGATGTCCCACAACCCGGGACCAATAGGTATGGAAAACTCGACTAGAGATGATACAGGAGATCCCACAACCCGGGATCGTAGGTAGGAAACAAGATATCTCGATTACAAGAAATCCCCTCAGGGATATGAACTGGATACAAGAAATAACTAGAAAGGATCTCGTACTACGAGATTACAATAGGACAAGAAAGGATGTCCACAATACAAGACTAGACAAGACTAGAGCTAGAAACAAGACTAGAACTTGAACTGGAACTTGAATGTACTTACTTGGAGGTCACGACTCCTTGAGCTCCCAAGACTGGCATTGGCAAGACTGATTATGAATGTGGCCAACCCCTCCTTATATAGGTTTTCAAGGGCGGTTCCCAAGGCGGTTGCGAACTGATGATGTCATCATGATGTCATCGATTTGTAACAAGACCTCCCAATGTCAGAATTCAGCGAATAGACAGTTGATCTTGGGGTTTTGGCACATTCCGGACGCAATGGAAGCATTGGTTTCTCCTAATTCTGAACCAATCATGAGATACAGGGTTCACATGGAATCTTAGGTTCAGGATGGTTTCCTTCGTCCATGACAGTTGGGGGGGCGATAGCGGGGTAATTGAGCCATTCTTTACAGTTTGCGTTATTCTGAACCTTGATGGCAAAAGCTTTCCATGATCGGCGTCTTTGCACTGGCCCAAAACACGGATTGTACCTCAAATGCATGGGGGCATGATCCCATGTTCGAAGCATTTCTGGGTAAGTTTCGAGTAACTTTTGCCTCCACGTTGGTTGGAATATGACCCCTTTTCGTGCCGCTTCTGGTATGTCTTCTGGTTCGATCTGTGTGGCAAATGTGGGGCACTTGTTGGTGACCCGTTTGATTTCTGCATTGTAGTCAGCTAACAGTACAAAATAGGGCTTGTATTGCAGTTCTGAACTAGTGATAAGGCGTCTAGGGGCGATGTGCCTGAAGTATTCTGAGTGAAGGATGGTGTCCTCAATGGCCTTCATTGCCAGCATCTGAGTGGATATCCGCTCCTGATGAGTTTGCCCCATCTCCTCTACTTGTTTCATCCATGCTGATGGGGGTTCCTCATAGGTATCTTGACCTTCTTCTGTTACGCGTCCTCCTGGGAATGGTTGAGGCTCGTAGGCGTCGACTAATGCTTCCTCCACTGGGATGGTAACTGCTTCTTCTTCTGACGGTTGCTCTGGTGGGGAAGGGGGTCGTTCGTACTGCATCAACTTCAGTTTTAATTCTGCGATCTGCTGCCGTAACTCCAGCACGTCGTTGGGCGTTGAAGGTTCAGGTTCGGTTGAAGTAGCAGCGCCTGTCATTTCTTTATGCTCCTGTCGGTGTGGTGTAGACTCTTGGGGTCTCTGCAAGTCCTTTAGCTGGTCGGCAAGCTGATCATGTGCTTCTAACAGATTGGCATACGTTTCCAATATTTGTTGTATGCTCTCTGATGGGACCGCTTGAAATTTGACCGGGTCTATGGGTGCTCCCGGGGTGTTCTCCATGGCCGCCTCGAGATTCTCTTGGTTTTGTTGTTGAAGCCGTCTGTTCTCTTCTTGAGCTGCCGCTAGGTGTCGTCGTAGCAAAGCCATATTTCGTTGAAGCCTTGCGTTGCGGCCCATCTGATCTCGCAGCTGTTCCTCCATGGCTTTGCGCTCTTCCATATGTCTCGCCTCGAGTTGCGCATTTGTCTGTTCGAGGGCGGATATCTTTCTTTGTGACTCCGTATGACTGAACTCCAAAGCATTGACACGCTCTTGGAGAGTTGCTGAGAGGGTGCAAAGGTCTTTGTTATTTTCTTCCAACAATGTATATTCCTGCTTAAGCTGAGTGGCAGCTTCGAGCATCGTGTCGAGTGCAAGACTAAATGAGGTGGATGCGGGGGTAAGGATGGAAGATGCAGGGGGTTGGGAAGTGGGAATGGGAAAAGTGGATGTTGTGCCTATTGTGTGTGGAAGTGGTGATGTGAGTGTAATAACATGTGATGGTGTTGTGAGAACAGTGGTAGTGGGTGACCCAGTGGATGGTGAGATGTCCATGGGATCGAACATGAGAGAGTGTGATTCGTGAAACGTGAACACCGGGATGGTGGGTGGTGTGATAGTGGTGTTTGTGAAGGTGGGGAAGTGAACTTGGGGAAGGGACTTTTTCTTATGTTCATCAACCTGTCGAAGAATGTTTACAAATTGGGTCCACAAGGAGGGTTGGGTGATTAGTGGGGTGCCCGGGGCAGTTACAAGGGATGGGGTAGGTAGAGTTTGGGGGGAAGGAAATGGAGGGGTGGACGGTAAAGAGATGGAAAGAGTCTGACTAGTGACAGATGGTTGTCCAAAGGCAAGGGGGAAGAATGGGTGACCTAATTGGGGTTCAAAAACCTGAGTGACAGAGATGGATGAGGGTGAAGGAAGGAAAGTGGAAACGGGGGTGTGTACAATGGTCTCACTATAGGAGGAGAATGGTTGTGTAGCAAGACACGTGGAGAGAGGCTCTGAGGGTGGGATAGGAGATGATGGGGGAGATGGGGCATGCGTAATTTCCTCCGGTTCATCATTGGGCCTAGGGCTAATCATGTGCACATCTTCTGCTGTGGACGTAGCTAACGCGGTAGAGACTTCCATCTGAATCATCTTTCCGTGTCGAGGTCGTGTATCAATTCTTCTTTGGTCGTAAGCAGGGTTCTCTTGATAGACCAAGGTTCTCATTGCTTCACTGATGCCACAGGTGTCCGCCAAAAGATTTAGCGATTCTACAAACTGGGGATCGATATGCTCTGAGTGTAACATCTGGTTTACTAGGGCCCTATTTGCTTCTTCTGTCATCTTATGGCGTCGTTGTACCTGCTTGATTGTTTGGTATAGCCGTTTGAGCTGTGCCGTATATGCAGGGGCTTCGTCTTCACTCTCTTCTGGGTTATTCCTTGGTGCCTGCTCCTGAGCTTGTGTGTTTGGACTTTGAGGAGGTTGCGTCACTCCTAGCTCCTGTACGCTGCTTGTCTCACCTCGTGCCTGTTCTCTTTGGGTTGATGTCCCCGGATCAATATTGTCAGGGCAACCTTCACTGTCTGATAGATGAGCCGTCTGTAGAAATGTTTCAAAATCAAAATTTTGGTCTTCGGTGAAAGTGGCCATCGCTGCGAATTCTGCATCGGTAGGTAGCGGAGGGGCAGAGGGAGTGGGCTGTACCACCTCTCTTGGTTGAGACTCCTGGAGATGGATTGTGATTGGTGCCACCGGGGCTTCCTCTCTAGTGGAGACTTCGGTAGTGGTTGCTGGAGGGATCAGGACTTGTGAAAGGGATCCACGCATTCTTTTTGCAGGCTGACTCCCTGACTTTCGCCCTTTAAACAATTCTAGATGTGCATACTTTAGGGCTCGAGCAACTGGCACATCATACGCCAGACATCTGTAGATGATTCTAGTCAACGCACAGCAACCATGTAGAGTGGGCTTCCTCACCCCCCGCTTGCCTGCCTCATACGCCTGATCTAAGATCCATACCGGCATCTTAATGGGCAAGCTTCCGGTCTCTGCTAAATACAATCCGTACCATATCTTCTTGTGAGGCTGAGTGAAGCGGTCTTGAGCTGGAAATGCGAAGTGCTGGAGGCACATCCGCAGGGGTATGGCGATGTTGGGGGTGAGGGCGCACATGTCTTTAAGCTTCTTGACTCTATTGCTTTTCATTGATTCTGGTATCAAGGGGTCACGATCTGAAGGCACATGAGTGCCATACATTTGAAGGGCTTCCCTGATTAAGGTTACATTTAATTCAAACTTCCTCATCTCCTCCAGATTAGATAAGGAGGGCACCCAGAATGTGCCTGAATGATCTTTATCCCCGGTAGGTTTCAACGTAGCAATCAAGTAGTAACACCTGAGGAAGTCAGGTTTTGGTAGAGCTGCACTGAAGTAAGTTTGAAGTCCCGCCTTTTGCCAGATCTCTTGAAGTGGAGCTGCATTTTGCAAGGTCTCAAATTCTCTTGAAAAGAATTGGAAGGTCCACCAAACCCCTCCACACTCCATCTTGGACTCCCAGATGTGATCTGCGTCTCCCAAATCCCCTGGCATTTCATTGAACCAATGGGAGTGCCCTTTTACTCTTTCGGTTAGCCCACTGGGTGGATCTGGAATAGGAATCCTTCGCACATTCAAGAGTTCTTCAGGCCTAGCCGTTGGTGGAGCTTCCACTGGCATGGCATCCCAATTGATAGGAGCACCAGATCCTGCCTGAGAGCTTGTGCCTGCCGCTGTTGCCATGAGAGTAGGTTGCTTATCTGCTGGAAGACGAAAGGCACATTAGTGTTGCATAGGAAACAGGATGTAATGGTGTTCCCTTCACAATACTAACACGACAATCCCGGAGGTCAGTGATTAGTGGTGAGGTGTTTATGATATGTGTGAGTGGTGATTAAAGGTCAGTGTCATCCTAGATGCATACTTTGGTTATGCAATGGGCTCGGAATGCTTCTACGTTAGTGTGGACGGATTTACAGAATAGGGTCAGGGGGTTTAGTACACCGTTTAATTCTCCACACTTTGATACAGGAGTCGTAGCTCTTAGAGCTAAGGACATGTGAAGATTTCGGTCTGAGAGTGTGATGTATGTGGGATCTTGTGGGTACCCATTTCCAGACATTCCTGGGGTTGATGGGAGTGTGGACAGTGAGAGGTGTAGGTATCCTGTCACTTCCTGAGTTGTTGGCCAAGAGTGCTTGTGAGAGCTGCTTCATCCTTGTGCCTGTAGTTGAAGTAATTTGGGCTTGTAAGCTAGCCTTGGGCACCCATATCTGTCTAGCATTAGGGATGGCCTTCATTGACCGCTTAGGAACCCAAATAGAGATGGTGTGCCTAGGGGTTATATTAGGGGGCTTCTTAGCTTTGTTCCTTGATTGTGAGGCTCGTTTCTTGTCTCCTTGAGAATCTGCGATTGGAGCTGTGGGTCTCCCATCCTTGCGTATCCAGATCTGCTTCACGCCACGAGATGCTCCATGTTGCGCGGGTTGGCGCTCCTTCCTCTTGATCAGCGGTCTCCTTCGTATAGAGTGATGTTCGGTCCGTTCGTTTAGAATCTTCTTTGGATCAATTAGGAACTCCTTCTTGGCTCCTGAGCCTTCAGTAAGATTGACATTTCTCTGCACCATAGAAGTTTGGACAAGCACAACGTGGTTATCTTCGTGTGGATTCCTGGAGGGACCAGGAGTTGTTGCCTGTTCTATTGGTTTGAGTGCTTGATTTTCTAATTCAATTGTGAGACGACTCTGGCCTACCCAAGCCTGAAGAAGTCCACTTCTTAGGTTCAGGTTGACTGCGTAATCATAGATCCAGTCTTGGCCCAAGACAAGAGGTTCGGTCAGATCCTCGTCTTCACACACTAGCACTTTTGCTGGCATGAGGACCTCTTGTATGTTGAGGGGAAGATCCACCTCTCCCATACAAGGGGTTTCAACACCTCCTAATCCTATCAGATATGCTTCTATGGGTTTTACCTCCAACTGCAGCTGCTGGCAATAAGAAAGCCGAACTGCACTTGTGGCTGCTCCTGAATCAATTAAAGCCCTCACGCTTGTTGTGCTGTCCTTTTGTCCTATTTCTAGGGTCACAAAAGGTCGTCGGTCTACTATCTTATGGGTGCGCCCACCTGAAGCCTCACACATGGCCATGTGGTAGCCTGGAGACTCTTGAGTGTCAGTCATAGGCTGGTCCCTTCCTCGTCTCCTCAACTTCATTCTTCTGATACGCTCTAAGGCCTCTGCCTGTGCTTCTTCCCGAATTCGTTTTTCCTCCTCTTTACGTTGCTTAGCAATATTGAGTCGGCTTAGCATCTCCTCCGTGAGGGGTTCCTGATACAGTTTGACTCTGCATCCGCTAATATAGTTTGGGAGGACATCCCCCTCTAAAGTGGCTAGTTGTACTGCTCCACTTGTGGAGATCCTATTAATGATCATAGGTCCATAGCCTCTCTTTTCTAGCTTTCTTGCGTGTTGTTTCAATGTGTAGACTAACACTAGATCTCCTGCCTTCAAGCCCTTATCCTTCACATGGGCATCAAAGTATGCTTTTTGCCGTTTCTTTGCAGCATAGATGCCTGCTGCTGCTCGTAGCCTCGTCTCACCTAAACGCTCTAGATCAAAGATCCTAGAGGACAACTCGTGTCCATTCCACTCATGCTCTTGTGCTACTCTTAAAGCTGGAATTAGGAAATCTAAGGGTAGCACCGCATTTTGTCCGAAGACCATCTGAAATGGGGTGGCATTGAGTACCGTTTTGTAAGCAACTCGGTATGCCCAAACAGCATGGTGAAGTTGTTTGTCCCAATCAGAGCGTTTATTATTGACCAGTTTCGTCAATACGTTACACAGGATCTTATTCGTGCTCTCGGCTTGTCCGTTAGCTTGTGGGTGATAGGGTGCAGACTTCTTATGTACCACCATGAATTCTTGAAGGAGATTTTCAATGACCTCATTCAAGAAGTGCGTTCCTCTATCACTAACCAACTCTATTGGTAACCCATATCTAGTGAACACATTTTCGAATAAGAACTTAGCCGTCGTTTGAGCATCATTCTTTGCCGTGGCTTTTACTTCCACCCACTTTGTAAGGTAATCTGTGGCTACAATAATGTATTCTGCATGGGAGCTCCTAGCTGGGGGGTTGATGGGACCTACAAAGTCTATACCCCACTTTGAAAATGCACGTCCTCCCATCATTGGCCTCAAGGGCATTTCATCCTTTCTTGTCGGATATTGGGCACGTTGGCATGTGTCGCAACTCTTCACATAAGTATGTGCATCCATATGAAGAGTGGGCCACCACAGTCCTGAGAAGAGAATAGTCTTAATCACTCTGTCAGGCCCAAAGTGCCCACCTGCAGCACCGCTATGTGCCGTTTCTAAGACTTTCAAGTAGTCTGATTCATGTACGCACAGTCTCAGGTAACCATCCTTGCCTCTTTGATACAGGTTGTCTCCTACTAAAGCATAGTCTTGAGCCTCTTGCTCCATGCTCCGTTTTCTTGCAATACTAGCCTGATTGGTTAATGTTCCTGTTCTCATGAACTCGACCAGTGGAGCACTCCAATCTGGGATTAATGACATGTGATAAAGAGTGGCATGCTCCACTGGGGGTCTCTCCTGGCACTCTGGACAGCTCTGGATCCACTCTTGTACTTCTTTGTCCATGCTAGGCCAATACACTCCTAAGCGTTTTAGATTCTGCAAGGTTCGTTGTTTAGAGTAGTGATTCCCTAGCGGTCCCTCATGGGCTTGTTGCAGCCAACTAGCATGTTCATCATCCTCGACACAACAAGCTAATATGCCCTCGTTATCTTGCTTGTACATGCTTCCGGCTAATATTTGATACTTTAGCGATTTTACAATTTCCTCTTTGCTTGTCTTAACATTTTTATTTGCAGGCCCGAAGGTTAGGACTGGTACCAACTTATTTGCCCATTTAGGTACAACTTCTAAATTGAACAGATAAGCATCGGGCAACTCATCAGACACTCCTTGCGGTGGCTCTCCTGAAGTGATGCGAGAAAGATGGTCAGCCCTAAGATGGGTTCTACCTTTCCTGACAACCACTTCAAAGTCGTATTCCATTAGTAAGAGGAACCATCTTACTAAGCGGCCTGTATTGCAAGGTTTATTGACCAAATATAGTAACGCTTGATGATCAGTGAAAAACTTGAACTTATTGGCCAATAGATAGTGTCTAAACTTCTTCACAGCATATATCATGCCTAAGCCTTCTCTCTCCGTTGTGGTGTAATTTCGTTCAGCTGCATTTAATTGCCTACTAGCATATGCTATCGGCAAATCTAGGTTTCCTTCACCTGTGGGTTGTGCTAGCACACATCCTATTGCATGATTGGAGGCATCCACATGGACATGAAAGGGTTTGCTCCAATCCGGAGTAGTCAATATTGGTGCTGTGCACAAACGTCTCTTCAGCTCATTGAAGGAAGTCTCGCATTCCTCATTCCATTCAAAATTCGTTAACAGCCCATAAAGAGGTTTAGCTATGATGGCATACATGTGGATAAATCTACGGTAATATCCACAATGGCCCATAAAGGCTTGTACCTCTTTCACATTTCTTGGTCTGGCCAACTCTGCTATTGCTCTCACCTTGTCTTCGTCTGTTGATATTCCATTCTTCGAAACAATGTGACCTAAGATCTTACCTTGGCGTACCATAAACACACACTTCTCTGGATTCAGACACACTCGATAATCTCTACACTTGTTGAAGATTTGCCTAAGCTCGGGGATGTGGTGACTCCTTTCTTGGGAATGAGCGCATAAATCATCCACGTATACTTCTAAGCTCTTTCGCAAGAACTCTTTGAAGACATGACACATGAGTCTTTGGAATGTTGCAGGTGCATTGGTGAGCCCAAATGGCATCACACGAAATGCAAAGATTCCCCATTCTGTGGCAAAGGCCGTTTTGTGCTGATCTTCGGGGGCAATGGCTACTTGGTTGTAACCTGAAAATCCATCAAGGAAGCTGTAAACTTCCTTGCCTGCAACACGCTCCAAAAGATGTTCGGTGATTGGAAGAGGATAACTATCTCGGATCGTAGCGGCATTAACTTTTTTAAGGTTAATGCACACTCGCAATTTCCCATTCTTCTTGGGCACCACTACGATAGGGGACACCCATTCAGTATGCTCAATCTCATAGATGAATCCGGCTTCAATCAGCCTGTCAATCTCCTCTTTTATTTTGGCCGCATAATTGTCATTATACGTGTAAGGTTTTTGTTTGGTGGGCTTAGCATCAGCGGTCATCGGAATCGTATGAGAGCAGATCTCTGGATCTACTCCTTTCAAGTCTCTATAATGCCATGCGAACACATCCCTATATTCCCTTAATAGGGCTACGAGCTCTGCTTCTTCTTCTGCACTTAGGTCATCTCCTATGTACGTACATCGTTCTTCGTTCCCTTCAATGGTCACTACAATTTTTTTGGTCTTTTCTTTATTGTCATATGCTTCTCCTATAATGGCCTCTCTCTTAGGCATTCGTACCAAAATTTTCCGGTCTTCCACTTCATATTTCTTGAAATTTTCTGGTACTTCAAACAATGATTCTTCCTCTTCTTGTCTTACTGCTTTCCTTTTCTTTTTCTTTTGACTTCCTTCACTTCCTTTCTTTGAATTTATCGTTTTAATACTCGCAAGGGGTTCTTCTTCTTTTTGGGTTAACACTCCTATGTCTTCTAAGTAGTGTTCCTCTGAGTCAAAGTAAGTATCCATCACAATGGATTCTAGATCATCGTCACTCTCTTCTTCTTCCATGGACTCACTAGGATCACACTCTTCCAACAAGGGCTGACACATGAACACTGAAATGTCATAACCCTCCTCATCACAATGAGGTGTCCATTGTTCTTCATTGACTGCAATGTCCATGGTAGCTAAGATTTCTGCCCAACCATGAGGCTCAAATTCCTCATCTGGAAATATCATCGGTGTATAGGCTGGGTCTTTTATTGGTCTATGTTGGCATACAAAGCAATAAAGGAGTCGTGCACAATACGGCAACAAGGCCAGATCATTTTTTCCCATAGATTATGTACAACCCAAGTGATTTTAATCACTACACAAACATTGTAAATCCCGTTTTTGGTAGATTAGACTCCATTTTGTGCAAGCCGAGGAGTCCTCGAGCTTGAGGAGTATTAGAAGTACCATCGTACCAAATTTCATAATTTTTAGACTTCGTTTGAGCTCTCAAATAAGCCCTGGAACCTAATTTTTAACTAGGCCGGACACTAGGTCTGGACAGGGCCAAAAGCTAGTCAAAAACTATAAAAAGAGCTAGAGAGCTCATTTTTGGGGTGAGATTGTAATTGAAACGAACTTGTAAGAGCTTGTGAAAGTAATCTAAAGCACTCCATTGATCCTCTCTCTTTGTCTTGCCGTGTGTGCGCGCGTGTGTGTATGTGTGTGCATGCTTGTATGCTTCTCACTCACGCACTTGTGCCGCCACTTGCTCGAGGTCTTCATACCATCCTCACGTCTTCCCGGATTGACATTAAAGGAGGTGCTACTCATCACTGAGCTACACCAAATTTTGGCGCCGTTGCCGGGGATCGAGCTTTGAGGACGAGCGTGTGATGGTAAGACGTAGAGTTGACGCGTTGGAGTTGTAGGTATTTTCTTCACTCTCATCGATTTTCTTTTACTTTCTTCACCATCATCATCATCACCATCTCCCACGTCCATCTCCATCATCGCGAAAATTTCAGTTTTTTGACTATATCCCCACCTCCACCTCATTTCCCTCATTTCACTTGTGAGAGAGAGCGAGAGAGCGAACTTGCATGTGCTGTTTTTGCATGTTTTCTGAGCTATTTTGCAGGTTTTTTGCTGTACCATCATCCCCAGCAGTGTGCGCAGGTACGACAGGCTCTGCACAGGTCCCGGGACGACAGCCTCTGTCTATCGCGACAGACAGAAAATCTTAACATTTTGTGAATGCATGTTTATCATTGTAACCTACACCTTGAGGGCACTCTAGATCACTAGAAGTTTTTCAAAAATTTGCATTTTTTCAGTCTATCGCGACAGACACCGTCTATCGCGACAGACAGGAATCCGCGACAGATACCGTCTATCGCGACAGACACCGTCTATCGCGACAGACACCGTCTATCGCGACAGACAGAAATCCGCGACAGATACCGTCTATCGCGACAGACACCGTCTATCGCGACAGACAGAAATCCACGACAGACAGCGTCTATCGCGACAGACACCGTCTATCGCGACAGACAGGAATCCGCGACAGATACCGTCTATCGCGACAGACACCGTCTATCGCGACAGACAGGAATCCGCGACAGATACCGTCTATCGCGACAGACACCGTCTATCGCGACAGACACCGTCTATCGCGACAGACAGGAATCCGCGACAGATACCGTCTATCGCGACAGACACCGTCTATCGCGACAGACACCGTCTATCGCGACAGACAGGAATCCGTGACAGATACCGTCTATCGCGACAGACACCGTCTATCGCGACAGACCGAAATTCACGACAGACAGCGTCTATCGCGACAGACACCGTCTATCGCGACAGACAGAAATCCACGATAGACACTGTCTATCGCGACAGACACCGTCTATCGCGACAGACAGCCCCCACGATAGATTGTGTCTATCGCGACAGACACCGTCTATCGCGATAGACAGGCATTTTCGGCAAAAAATTAAGGAGTGAATTTTTGGAAATTTAGGCTAAATTTTGGGCATATTTGCACTTTCATGTACTCATCTACTTACAAAGGCCTTAGAAAATGCATTAAAACCTCTGAAAGGTTCTGTTTGTCTAGTTAACCCCCTAAACCCTGAACGGTCATAACTTTTTCATACGAAATCCATTTTCTGAGCTCTAGGGCTTGTCGGAAAGCTCGTGACATATACTACACACCCTCAACTGTTTTTTATAAGAATAACGCGTTGATTTTCCGATAGGATATTTGGAAGTTGACACACTGAGGGGTAGGAACACCAAGAGAGCTCTAGAGTAAACTTCTAACAATGCAAAAGGGGGAACAAGGGTCATTAACAAAGTGTCTGAAATAAATTGTCTGTCAATTGAAAGGTCTACTTGGAGCTAATCTTGGGATTTATGCAGGCCTATTGAGAAGCAATTGAGAGTATCCAAGCAAGGGTGTGGCACACGCTTGAGAATCAACTTCTCGAGCACTAAAGAGCAAAGTTCGGCAAGAAAGGTCGGAATATTCTCAACTCCTCTTCGTCAATTCCTAGCCTAGGCTAAGAGCGATTAGAAGTAGGAGTAAGTCAGGGCGACGATAGGCCACTATCAAGTTGAAGACTACCTAAAAACTCAAGTTCAAGCTAAAAACTTAATCTCTGTACTGTCGACAACATAAAGGAAAGAACCTAACGTGGAACGATCAACCTGAAAGTACGAAGAACATTCAAGTATTCCTGACGATGTAATAGCAGACAAGACTTTAAACACGAGGAATAACTAAAAAGAATCAAGTGACTGGTACCAATTGATCGGCAACGAGGTTGTACTCTGGGCAAAAATTTGGGCCAATCAATTAGGCATATGAACCTTAGATCAGGACGACACCTAGTAAGAGAGAGACAAAGCCTTAGGTCTTCAGAGGCTAGTGTCAACCACACTGCTAGGTCCTGGGCCCAGCAGTTGAGCCACCACTCGAATTACCCTCGCTCTGAGACCAGTGAGTCAGAGATGTCTCAAGGCATGGACAAACCTACGGGAAGTTCAGGAGTGCCCTACTTGTACAGGGTAGAAGGCCCTTACAAAACACAGTTGGAGTACCTGAGGACCAACCGATTAGGTGCTAGCATCTATGAGGACGGCTTAGGAAGATCTGTGGTCCAGATTAAAAACCCTGATCAATCCATTGGACTAGAACACCCAGCTGTCAAGTTTGAAAATGGTGCATACCTAGACAAAGAAGGAACTATATATGTAGTCACTAGTCATCCTGATAGGACAGATGACTTTGGGAATGTAATCTCAGAAGCGGACTTAGGTGACCTGGAACAAGGGAACATGGGTGCAGAACCTAGAACCCCTCGAGGTAAATCAGTTCTCACTAGGATTATCACGCTTGAATGGGTCCCCCAAGACAACAAGAGCATAGAGTTGCTCCTCAATCGAGAAACTGATGAAGCCTTTTGGAGGTATAAGTCTAATCAGCCAACAGACATAGGAAATATCATGATCTATGAGCTTAAGGATCCGGATAGCCCAGGCAGAGTGACCTATTTAGATCATGCTTCAGAACGGATCTTCGTGGTGACAGAAAATGATAGGCATGCCTACACGTGGAAGGGTGAATTTATTTTTCCCCAACCAAGATCAAATGCATCCTATGGTCACCCTGGGGCGGGAACTTCCCAAGCTCATGGTACGCAAAGAGACAGAAGTAGAGATAGACCGGAAGTAAGCTTTGCCAACCCTGTAGGCAGAGAAAGAACGAGAACAGAGACGAATAGGGTAGAACCTCCTGAGATACATAGAGCCCACAGGAACCAAAGAAATGTAGATGGATTCCCTCTGCCAAGACCTAGAGAGCACGCAAGAACTTTGAGACCCACCCAGCTAGTTAAGTCCATGAAGAATTACTTTGACGGCACAGGAGATCCCTATGATCATGTGGCAGAGTTCAAGCAAGTCTTGAGAGCTGAACAAGTGGAAGATCTGTTCACGCAGTACAATGCCTTCGGTCTAACCCTTAGGAACACGGCACTTACATGGTTTCAGCCATTAGATGAGCGTCAGTTCAGGAGCATAGACCAACTCCTAGAGGCATTCATTGTAGAGTTCTCTAAGAGCGGCATAAGACACAATACCTCCTCATTGATCCACAGCTTCAAACAGACCCCCCAAGAGACTGTCAGATTGGCCGGAAGAAGGTTTAGACAATATCTGGAAAGGTGCCCTATTTCGGAGTTACCCACATCTGCTAAACAAGTAGCCTTATTCCTTGATGGATTGCTGAGCCCAAAATTGAGATCCTATGTGTATTTGAAAGACCCTAGGACTATAGAAGAATGTGTACGTATGTGCATTGACATTGAAGATAACCTAGGAGAAGAGCTAGAGTTGTCCAAAATTTACAAAGATTCAGATAGTGCATCTAGTCAATCTTCCACACAAGCCACATCAATTGAAGAACTTGCCGAAAAAGTAGCTCAGAAACTAGGTGTAACTAGCAAACAAATCCCAAGGTTTGCCCCTGTGAAAAGGTGCTATACATGCGGTGGTGACCATATGGCGAACGTCTGTCCCATTATGGCTCAACCCCAAGTAAACCCTAGTAGCCAGTACTGCACCATAGAACGGAGATACACCAATCACACCGCACAAGACTGCCCATACAACAAGCAGGCAGTTAGGCAACCCTATCCGCAACCCTACCAACAAGGCAGATACCAGAACCAAAATCCACCACCACAATATGCCAGACCCCAACAAACCTACCAACCACAGTATCAGGCCCAACAAAGGCCTCAGCCTGTGCTAGCACAACAACCCCCTGCCCCAGCTAATGTGATTCCGGTAAAGTATACTGCTGCAGAAGAGAACCTGAATAGAGCTATAGTCCCTGTAACATCCTTGATCTCTGAAAATGACCCAAGTGACCATAGCTTTGATTCTACCCATGTGGATAGCCCCCAGGCTTACTACATGCAGTCCCCAGAACATGGAGAGTCCTACTATGGTGAAGAGCCGAACGAACCTAGTTGGGAGTCAGATTACACGAACATCATGTATACAAACCCCAACCCTAGACCTCAACCTAGGCAAGTACGACCACCATTTCCTAGAGGACCGTGCTACAGATGCCAAGGAGATCACCTCATTCGTGATTGTCCCTTGCCTCCACCTACGCAAACCCAGTCGGTGACGATCCAAGGCTTCTGCCAAGATTGCGGAAAAGAGCATCTCTTACGAGATTGCCCAAAGAACCCCAATAGCATGCCAAAAATCACCCCTATCAACGTTGTTGGGTTAGTGGTAGACTCCTCAGGAAGCGTCACTTCCACTGCACCAGTACAGGTAGTCACTAGGGCTCAGGCATTGCAGCAAAACCAAGGGGTAGGCCAGGAAAAGAGCCTAGATGCTAGCGATACTGAGAGCCAAAATAAAAAAAGAACAAGAGCTTGGAAAGATAGCCGCGAACGCATGAAAAGGCAATGGGCAAAGAAGATGAGTGAACTTGAGGAAAGTCTACGAGAAACCAAGGCTAAAATCATAGAGATAACGTCTCAACCGCACTCTCACACATTCCCACCGCTACCATCCCCATCACCCTCCATCCCTTCACCCTCTAAGACAGCCCACGCAACCCACCCACCATCCCAAACAGGATCAGTATTAGCTGATCCCACTCCCGAAGACATAGACATGATGCTTAAGGCATATCAGGCCAGAATCCAAGAAGGGCCAAACGTCACGGATCATGACAAGTGCTATCCTAGAGCTGACCTAGAGATAGAAAGAACAAAACTATGCGCGAAAATGGTCGCATTGGCTCAGACTATGTTTGAAGCCAGTCGCCTTTTCAATTACTCAGGCTCAGCCAAAACGCAATTACACTTGGATGGATTCCTAGAGAAGTTAGAGAGGATAATTGCAAGATCTGACAAGGAAGAAAAAAATCAAGACCAAGAAAAAGCAAGCAAAAACAGGAATCATTCCCAATCAGAAGTGTATGTGGCCAATGCCCCTAAACCGGACAACTTCCCCTCCTTAGAAAGAATCGAGAGGCCAATAGCACAGCCAGAAAAGGAACCTACCCCTCAAAGAAAGGAAAGGGCAAGAGAACGGGTGAGCCAGCCTCTTCAGGAAGCCCGTGGGCCTCCTCAAGAAGCTTATCTTCCCCCCCAAAAGGCAGATGAGCCTCCCTCGAAAGCTCAAGTACCTCCACAGGTTGCCTCCATTCCTTCTCAGGGGATGTGTGAGCCTGTTCGGAAAAGTAATAGAATAAGTAATCCTCCCCAAGAAGCTTGTGCTCCAGCCATTTGCGAGAACGAGGAGAGAGTCAACAATAGAATCAGCCCTCCTTCACAGGTTGCTTATGCGCCCAATTCTACGGAGCCAGACACTTCTTCTTCTATGAATCGGTTTGCACCAGACTTCCTACGAGAGATTCAAGAAGACAAATGGGATAACGAAAGCGAGGTCGCCCCTCCTTTTGAACTTGTGGACGATGCACACGACCAATTCCCACAAGACATCCCATCTATTTACGGGGAGCATGAGAGTGTTCAGTCTCACGAGAGATTAGACTTTGAGTCGAATTCCATACAAGAGCTACCCCACTTCACAGGCCCATGGGAAGCAAAGTCCACATGTATGAGAGCACCCACAGTCATGGTAAGGAACGACGACTCAGTCATTCCTAGGAACACAGAGGTAGTGAAGAACACTAATGTGCAGTGTAATCTCAGGTTAGAAGAGCTACTCAAGGTTAGACCTGAATTATGGAAACATGTAGCCAAACAAGTACCAGAGATAGCAAAATCTCGTTCCCAGGTAGGATCCCATAGGACAGTGCCAGAAATTCCCTTGGATAAGATAGGGGATATGTGTGAAGGCGAAGAAGGGAACACCTATCTTCCCATCACCTACCAAGAGTACACCACCAAGGCAATTTTAGACTCAGGTGCAGGAGTTGCGATTGCCACTACTTCCCTTTGGAAGCGTTGGGGCAAGCCTGCACTCAGGCCAACAAGAATGAAATTGCAGATGGCCGATGGTCATATTGAGAGACCCTTAGGATTGCTGGAAGGGATAACTCTCACCACTTGTGGTGTTGAGTTTGAGCATAGCTTTGCTATATGTGACTTCAGCAAAAATCATGCTTATGAGATGATTTTAGGAAGACCATTTATGCGACAGTTGCAAGTGGTACAGGATTGGGGAACCAACTCCTTGTATTTGCAACACTTGGGCGTTACAACCAAAGTCAATCTCAAGGACTATTCTCATAGAGATGTCCCTCCTATCCAGTGGAATCCCATCCATAGAGCCAAAGATGATACAGAATCTATGCATTCCCTAGAATCTGGATCCTCATGGATGCATGAAGACACTCACTTATGGATGTGCAAGGTAGCAGTAGAAGAAGAGAAGAGAGAGAAAGCCAGAGAGGTAGGTGCGAAAGAAACCCATAGATCAATCCAAGACCCAGGCTATGCACCTGTAGTTTTTCCAGACGAAGAATTTGAACCTCACGGTTGGGCAGAAATCTTAGCAACAATGGACGTAGCCATCAACGAAGAACAATGGACACCTCACTGTGATGAGGATGGTTATGATATTTCAGTCTTCTCCATAGAGCCAATCATGGGAGAGGCAGTTCTAGAAGAATGCGAGCCTAGCCCTGATGCATTTGAGGATGCAAGTGACTCCGATCTAGAGTCAATCATTATGGACCCACCATTTGCATCAGATGAAGAATACTTCCATGAAGTAGAAGTTCAACCCCAGAGGCATGGAGAGGTTACAACTAATGTAAGATTAACAACACATGTGACCCCGAAGGAAGAAGGAAAGAAACGAAAAAAAAGAGAAGCCTCACCAGAAGAGGAAGAATCTTTGTTTGAGGTCCCCGAAAATTTTAAGAAGTATGAGATAGATGACAGGAGAGTCATGATAAGAATGCCTAAACGAGAGGCACAATCAGGAGAGGCCTATGATAACAAAGAAACTACTAAGAAAATAGTAGTGGCCATAGAAGAAGGAGAGGAGAGATGCACGTATATAGGCCATGACCTGACAGAAGAAGAAGAGCATGAATTGACTGCCTTGCTAAGAGAATACAGAGATGTATTCGCTTGGAGTTACAAGGATTTGAAAGGGGTTGACCCAGACATATGCTCACACACTATTCCCATGACCTCAGATGCTAAACCCTCGAAGCAAAAGCCTTATACATATAACGATAATTATGCTGCTAAGATCAAAGAAGAGATAGATAGACTGGTTGAAGCTGGATTTATCTACGAAATTGAGCACACTGAATGGGTGTCCCCCATCGTAGTGGTGCCCAAAAAGAATGGCAAACTGCGTGTGTGCATTAACTTGAAAAAGGTTAATGCCGCCACGATTCGAGATAACTATCCGCTTCCCATCACAGAACATCTCTTAGAAAGAGTGGCAGGCAAGGAAGTGTACAGCTTCCTTGATGGATTTTCTGGCTACAATCAAGTAGCCATAGCTCCAGAGGATCAGCATAAGACAGCCTTTGCCACAGAATGGGGCATTTTTGCTTTTAGAGTAATGCCATTTGGGCTTACCAATGCACCAGCTACCTTCCAAAGGCTGATGTGCCATGTGTTTAAGGAGTTCCTGAGGAAGAGTTTAGAAGTCTATGTTGATGATCTTTGTGCTCATTCCAACATTAGACAAACTCATATTCCTGAACTCAGACAAATCTTTGACAAATGTAGAGAATACCAAGTCTGCCTGAACCCAGAAAAGTGCGTTTTCATGGTCAGGCAAGGCAAGATCCTAGGACATATAGTGTCAAAGAATGGCATATCTACCGATGAAGAAAAAGTGAGAGCCATAGCAGAGCTACCTAAGCCAAAGAATGTCAAGGAAGTACAAGCTTTCATGGGGCATTGTGGTTATTATCGACGATTCATACACATGTATGCTGTCATTGCAAAGCCCA
Source organism: Ceratopteris richardii (assembly GCA_020310875.1). Classification (NCBI taxonomy): domain Eukaryota; kingdom Viridiplantae; phylum Streptophyta; class Polypodiopsida; order Polypodiales; family Pteridaceae; genus Ceratopteris; species Ceratopteris richardii. Next base: position 74,704,617 of record CM035421.1, on the reverse strand, counting down.
TGTACGGACTTCTGACAAACTTTGAGTGGACGGATGAATGTGAGAATTCCTTCCAAGAACTTAAACGAAGATTGTGTTCAGCACCAATCTTGACCACACCAGATTGGAATAAGCCATTCCATGTTCACGTGGATGCATCCAATTATGCTATTGGATGTGTGCTCGCACAACCTACTGGTGAAGGTAATATGGATCTTCCAATTGCCTATGCCAGTAGACAATTGAATGCGGCTGAACGGAATTACACCACTACAGAGCGCGAAGGATTAGGCATGGTTTATGCAGTCAAAAAATTTAGACACTATTTGCTTGCAAATAAGTTTAAATTTTTTACTGATCACTAGGCTTTGTTATATCTTGTAAACAAGCCATGCAATACAGGAAGATTAGTAAGATGGTTTCTCTTGCTAATGGAATATGACTTTGAGGTTGTGGTAAGAAAAGGTAGGACTCACTTGAGAGCAGATCATCTCTCTAGGCTCACATCGGGAGAAGCCCCACAAGGAGTGTCAGATGACCTTCCTGATGCTTACTTGTTTAATTTGGAAGTTATACCGCAGTGGGCTAAGCCATTGGTACCAGTATTGACCTACGGGCCTAATCATCCAGTCGTAAACACACGGAATAGAGAGGTTGTAAAAGCCCAGAAGTACCACATCATGGCAGGAAGCATGTACAAGCACACAGACCAAGGGATCTTGGCTTGTTGCGTAGAAGAGGATGAGTACTCTAAATGGTTGCAATTAGCACATGTAGGTGCACTAGAGCAACACCATTCAAAGCAACGAACGTTACAGACTCTAAGGAGACTCGGAGTACATTGGCCAACTATGGAAGCTGATGTCCAAAAGTTGTGCAAGGAATGCCCAATCTGTTGCACTAAACCACCAGTGGAACATGCCACTCTTTATCAAGTATCCATTGTGCCAGATTGGAGCGAACCACTAGTATCATTCCTGAGGACAAACACATTCCCTCCAGACATGACTCTGGCTAGGAAAAGGAGTTTAGAACAAGAAGCCTTGGATTACTCACTCATTGGTGATAATCTATACAAACGCGGTAAGGATGGTTACCTGAGACTGTGTGTCCATGAGAGTGAATATCTTAAGATCTTGGAAACTGCTCACCAAGGTGTAGCAGGAGGACACTTTGGACCAGATCGGGTGATCAAGGCGATATTATTTGCGGGCTTCTGGTGGCCTACCCTTCACATGGATGCACATACCTATGTGAAACGGTGTGATGTCTGTCAGAGGACTCAGTATCCTATACGCAAAGATGAGATGCCACTGAAACCTATGATGGGTGGACGTGCATTCTCTAAGTGGGGAATAGACTTCGTAGGTCCTATTAATCCCCCAGCTAAGGGTTCTCATGCGGAATACATCATTGTGGCAACAGATTATCTCACCAAGTGGGTTGAGGTAAAAGCTACAACCAAGAACGATGCTCAAACAACTGCCAAATTCTTGTTTGAGAATGTATTCACGAGATATGGGCTACCCATAGAGCTTGTAAGTGATAGAGGCACTCATTTCTTGAACGAAGTGATTGAAAATCTACTCCAAGAATTCTTGGTAATACACAAGAAGTCTGCCCCTTATCACCCTCAAGCTAATGGACAAGCTGAGAGCACTAATAAGATTTTATGCAATGTACTGACGAAATTAGTGAACACTAAACGCTCTGATTGGGACAAACAGCTACACCATGCTGTTTGGGCATACCGAGTTGCCTACAAAACGGTACTCCAAGCCACCCCCTTTCAGATGGTATTCGGTCAAAACGCTGTGTTACCTTTGGACTTCTTGATCCCTACATTGAAAGTAGCACAAGAGCACGAATGGACAGGTCATGAGCTCTCCTCTAGGATCTTTGACCTTGAACGATTAGGGGAAACAAGACTGAGAGCCGCTGCAGGAATATATGCAGCCAAGAAGAGACAGAAGGCATATTTTGATGCCCATGTGAAGGATAAGGGCTTGAAAGCAGGAGATTTAGTTTTAGTCTATACACTAAAACAACACGCGAGGAAGCTAGAAAAGAGAGGCTACGGACCTATGATCATCAATAGGATCTCCACGAGCGGAGCAGTACAACTAGCCACGTTAGAGGGTAATGTTCTCCCAAACTATATTAGCGGATGCAGAGTCAAGTTGTATCAAGAACCCCTCACGGAGGAAATGCTCAGTCGACTCAACACTGCTAAAAAACGCAAAGAGGAAGAAAAGCGAGTTAGAGAAGAAGCTCAAGCTGAAGCTTTAGAACGCATCAGAAGGATGAAATTACGAAGGCAAGGTAGAGATCAGCCTGGAGCGAATGACTATGCAGACCAAGGATTTCCTATGGCCATGTGTGAAGTTGCAGGAACAAGCTCGCATAGGATAATTGATAGACGTCCTTTCGTAACCTTAGATATAGGACAAGGAAAGAGTGCAAGGGCCGTAAGAGCCTTGATTGACTCAGGTGCAGCCACTAGTGCTGTTAAATTGTCTTACTGCCAAGAATTACAATTGACTGTCAATCCTGTGGAAGCATATCTCATAGGATTGGGAGGCGTGGAAACCCCTTGCATGGGCGAGGTGGAACTTCCCCTCTACATTCACGATGAGGCAATGACCGTTAAAGTACTAGTGTGTCAAGATGAGGATCTCACTGAACCTCTCGTCTTGGGTCAGGATTGGATCTATGACCAAGCAGTCAATCTAAACCTAAGAAGTGGACTTCTCCAGGTTTGGCTCAATCATAGTCGAGTCACAGTAGAATTAGACAATGGAGCACTCAAGGAGCTAGGAAAGGCACAGACTCCTGGTCCTTCCAGGGGTACACATGAAGATGACCATGCTGTTCTTGTTCAAAACCCTGTGTTGCAGAGGAATGATATTTGCAAAAAAGGAGTCAGGGATGCAACGGAACTCCCTTCTTTTCCAAAGGCCAGAAGGAGGCAGCAACCAAAGGCGGATCACAAGCAGAAGAAGCCGAGTACTACCTATGTCCGAGATCAAAAGTACCTGCGCAGCAGAATGTCCCAGAAAATAAACCAGGTGTGGGTGCGGAAAGGCGAACGATCGGGTGCACCACCGACAACTACACGGGCAAAGCCTCTTATTAGTAACCAACAACACGACGCTAATAAGAAGTCTGTCAGAAATTCTTCTGCTAAAGTAAAATCTATTTGGGTGCCCAAGAAGTCGATGAAGGCAAGCCCACAATCTAGACAAATTTGGGTGCCTAAGACTTGCTTGAGGGCACAAGTAGTTACACCAAGGCCACAACCTATGCAGCATAACCCATCTACGAGTACAACCAGTATTCCCTCGTGCTCAACACTTAGGAACACACCAAGACCCATGAGCATGCATGTAATCACTTATAAGTGGGTCCCTAAAAGGCCCCACTCCCAAACAGCGATACCGACACAGCTCTCTGGAGTCTCTACGAAACCGAAAGCAAAGCCCATCCACTGCATTTGGCAGTCTAAGATCTGTAATAAACCCCCCGACCCCGATTTGTAAATTCACCCCACTTACTAACGGCATTAGTCTCCTAGGAATACACAAACGTTAACTACACTCACTGTCTTCGTGCACTTACTAACCACTAACTCACCATATACCTCATGTTAATGTTGTAACGGGGACAGGAACGGATTTAGTCTGTCCATTACGATGTTAACACATGCTTCTATATTCTCACAGAATCAGAAGGCAAACAGTAAAATGGCAGAAGCGACAGGTTCGGGCTCACAAGTAGGGATACTTACTGCAGGAATTGATGTGGATAGCCTACCTGTGGACGTGCCCCCGACTGAACGACCAGTGGAGATGCAACACCTTCAGCAACTCCCGGTGCCAGACCCACCTACAGGAATCACGGAAAGAGTTCATGCCAACTCTCATTGGTTCAATGGCATGCCCGGTCCATTAGGAGAGGCTAAGTATATCTGGGAGTCTAAATGCGAGTATGACAGATCATGGGTGCGTTTCCAATTTTTCTCCAAGGAGTTCGAGACTTTACAGAACACCGAAGACCTCCAGATCATATGGCAAAGAGCAGGGTTGGCGGAATATTTTGAAGCCCCACTACCTAAACCCGACCTCCTCCGATGTTACTATCTGGTCTCTACATTACAAGCTCATGAAGATAAAGACCAACCCGGATCATTTGTTCTCCCCTCATTGCTGGGCAACAACGAGTTGAAGAGGTTTGAACTTACTGTGGAGCTAGTGAGTGATGCTTTAAAGATGCATGGCACGCATGTACCCTCAGAAAAGGATGCTCTCGTTCCCAACAACATGAAGGACAGGAAAGTAGTGAAACTGAAAGACATGGCAGCCCTCACCCCAAATGTGTCCATCCCTCTCCGCATGTGCATGCAACATTTCGCCTTCCCCGGTCAAGACCGATTCACGCAACCACACAAGAAGATCTGGTTTGCTCTCTACTTGGCGGAAGCAGGTGTGCTACCTATTAAGCTACCAGTGTGGATTATAGATCAGTTGTATGAAGCGAACAAACGGGCTTCTAGGAAATTAGTGGTGAACGGATGCTGTGCACTCACACGCATCATTTACCGATGCTTGGCATATGATGTCCCCATTGAGCGTGCCTTAACTTGGGCACAATTACAAATGTTTAAAAGGCTCAAGACATCCACACATCAGTCCAAGCGCATGAGGGGCGCGATTCCGTGTGTCCAGACAAGGGAAGTCCTGACTACTCCTGAGGCATCACCATTAAGGGAGGGCACTGTACCTCCTTTTACCATTAGGATACCCAGGTCGGAATCTGACACTACGACACAACCCACCCCATCGGCTCCTCCGGTTACACCTGAATTCGAGTTTGCTGCCACTGGAGAGGCTGAAGGACTGGACCCCCAGGATTTCGAAGCATTCCTACAAAGCACACAATTCTCTGACGTGGAGTTTTATTCAGAGGCAGAGGAGCAGGGCACATCCTCGCGGAGAAGAAGAAAGTCTACAGACGGTAGACATGTCCATTGGAGTGACGCTCAGCAAAGTCAACAACACGGACAACCGGAAGAAGAAGAAGCATATGAAGAAGAGACCACTGAAGCCCCAGCATATACAGCAGAACTCCGAAGGCTGTATCAGATTATGGAAAGAGTGCGATCGCAGCAGTTACTCACTGAACAGAGCAGCAGAGTACTTATGACTCAGTTGTTGGAAGAAGCGGGAGTTGACTCAGAGTACAGGGAAGGTCTCTTATTGATGGCAGAAACATATGGAGTTGTAGAAGCTGTGCGCACTGCCATTCAGAGGCCTTCAGTTCAATATGACCCACGAAGGTTCCAGACACGGCCTCGCTCAGGTAAAAATATCCAAATTCCCGTTATAGTTGCAGAGGAGCCAACTACTACACCAACCTCCCAAACAGCTAGTCAACAGCACCCCGCCACCCATGAGGAGTCCACCGAACCACTACCACCTACTCCCCCACCATCGCCTCCGAGAACAGAGACAGTGGAAATCCCATCGACCACTCAACCCACTGACCCAACCTTCATCTTTCGTACTCCCATCTCTAGTGCCACCCTATTCTCTACCACTGATAACCCGACCTTTGAAGCAAACCCCATCACTACACAACCCACCGAAACCCTTCCCAAGCCTGCCCTAGGACAACCATCCCCAATGCCTTCAGCCACGGGTCATCCTGACCCCAGATCCACATTCATGGGTTTCCCTACTACCATGCCACCCTTTCCACCCTCCTCAAATTTACGACCCCAACCCCCGATATCCCTCTCTCCATTTCTACAATCCCTCCAGGACATCTTTGCTAGGGCTTTTCAACCAGGCTCTCAACCATTCCCTGTCTTTTCAGCTCCCCACCCCACTTCACACCTATTCACCACTTCCACACACACACCACCTACCATACCAGTGTATATGGCAGGCCCCACACTAACACCCACTCCTGAAGGTATGGACATTTCACCACCCACGGCACCTCCACCCACGGTTTCACCTCCTCCCATTCCCCCTCCACCAATTTCACCCACACACACAACTTTCGTAGACACATCATTCACTGTCTCCCTTCCCCAATTCCCTTCCCATGCATCTTCCACAGTAAACACCCCCCACTCATCTATAGGTAATGCATTGGACACCATGTTGGCTTGTATATCAAATTTAAGAACAGATTACATTCAGCTCCAGCAACAAAACACACGCCTGCAAGAGCACTCAGTGACACTACAGCTCCGCCTTGCGGTACTAGAAGAGGAGAATGCTCGCCTCCACACACAGTTCCAAACCCTCCAAGACGCCCATAATATATTGGAAGTACAGCTACAGAACGTAGATCAGGAAGCAGTGCAGGTGGTAGAAAGTCACCTACGGACACAACTGGAACGCAACTCAAAACTTCAGCGAAATATGGCGCTACTTAAACGCCATCTTGCGGCTGCTCAGGAAGAGAACAGACGTCTGCAAATACAAAATCAAGAGAACCTGGAGGCAGCTATTGAGAGCACACCGGGGGCACCCATCAGCCCATCCAAGTTTCAAGCAGTGACCCCCGATAATATCAAGATTATATTGGAAGATTATGCCATGCTACTCGAAGCACATGATAAGCTATCGGAGGAGCTAGGACAACTGAAGCAGGAACACCAACAAGGCCTAACAGCTACCCCTCCAACCATCCCCTCTGCAGCTTCGCTTCCCTCCGACGCAGAGGCCATAAAAGATCTCCAGCAACAGGTAACTGAATTGCAGACACGCCTACTACAATATGAGAGGCCATCTTCCCCTCCGGAGGCTCCCACGGACGAAGAAGTTGTGCAAATTCCTGTGGAACAAACGTTTGATGAAGAATATGATCCGCAACCATTCCCAGGAGGCCAACAAACAGAAGAAGCGCAGGACACGTTCGAGGCACCACGGCCGCCATGGTTACGACAAGTGGAGGAAATAGGGACCTCGCATGAAGAGCGCACCGTAGTGCAAAATCAGGCTATGAGGGTCATAGAGGAGACTGTTTTACAATCAGATTACTTCAAGAACTTGTCATCGAGACGCCTGATTCTCTCATCGGAACTCCAGTACAGGCCATATTATATTATCTTGGCTGATTATAATGCAGAAATACAAAGAGTCACGGGTCAGATTCCTACTTTTGCGACCCAATTTCAACCCGAAGACCTTCCTCCAGAGGTGCGAAAAGGCAAGATTCGTCAACCAACATGGCGGCAGAAACTTTTAGAGACTTATCCAGAAATGCTACGCACATGGAACAACGCGCCGTTGCACCTCCTGTACAACCCATGCTACGGTCCAGTCCCCCGCCGCAGGTCGTGGAAGGCTTTTAATATCAAGGTACAGAACAATGCGCAATGCAAGGAATGGCTGAACTACCCGTACATAGCGCCACCACAAGGACCACCATCGGTAGCATATATGATGGGGACCATTCGCCACTGGATGCCGCGCTTGAAGCCCATGCAAGATGTAGCAGCGCAAATGATGCTTAAAATCTTAGATATGATGCAAGTGGTGCTGAAGACCTTTAGAAATGCAGCCGCACCACAGGTACGCCTTCCGGGGTTTAGCAATGGAAATTACGACTTGGTGTATGACATGAGCACCACCCCCAGTATCCGTGTGGCTTACGCTTGGCATGCACGCATCAAATACCTCCCCGCCTGCTACAAACAGACCTTCGAAGAAATGTTCAGATCAGGGTTCTGGGAGTACCACTCGGAGATTTTCGCGCCAAAGCCGACACATCTGCTTCAACTGTTTGCTTGTGAACAAGCAATGTATTCAGAGTACTACACCACCCCGCAACCAGAGACCCCCGGTGCAATAAATTGGGAGGCATTGGAAGCCGATCTAGTAAGAGGCTTAAGGATAGGAGAACATGAACTGGCCACCAATGTCATCCAATATTACATCGACCACCCGAGGGAACAAAGGTCTGTCAGGGGCGACAAACGCTAGGAAGGGGGGAGTGTTGGCATACAAAGCAATAAAGGAGTCGTGCACAATACGGCAACAAGGCCAGATCATTTTTTCCCATAGATTATGTACAACCCAAGTGATTTTAATCACTACACAAACATTGTAAATCCCGTTTTTGGTAGATTAGACTCCATTTTGTGCAAGCCGAGGAGTCCTCGAGCTTGAGGAGTATTAGAAGTACCATCGTACCAAATTTCATAATTTTTAGACTTCGTTTGAGCCCTCAAATAAGCCCTGGAACCTAATTTTTAACTAGGCCGGACACTAGGTCTGGACAGGGCCAAAAGCTAGTCAAAAACTATAAAAAGAGCTAGAGAGCTCATTTTTGGGGTGAGATTGTAATTGAAACGAACTTGTAAGAGCTTGTGAAAGTAATCTAAAGCACTCCATTGATCCTCTCTCTTTGTCTTGCCGTGTGTGCGCGCGTGTGTGTATGTGTGTGCATGCTTGTATGCTTCTCACTCACGCACTTGTGCCGCCACTTGCTCGAGGTCTTCATACCATCCTCACGTCTTCCCGGATTGACATTAAAGGAGGTGCTACTCATCACTGAGCTACAGTCTATCTCCTGGGGGAGCTCCTTCTTCTCTCGCTTTTCGGCGCTTTTCCTCTTCCTCCGCGACCTTGCACATCCACAAGTGAGTATCTTCATGCAACCAGGATGGTTCAGGTGAACTTCCAGAATGCACGGAGATAGAGTCTTCTTTCGCTTTGTGGATAGGATTCCACTGTAGGGGTGGTACATCTCTGAAGGTGTGATCCTTCAGATTGACCTTGGTGGTGACCCCTAAGTGCTGTAAGTACAAGGAGTTGGTTCCCCAATCTTGTACTATTTGTAATTGTCGTAGGAAGGGTCTTCCTAGGATCATCTCGTAAACATTATTCTTCTCAAAGTCACATATAGCAAACGTATGTTCAAACTCCACACCACAAGTGGTTAGAGTTATCCCTTCAAGCAATCCGAGAGGTCTTTCAAAATGACCATCTGCCATTTGAAGTTTCATTCTCGTTGGTCTTAAGGTGGGTTTGCCCCATCGCTTCCATAGGGAGATGGTCGCGATAGCAACTCCGGCACCCGAATCCACAATTGCTTTGGTTGTGTAACCTTGATAGGTGATCGGAAGATAAGTGTTACCTTCTTCACCTTCGCTCATGTCTCCTATCTTGTCGAGAGGTATCTGGGGAACTTTCTGCTTAGAGTCTACTTTTGGTATATTGGATTCAAGTTCTGGAACCTGATCCTTCACATGATTCCAGAGCTCCGGTTTTGCCTTGAGCAGCTCCTCTACAGTGAGGTGACATTGAACCTTAGTGTTTTTCACAACATCAGTGTTCCTGGGAATCACTGAGTCTTCGTTTCTTACCAATATCGTGGGCGCTCTGATCTGGAGAGATTCAGATTCCCATGGGCCTGTGAAATGAGGCAACTCTTGTAAAGAATTAGATTCAAAATCTAATCTCTCATCCTCTTGTTGCTCTGCTTGATCCCCATAGATAGAGGGAATGTCTTGGGGAAATTGATCATGAAGGTCATCAATCTCAGGAATAGGAGGGAAATCACCCTTCTCTTTGGCCCATTTCTCTTCTTGTATTTCCTGCAAGAACTCTGGAGAGTACTGTTGTATTGAAGGAGGTATTCCAGCATCCGTAGAATTAGGAACATAAGCTACCATTTGTGGTGCGCTTCCTCTTTCAACAACTGGTTGAGCCTGTGGAGGTAAAGAAACTTGTGATTTGTTTACCAACTACTCTAATCTTTCTAGTAAGCCTTGGAAATGCAAATCCGGCTTGACAGCGTTCGTCTGACTGAACTTTTGGCTAGTCTCAAGTATAGCTTGAGCTTGTTCTACCATTTTCATACACATCCTCATCCGTTCAATCTCTAAGTCGGCTCTAGGATAACTCCTGTCTAGGTTTGCAGCTGTTGGCCCTTCTTGAAGTCGAGCCTGGTAGGCTTTAAACATCATGTCCAAGCCTTCAGGAGTGGGGTCAGCTAATACTGATCCTACTCGGGGTGGTGGGTGGGTTACGAGGGGTGTGTCAGAGGGTGGAGAATTGGAGGGTGATGGGGATAGTAGTGGAGGAAGTGTGTGGGAGTGCGGTTGAGATGTGATTTCTGTGATTTTTGCCTTGGTTTCTCTCACGCTTTCTTCAAGTTCATTTATCTTTTTTGCCCATTGTCTCTTCATTCTTTCACGACTCTCCTTCCAGGCTCTAGTCCTCTTTTTGGTTATGCTCTCTGTTTCACTCACCTCGGGGCTCTTTTCGGGACCAACACCTTGGTGTTGTTGAAGTGCCTGGGCTCTTGTGATCACCTGCACAGGTGCAGTGGAAATCCCGCTTCCTATGGAGTCTACAACTAGCCCCACAACATTGATAGGAGTGATCTTAGGCATGTTATTGGGGTTTTTTGGGCAATCTCGTAGGAGATGCTCTTTCTCGCAGTCTTGACAAAAGCCCTGAATGGTTACTGGCTGAGGTAGTGTAGGGATAGGTAGTGGACAATCACGTACAAGGTGATCTCCCTGACATCTGAAACATGGCCCTCTAGGAAATGGGGGTCGTACCTGCCTAGGTTGAGGTCTAGAGTTGGGGTTTGTGTACATGACATTAGAATACTCCGGTTCCCCACTATTTTCACTTGGGTCCTCATAGTAGTATGACTCGTTATGCTCGGGTGACTGCATGTAGTAAGCCTGTGGGCTATCAATATGTGCGGAGTCAAAACTATGGTCACTGTCTGATAGCAATGGGGTGACTGGGACTATGGCTCTGTTCGGATTTTCTTCAGTAGATGCATACTTCACTGGGATCACATTGGTTGGAGTAGGGGGTTGCTGCACTAGGACTGGTTGAGGTCTCTGCTGCCCTTGATAAGGTGGCTGATAAGTTTGTTGCGGTCTGTTGTATTGTGGTGATGGGTACAGATTCTGGTATCTACCCTGTTGTGGATATGGCTGAGGATAATTTTGCCTAACAGTTTGTTTGTTATATGGGCAGTCTTGTGCCATGTGATTGGTGTACCTGCGCTCTATGGTGCAGTACTGGCCACTAAGGTTCGCCTGAGGTTGAGCCATAATGGGGCATACACTTGCCATATGTTCGCCGCCACAATTGTAACACCGCTTAACTGGGGCAAATCTTGGAATTTGCTTGCTAGAGACGCCTAGTTTTTGGGCTACCTTCTCTGCAAGTTCCTCGATGGATGCGGATTGACCAGATGTCTGTGTGCTAGCGTTATCAGAATCCTTATAGATTTTTGATAGTCCTAATTCCTCACCGAGATTGTCCTCAATGTCTATGCACATGCGCACGCACTCCTCTATCGTTCTAGGGTCCTTCAGGTACACATATGACCTGAGCTTAGTGCTCAACAATCCATCTAGGAATAAGGCCACCTGTTTGGCTGGTGTGGGCAACTCCGGCATAGGGCATCTCTCCAGGTACTGTCTAAATCTTCTTCCAGCTAGTCTGACCGTCTCTTGAGGTGTTTGTTTGAAGCTATGAATTAGTGAGGAGGTGTTGTGCCTGATTCCACTCTTAGAAAACTCAACAATAAATGCCTCTAAGAGTTGGTCTATGTTTCTGAAATGCCTCTCATTCAGTGGTTGGAACCACGTAAGGGCAGTGTTCCTAAGGGTTAGACCGAAAGCATTATATTGCGTGAATAGGTCCTCCACTTGTTCAGCTTTCAACACTTGTCGAAATTCTACCACATGGTCATACGGGTCTCCCGTGCCATCGAAGTAATTCTTCATGGACTTCACAAGTTGGGTTGGACGCAGGGTCCTAGTGTGTTCTCTCGGCCTTGGCAAAGGGAAATCATCAATGTCCCAGTGATTCCATGGGGTTCTATGTCTCTCAGTTTCTACTCTATTCCTTTCTGTTCCCGTTCTTTCTCTTCCCAGGGAGTTGGCGAAACTTACCTCAGGTTTGTCTCTACCTCTATCTCTTTGAGCGCCATGAGCTTGGGAGGTCCCAGCTCCTTGATGACCAAAGGACACATTAGACCTTGGTTGGGGAAAAACTAATTCACCCTTCCAAGTGTAGGCATGTCTGCCCTGCTCAGTGACCACGAAGATTCTCTCTGATGCAGTGTCTAGGTAGGTTACTTGGCCTGGACTATCAGGGTCTTTAAACTCGTAGATTGTGAGGGTGTTCCCCTCCTGAGGTTGAGAGGTTCTATATCTCCAAAAAGCCTCATCGGTTTCCCGATTTAAAAGCAGATCTATGCTTTTATTATCTTGTGGAATCCACTCAGGAGTCATGATTCTGGTCAAGACAGACTTACCACGGGGAGTTCTTGGCTCTCTCTCTAAGTTCCCTTGCTCTATATCTCCCATGTCGGTCTCTGCAATCACATTTCCAAACTCATCAGTTCTATCGGGAAGAGTGGTGACTACATATATAGTCCCCTCTTTATCTAGGTATGCTCCATTCTCAAACTTGACTACCGGGTGGTCTATTCCATGGGGTTGGTCGGGGTTCTTAATCTGGACCACTGATCTTCTCAGTCCGTCTTCGTAGATGCGAGCACCTAGACGATTCGTCCTGATATATTCCAATTGAGTCTTATAAGGCCCCTCTGGCTTTTCTAGATAAGCCAACCCTGAACTCCCTACGGGTCTCTCCATGTGATAGGACATTTCAGAATCACTGGTTTCTGATCTGGGAGTGTATGGGTAATCACTCAACTGCTGGGCCCAAGACCTGGCAGTGTGATTGACACTAGCTTCAGAAGATCTGAGGCTTCGTCTGTCTCGGCCTAAATGTCTGCCTGATCTAAGGTTCATATGCCTGATTTATTTACCCCCTGGAACCCAAGCACGCTCTCGTTGCAGGTTGATTTTGCATCAATCACTTCATTCTTTTTAGTTGAATATTATGTTTATGGTCTTGTCTGAAATTGCATCGTCAGGGGTACTTAAGTGAATTTCCGCACTTGATGAGTGATCGATTCCCGTTTATCTTTTTGTCCCTTAGTGTTTTCGTACTTAAGACCTATTTATTTTCTTGCACTTGGTTGATTAATTCTCTTGGACTTGATTCGTGCCTAACGTTGCCCTAGTTAATTACCACACCTAAGTCGTACTTAGTCTAGGCTTAGGAATTGACAAAGGAGGGTTATGAGATTTTCCAACCTCAATCAGCTGGTTGACCCGACAGCTATGCAAGCCCAGGAAGCCTTCTCCCAGGCCCGGTACTCACCCTCGCTAGCTTGCTTTGATTGCCTTGAGTGCCCACAAAGTTCCTGCAAGAACTCACCAGTTAGTATAGATTGATTGCCACAAGTATTTGAAAGACACACTTCAATAATTTTAGTCCCCCTGGAGTAACTCACTGTACCCCCAGAATCTGAGAACCACTTAGTTCCACCTAAAGGTCAACTTAAAAATGCATGTTCTGAAACTCCGCGTATGATTCTTACAAAAACCAGTCGAGCTCCACGTAGGATTCTCAACGAGCTTTCCAACGAGACCAAAATCTCATCAATCGGAGTTCGTATGGTCAAGTTGTGACCATTCAGGCAGATAGGGGTCAAAACAGGCTCTCAGGGTTCAGGGATTTCCTCACAGGTTCCTAGGTCTTGTCCCACTTCTAAGGCTCTAATGTTACTCCAATGTGACCAAAACTAAGCTCAATTGTACCTCAATTTACTCCAAATATTCACTCTAAAATTTCGTGCGTTAAGGCCATGTATCGCGATAGGTCGGGTCGAAGTGTCGCGATACCCCCAAGTGTCGCGATAGCTCGTGAAGTGTCGCGATAGCTCGTGAAGTGTCGCGATAGGTCGGCTCGAAGTGTCGCGATACCCCGAAGTGTCGCGATAGCTCGTGAAGTGTCGCGATAGGTCGGCTCGAAGTGTCGCGATACCCCGAAGTGTCGCGATAGCTCGTGAAGTGTCGCGATACCCCGAAGTGTCGCGATAGCTCGTGAAGTGTCGCGATACCCCGAAGTGTCGCGATAGGTCGGCTCGAAGTGTCGCGATAGCTCGTGAAGTGTCGCGATACCCCGAAGTGTCGCGATAGCTCGTGAAGTGTCGCGATACCCCGAAGTGTCGCGATAGGTCGGCTCGAAGTGTCGCGATACCCCGAAGTGTCGCGATAGCTCGTGAAGTGTCGCGATACCCCGAAGTGTCGCGATAGCTCGTGAAGTGTCGCGATAGCTCGTGAAGTGTCGCGATACCCCGAAGTGTCGCGATAGCTCACGGGGTGTCGCGATACCCCGAAGTGTCGCGATAGCTCACGGGGTGTCGCGATACCTTGAGGTGTCACGATAGCTCGAGATATGGCGAATTTTCCTGTTCTATCTAGGGTTCCTAGGAGCTCTAGGCCTGCGCAATGCCGTGGTGTACTCAGAATCGTGAGAAGTCGAACTTTTCGGAGTGTCGCGATAGCTCGAGCTCAACGCCTCGGGGACTGTGCAGGCAGTTTCTGTACCTGCTGAGCTTGCTGGAGATGATGATGGAGCTGGTACCTGCAAGAAACATGCAAAAAACACACAAATGCAAACACACACAATCGCTCTCTCTCAAACTCGCACACAACAAATGAGGGAAAGAAAGGGAAGAGGGGATATGTAGTGGGGAAGGAGGTGGAGGTGGAGATGGAGAAGGAGGTGAAGGTGAAGATGGAGATGGAGGAAAATCAGAAATTTACCTACTACTTACCATTCCAACGCGTCCTCTCTACGTCTTACCATCACACGCTCGTCCTCAAAGCTCGATCCCCGGCAACGGCGCCAAAATTTGGTGTAGCTCAGAGATGAGTAGCACCTCCTTTAATGTCAATCCGGGAAGACATGAGGATGGTATGAAGACCACGAGCAAGTGGAAGCACAAGTGTGTGAGTGAGAAGCACACAAGCATGCACACACATACACACACACGCGCACACACAGTAAGATCAAAGAGAGGAAGACAATGGAATCACTTCTATTGCAAGAAAGTTCTCATACAAGCTCAAACTACAAGAAGCTAACCTCTAAAATGAGCTCTCTAGCTCTATTTATAGTTCTTGACTAGCTTTGGCCCTGTTCAGACCTAGTGTCCGGCCTAGTTAAAAATTAGGTTCCGGGGCTTATTTGAGGGCCCAAACGAGATCTAAAAATTATGAAAATTGACAGGCAACTACATCTAAGGCTCCCCAAGCTCGAGGACTCCTCGGCTTGTACAAAATGGAGCTACAAAAAGGTGAAATGATATTTACAAGGGTTCGTAGTGATGAGAATCACTTTAGAATGATGTGGGGGTTTTGAAAAAAAATAAGTTGCCTCAGTGCTAGATCTTCATGTGTGTCCATACTTGCTTCTTCCCGCATCCTGTCAACACCATCTTACCATTGGAACCTTTCCAGAAGTGGGGTCTAGATTTTATCGGTCCGATTACACCTCCAGCAGTCTTCAGTAACAACCGTTACATACTGACCTGTACAGACTATGCAACCAGATGGGCAGAAGCTTGGGCTTTACGGTCTGCTACAGCTGTTGCGGTAGCAAAATGTCTGCTAACCGATGTCTTTCCACGTTTTGGTTTACCATTGGAACTTGTTTCAGATCAAGGCACTCATTTTGTAAACAATTTACTGAAGGCACTTACACAATTGTTCCAGGTCACACATAAATTTAGTTCTCCTTATTATCCTCGTGCTAATGGTTTGGCCGAAAGTACAAACGAATCTCTGCTGAATATGCTTCGAAAATTGATCATGGAAGCACCGGAAAAATGGGATCAACTGCTACCTGCAGTGTTATGGGCATATCAGACTACATACAAGGTAACGACTGGATTAACACCTTTCAAACTAGCTTGTGGATTAGAAGCAATAGCACTAATGGAGATAGTTATACCAAGTTTACGAGTAGCAATCGCTCAGAAACTGCTACCGGAAGACTCACTGTCATTTCGGTTGGATACACTCAGAGAGTTAGACGAACAACGATGGCACAACTTTTTAACTATGCAGGAAGTACAACTAAGACAGGCTCGGATGCATGATCGACACTTGAAAACTCCAGTTTTTACGGTGGGACAACTTGTCCTTTTTTATAATGCAAAGTCGAATCAGTCTGCTGGTAAATTCAAATTACGCTGGTATGGCCCTTACCAGATTTCAGAACAAGTGGGCCCAACAACTTTTAGGTTGACTACGTTGATCGGAAACCCTCTTCCGAAAGTAATCAACGGTTCGAAGCTGCGACCATACCAACACGCAGCTAACCCACACTGAAACGTTTTTTTTCGGTGGGCCGCGTCATTTGGCGCTCGCTTTTCTTTACTTTTCTTTTCTTTTTGCGTGTTTAATAATATAAGCCTGTAAATATCCGCGTTTTGAACCCTATTTATGACTAAAGCCGCCCTTCCCTTTTGAGCTCTTTATGCATGCATACCAAAGTTAAGAATTATAATCCCCTTGCCGCGTGATTATTACTGCTTTTGATTACTCTTCGCTATAGCACCACTACATAACCTTTTCCAGTTTGCCGAAAAAACGCTATTGTGTTTATGTGATTGTGCTTTGTGTTTTCACTGTCTTCTGTGTATCTGTGTTCTGTGCTCTGTCTTCGTGTGCACCATGGAAGCCTTGGCTAATTACGCCGCTTTTCATGACGGTCTCCCTACCGAGGTAGGAGAGTACCTGTGCATACGTGGGTTGGCAAACTTCGCTGAACTGCCTTGGCATTCAGTGGAGTCCCACCCATTCTTTGCCAACATCATCTCCACCATAGCCAACACACCCGCCAATGAGCAACGATGGGCTATCACTTCCTTACCCTCCCGAACACTTATCACCCTGCAAGCCTTTGCAGAAGCTTTTAGACTCCCATCGCAAGGCCGAGAAAATGGCCCAAGCCTGACAGTTGCTCGTATGAGTGAACTATTTCCCAGACATTCGTCTAACGAGTATGCAATCCTCTGCCGACCAGAACCCGAACAATCAACACTTCAATTTTTAGTAGCCATACTCAATCTCCAAAAACGCACATATGGAATATCCCGCCCTTTCTACTCCGCCATAGAACTAGCCGCACGAGAACCAGTGAACTTCGCCTCTTTCTTCTTTCACCGCATCCACAAGGAATGCGTAGCTATCATGAAACAAGTAAACAAGGGAGGTACGCTGAGATCCAGACTACCCCACATCATCTCATTTCTCTTTCCAGCCATACTCGCAGCGCAACCACCACCCAGGGGACCAGTTCTGCGACACGAAGAGTCAATACAACTGTGGGACGACGAGGAAGAAGACGAGGAAGAATTAAATCAATTATTTCAAAGAAAAAGAATAAGGATTAGCTCGTCTGAAAGCGAAGCACAAGGATCTGCCGGAGGAAACAATGAGGGCAACGAAGAAGAGGATATCAAGAAGAAGAAACATTCCACGACACTACAACTTCCATGCAGAATGAATCATCTGCGCAATCCTCCCAAGAGCAACAACAAGAACATCGTACTGAAGCAGAAACAACAAAACAACCATCTAAAGAAAAACAACAAATAAATGAAGAACAAATGGCTAAAGAAGCACTCGAAAGGCTGCTGAAAGCAGTTGAGTGTGCAACCGAAGAAACTGCACAACAAAACACAGATCAGGTAACCCAAAATCACATTGTCATTCCCACTCCACCATCGGAACCTCCACTAAACCCTAACCTTCCTATTCCACCTAACACACCCGTTGAGCCCGCAGCTTCTTCCGCCTCATCCCCCAACTACTCCCCTTCGACCTCGCAGCAACTTACTACATGGTCTTCCCAACCTCGTCTCCCTCTTCCACCACCCTCCACACGAGTATTTGTTCAATTAGAATCAATGAGTTAGATGCTAATCGAATTATCAAGACAATTGCTGCAACAACTAAAGCAAATTACAGAAAGTGTTCGCGAAGACTTCCAGCATAAATTGGAAGTAATGGAGGCAAACATCACACCCCTCCAAGAAGAACTACAGGTCGTGAAGACCAAAAATCATGCGCTTCATGAACAAGTACAACAACTACAGGCCAGAATCCAAGAACAGGAACAAATAACAACTCAGCGAGATGAAGCACATGCAGTAGCAAAAGAGAAGGAAGAGTTGCTACTAGTTGCCGATGCAGAAATAACCAAACTGAAGCAAGATATCCAAGACAAGGAAGATGCACGGATCACCCTAGGCAACTTACTCGATGAAACCAAGAAGCAATTACAAGAACTGGTGCAGCAGAGTCAAGAACAGCAATTACAGAAGAAGAGAACAGAAGAAGAATTGCATAGAATGAACGATAATCTGAAAGACGTAAATAACATGCTCAAGCACTACCTAACAAAGGAAGGCCAGACACAGAAACTTATTGCAAATCTCAAACGAGAGAAAGATTCATACATCAAAACCGTAGATTTTCAAGTTCAGGAGATAGAGAGGCGCGAAAACCAGCTTGCAAACATTAAAGAGAGAGTACAGAAGATGGAGCAACAACTCGAAGAGATGAAGACGTCCAGAGATGCGACATTAGCAAATGATTTTTATCTGTAGGACGCCTTTTTGCAAACACAGGCCAAAATTTTGCTCACCGAAGGCATCGCTCTTAGCTCTGTTAGAATAGATGCGCAACTAGTAGAACCAGATACCCTTAAACAAATGTTAAACACTTAAGAAAAAGATCGCCCGAATTTTTAGACTAGCTAGGAATATGTATTTAGAAGGAATCATCGACGAACAGTAATTTTGTAAAAACTTGCGGGTTCGAGTCCACCGTGCGTGCCACTATTAATCAGCCGTCGGATTGGGATAGATGTAACGTGGGACAGATGTAACGGAAATCTTTGTAAAACACGCGCGAAAAGGGGTTACGCGACAATTGTAAGTGCTGATATAAAGCAATGAAAAGAAGCGCTCCGCAGTGTGTGGGATTTGGGCCTATTGTTGTGTTATCGCCAGACTGTTCGTCTAGTTGTCTGCCTGAATGTTGATGTAGTGTTTGTTTTGGCATAATCTCTATGTTCGAAGTCTTGTTCGTATCAGGCTTTGTCTATCATTTGTTGTCCATCGTCGATCTCAGTTCTATTGATAAACTTCATAGTGTTCGAGAGATAACTATGCTACAGGCTTTGTCTATTGTTTATTGTCCATCGTCGATCTCGGTTCTATTGATAAACTTCATAGTGTTCGAGAGATAACTATGCTATCAGTCTGAACGTTACTATGTAACGCTTGGAGTAACTCAGATTACCATAGCAATCTTCCTCATAGACTAATGGTACTATGCGTATCTGTGTTTCTTACCTAGTGACCCCCGTTAAGGTTGTGAGTTTCATTACTGTGGCCTGAATAAGTTATTTATGCCTCTCCGTGGGATTGTGCTAGCGTCCTATGTATTACGGCTCCTTGAAAGTTGTTTCTTCAAGAATTGATGAAATCTGAGCAATTGTGTTAATATTCTGATATTCAGATCTGTACTGTGTTGTTGTAGTGTTGGGATCTGTCTGCCTGCGGCAAGGTTAAGTACAGTAAGGATCTGCTAAGTTGAGTATTGGACCTCCAGTACTGTGTGCTGAACCCTCAAGTTCTCTGTGTTACGGTGTTGTTGGATCTTGATACCCGTTCTGTGAAGATTGCTAGAATACTCTTGTTTCTGGCATTTCTAGTAAGTTTATGTGTAGATGCAATATGGCATCTTAGTGCATTTGGTACGTTTGGTTGAGCTAAGACTGTGACCGTAAGGTCTAAGTACGGTACCGATAGAGCTCTCAGTAGTAGGACCATGCTGGGTGTGAACAATACTTTTGGGAACTAAGTACAGGGCCTCTATCTAACAGACTCCTACCACTCCCAAGAACCCCCCTAGAGTCGGTTAAACGCCCTTCTGATAGTTAGAACGAGGCGGTTTAACATTTTAACACTTAACAGCTGAATTGCCTTGGCATTCAGTGGAGTGTCACCCCTTTCACTCATAGATTATTTCTACCATCGCCGCCACGCCTGCTACGGAGCAGTGTTGGCCGATTACATGTTTAAACCCTCGTGTAGTAATCACTCTAGCCACGTTTGCTGAGGGATTCCGACTCCCTCAGGAAGGATTGGAGAATGGTCCACTCCTTCCTCTTGCCACCATGAAGGAACTGTTTCCCCGACACTCATCTAATGAGTTTGCCATTCTTTGCCGACCCGAACCAGAGCGTACTGCTCTGCAATTCCTGGTCGCCGTGCTCAATTTGCAAAAATGCACCTACGGTATATCTCGACCCTTTTATTCCATGATAGATACGACTTCTTATGAACCTGTGAATTTCACGACATTTTTCTTTAGGCACATTCACCGTGAATGCGTAGCAGTTACAAAGCAAATCGCCAAGAATGATATCCCTCACACACGCTTACCCCATGTCTTAACCTTCCTCTTTCTGGTGATACAAGCCGCGCAACCTCCTCCAACCGCTCCTTTTCTGTTACATGAAGAATCTATGCAAATGGTTGAAGACGAAGATGATGATGATGCCAATTTGCTTCAATTCTTTCACCACAAACACAGATGCGTTAGTCCCTCCCAGAGTCAGGTATAGGGTTCCACTGCGGGTCACGAAGTTGAAGTTTTTCACGATACTGCCACCTCCCTGCAGGTAGAGTCTTCTGTTCCGTCTTCTTCTCTCAAGCAGCTGGATCAAGATGTCAACATGGAAGATGTAGCTGAAGTATCTTCGCGGGAGGAATCTCATCACCCGGGTGTGGAGGCTGTAAAGGAGATCAAAGCCGCTATTGGAGGCACGGATTGTCAATCCCCCTCATCACCAATCGCTATAGCCAAAGCGGATGCAGTTATTACCGAAGCTACTGAGGGAATGGAATGCCAATCTCCTTCATCCCCAACTACTGAGGTCCAAGCAGAAGCAATCAAAGAAGTAACTGGCACTGCTAAGGATGTTACTGAAGCTGCTGAGGAGATAAATCAGCATGAGACCAAAATTGTTTTGGTTCCAAACGCCCTTATTCCTCTTCGTCCGCCGATTACCCGTTCCGAGCATGTAGAAGTTCTTCCTAGTGCAACCTCCACTGCCATTCGCGAGGCATCCATAGCTCAATTATCTTCTCTTGATTACTCTCCACCACCCTCCCCTCATATGCTTTCTGCCTCATCGTCACAACCTCCTCCTTCTCTTCCACCCCCGTCAGTCATGTTCACCGAATTGGAGTCTACGGGTCGCCTCCTTGTACAATTTTCCCAGCAATTACCCCTCCAGATGAAGCTAGTGACTCAGAGCATTCAACAAGAGTTGCAGAGTAAAGTGGATTTGGTCGAAGCAGACATTACTCCCCTCTAGGAAGAAACCATTGCAGTCAAAGCCGAGAATCACGCACTACAGACCTAGCTACAACAACTCCAAGAGCAATTAAAAGAAAGGGACAATATGATTGCTCAACGGGACACTGCAATTGCCGGACTGAAGGAAAATAATGCCCTTCTAGCCGCTCGTGATGAAGAAATTTCTCAATTGAAGCAGCTGGTACAAGATAAAGAAGATGCTCACGTTGCGCTTGGCAATTTACTGGAAGAAACACGTGTGGACCTTGAGCTAGTGACATAGAAAGGACAAGTGGCCTACTTGGCTATTTAGAACACTGAAGAACTCAAGACAGTATCCGCTGAACTTTTTCAGAAGAGCTGTGACTTGCAAGTACAGACGGGCCGGACGATTCAGATAAAGAAGGAGATGGAAGGTATTATGAAAGAGAGAGATGCCTATTATTAAACTATCCAGTATCAAGCTCAGGAACTGGAATGAAGAGAAAAGCAGTTGGGATTTGAGGCAGAGAGATTGTCGTGCATTGGTGCAGAGATTGTAGATATGAAACTGAGATGAGATGCCGCGCTAGCCAACGACTTTTATCTACAGGAATCATTTTTGCAAACGCAGGCTGAATTATTGACGAGTCAAGTAGTTGCTGCTAGTTCGGTTAGAACTGATGCACATCTAGTCGAGCCGGACATTTTGAAGACTATGCTGGACTCCTTAAAGCAAAAGATCACAAGAACTTTTAAACTAGCCAGATCTATGTATATTCAAGGCATTATTGATGAGCCTTGACTGTATTTTCCTTTTTGGGTTCGAGTCCACCGTGCGTGCTAGTGTTAGGCCGCCGGATTGGAATATGTAATTTTATTTTTCAAACTCGCACGCACCGAAAAGGCATAGCGAACATATGTAACTATCTATTGATTAATGAAAAGGCAAGCATGGCATTTTGCGAGAGACGGGAATTGCCAGACTGTCTGTCTGGGCGACCGCGATGGAGCTGTTGTATTGCAGATTCGCCCAATTCTAAGTACTGTGTATTGTTCTTAAGGTTTTAGTAGTTAATCATTAACACAGTAATAATACAGTTAACATTAATAAGTTTGTGCGAATTCATAGTTGTTAATTCGCGTGATAAGCATACTGTGTAGTGATAATCATTGAATTGGAAGACAGTTAACTACTTAGTTGAATGTTGAATTGGAAAAATTAAACAAAGGGCCTCTGCGTTGTCAGACCCCTATCCATCCCCAAGAACCCAGAAATGAGATTAAAAGTGGCTTACAGAAGCGCTTTTAACAGTGTGTGTACATATGTGCATGTGTATGTGTATTTGTGTGTATATGTATGTATGTGTGTATATATGTGCATATAGATATGTTTTATACATATACATGTGTGTATGTGTATTTGTATGTGAATTTGTAGGTATATATGCATGTGTATATGTGTATATGTGTATGTATATGAGCTTGTATATGTATGTATGTGCATGTGTATGTGTAAGTGTATGTGCATGTGTATATGTATGTATGTGCATGTGTATGTTTAAGTGTATGTGCATATGTGTATGTATGTGCATGTGTATGTGTATGTGCATGTGCATGTATATGTATGTATGTGCATATGTATGTGTATGTGTATAAGTATGTTGTGTCTGTATATATATATATATATATATATATATATATATATATATATATATATATATATATATATATATATATATATATATATATATATATATATATATATATATATATATATATATATATATGTGTGTGTGTGTGTGTGTGTGTGTGTGCATGTGTATATGTATGAGCATGCATGTGCATGTGCATGCATCTCCATTTGCATCCATGTGTATGTGCTGCATGTGTTTGTAGAATTATTTGTGCATATGCATATGTGTGTGTGTATGTGTATGAGTATGTGTAAGTGTATGTGCATGTATGTGTGTGTATGTGCATGTGCATGTGCATGTGTGTGTGTATGTGCATATGTATGTGTGTGTATAAGTGTTAGGATGCATCTTCATGTATATGTGTATATGTGAATATGAATAAGTGTGAGTATGTTAACTAGTGAAATTAAAATAATTTAAGTGATATATAAACAATAAAAATTATACTTACAATAAATAGCCATATTTCATGCTCGGAGAACTTCTTGAACCTACAATAGAGAGAGAGAGAGAGAGAGAGAGAGAGAGAGAGAGAGAGAGAGAGAGAGAGAGAGAGGAGAGAGAGAGAGAGAGAGAGAGAGAGAGAGAGAGAGAGAGAGAGAGAGAGAGAGAGAGAGAGAGAGAGAGAGAGAGAGAGAGAGAGAGAGAGAGAGAGAGAGAGAGAGAGAGAGAGAGAGAGAGAGAGAGAGAGAGAGAGAGAGAGAGAGAGAGAGAGAGAGAGAGAGAGAGAGAGAGAGAGAGAGAGAGAGAGAGAGAGAGAGAGAGAGAGAGAGAGAGAGAGAGAGAGAGAGAGAGAGAGAGAGAGAGAGAGAGAGAGAGAGAGAGAGAGAGAGAGAGAGAGAGAGAGAGAGAGAGAGAGAGAGAGAGAGAGAGAGAGAGAGAGAGAGAGAGAGAGAGAGAGAGAGAGAGAGAGAGAGAGAGAGAGAGAGAGAGAGAGAGAGAGAGAGAGAGAGAGAGAGAGAGAGAGAGAGAGAGAGAGAGAGAGAGAGAGAGAGAGAGAGAGAGAGAGAGAGAGCAAGAGAGAGAGAGAGAGAGAGAGAGAGAGAGAGAGAGAGAGAGAGAGAGAGAGAGAGAGAGAGAGAGAGAGAGAGAGAGAGAGAGAGAGAGAGAGAGAGAGAGAGAGAGAGAGAGAGAGAGAGAGAGAGAGAGAGAGAGAGAGAGAGAGAGAGAGAGAGAGAGAGAGAGAGAGAGAGAGAGAGAGAGAGAGAGAGATAAAGAGAGATAAAAAGAGAGAAGAAAAGAGAGATAGAAATTGAAAGCGAAAGAGGTATAAAGAAGGAGAGAGAGAGAGAGATTAGAGAAGAGAGAGGTTTATAAAGAGATTGCTGGAGCTCCTAAGCGCATCACGGATCTAAACATTGGAGAGCTCTTCCATCAGTTCCACGTAAAATGACCATCGAAGAGCGATCTGATATTTTTTGTTTAATTTTATCAAACTTTACCATCTCATAAGCGATGTGGAAGTGTCGTCTATGCAATCATGCAATTTGTGGAACATCGATGCCTAGTTGTATCACATAAGCGATGCAAACTAGCATCACATAAGCGACACAAATTTGTGTCACATATGTGATGCTATCTTTTTGATCGCATAAGAGACGCTAAGCTAGCAACACTCTTTTGAACGTCACTAGAAGCGTCAAACATAACATTGAATATAACATTGAGAATAACATCATTCAAATGATGGTGCATGCTCGATGCCCGATCCAATGAAATTCAAGATCATGTAGTGACAAAAATGTGTCACATTAACCATCACTACACCCCTGTATTCCATGTAGTATCACCTTGTAGATATTTTAGTTGGAGTTTGATGTCCACAGAAGCACACAGACAACACAAGGAAGAAGAAGAACCTTGGATCACAACACAACATTGAATAAATTACCAAGGCAATGCACGAGAATAAGTAACTTGTTAGGGTTATAGACATATATAAAAGTTGGGTGGAAAAAACCTCCTAAAGAGGGAAAAAAGTTTTGAAGGTTGAGGTTTTCGGAAGCATGCGAACAAGACAAGGAAGAGGAAGAAGCTTGGAGCACAACACACAATACTGAATGTATTACCAAGAGAATGTACAAAGATAAGTCAACCATTAGGGTTATAGGCATATATACAAGCCACGGGAAAAAACCTCCTAAAGAGGGAAAAGAGTGCCCCGATAGTCCTAGTGTGTTCACACACATCACTATTGAAATATATCAAGAAATCCCCCCTAGGAATGATGCGGTGAACAAGGAGTTGGCCCTCATGTATAAGGAAGTGCCAAGCTATGTGGTATCAATCCATAAAAGGAAGTAAGCCCAAAGATTTGTAGAAAGCTCCAAACTTCTCCCTATGGAGAACCTTTGTGAAAAGCTCTACAATGTTCTCCTATGTGGGCACATATGCCAAAATAATTTCTCCAAAAGAGAGCCTTTCCCTGACATAATAATAGTGCATCATAATGTGCTTAAGTGGGAGCATGGAACACAGGGTTCCTCGCAAGTGCCGGTGCACTCTGTATCAATAAAGATGGTGGTGGCAAAAGACTCACCAACACCCAAATCCACCATAAGGCAATTAAGCCACACACACTCAACAATTTCTATGAAAGCTTCCCTATACTCAACCTCACAACTAGAAGTGGCCATAGTAGGCTACTTCTTTCTCAACCAAGATATGCATGAGCTACCAAGCATGAAGCAAAAACCATTGGTGGACACATGAGTGTCATAGCAACCAGCTCAATTAGAGTAAAAACAAGCATGTAAATGTGGAGGTAGTGATCCCCTCTTGGGATACAAAAATCCAAGTAGTCGAGTACCACTCAACTAGTGAAAGATGCACTTAACTACCTGCCGATGCTTGACACCTAGGCAATGCAGAAACGTGCTCATCTGTGAGATAGAAAATGCATAAGTTAATCAAACATCCAATAGCTTGCTGATAGAGAACAACACCAAATGCATCTACAACATTGTGAAGACTTAAACATAGAATTCTTTCCATAGGAATGGCAATAGGTTTGCAGTCTTCAAGGCCAAAACATTGCAATAATGTGTTAATATTTTTTGTTTGACACAAAGCTATTATGCCATCAACTTGCATAAATTGAATGCCCAAATAATGATGCAAATGCCCCAAGTATGATACCTCAAATGAGGCATGCAAATCAGCCTAAAAATCAGCAATATCCTTCTCATTAGGACTAGTGGGAAGCATGTCATCAACAAAGACAACAATGATCAAAAGCACATCATTTGCATGCTTAACATATAAAGTGCTCTGAGTTGCACTGTTCACAAAACCATGTGCAATGAAATAGGCATGTATCTTTTCATAACAAGCACGTGGAGCTTGCTTCAAACCATATAATGCCTTTTTCAACCTGCACACTTTGTTTTCATGCCCTTTCTGCGCAAAACCATGGGGTTGAAAACATACTCTTTTTTATGCAATTCACAATTTAAAAATGCAGTTTTAATATCCAACTAATGTACATCCAACCATGATGAGCTGCAATTGCATAGATGCTATGAATAGTAGTCATTCGACATGTAGGAGCAAAGGTCAGATCAAAATCAATGCCTCTTTCTTGAGCATAAACTTTTACAACAAGCCTAGCCTTATACGTATGAACTGTTCCATCATGCTTATGCTTCCACTTGTATACCCACTTAGTGCCAATGGGCTTCTTGTCAGGAGGCAAGTCACATAAAGACTAGGTACCATTCCTCATAGTAGCATCATATTCTTATTGCATAGGAGCCACCAATTTTTTGAATTTTGTTCTTCATCAAACAAAACATGCTCATTCTTCTCACAAAGACTAGAGGCAATTGTAGCATAGCAATTTGATGCAAAAGAAGCACTATGAGAGTGTGAATGAGTATGATATGTTAGAGATGCACCTAATTTGCTATCTCATAAGGTATGCACTAGCCATTTAGGCATAGTCTTTGCCTCCTCTATATTGGTTCTCTCATCAACAACTGCATCATGTAAATCTGCATCAGACATGGAATGATATGCATCATCACGTGAAACCTATAAAAGCCGAGAAATTGCCTCATTTAGACCAGCACTAGACTATCCACCTATGAAAAGAGATAGCAAAGAAGAGTGCCCATTTTACATGCTGACAGATTTTCAGCCAAAACTAGAAATTGTTCGAAGCACATAAACACTTTGGACTTTGGTTTCAGTGGATACACCCATGCATATCTAGAAAAATCATCAATAAAAGTCAAGAAGTAAAGGTAGTTCCCAAAGGAGGGTGTCTGCATTGGACCATAGACATCACTGTAAACAAGCTTCAATTTTTTAGTAGCTCGAACTGAACCATTTTTGACGAATGAGGGATGCTGCATTTTGCCCAAAATACAACCTTTACGAACATGTTTACTAGGTGCCTCAAGTTTGGGCAGAGAGGACACCATTTCAGATTTATGCAGAAGTAGCAAACTTGCAAATTCAGATGACCAAAGCATGCATGCCAAAGCTTTGCATGTGACATAGCTGTTGAAAGTTTTTCAAGCTCAAGAGTGTGGGAACATGCCCCAAATTGAACCTTCCACATCATCCACAATCAAAGGAGGCTGATTTCCACGAGTTGGAGGCATCAAATCATGCCCATAATGGAAAGAATTTGATTAGAGAAGATTTAGCTCACCTCTTGATGTGATTGGACCTCACTTTTGACATGTATATGCTTTTGATTGGTTAAAGAGGTTAGTATGAGGTCTTTAAAACCTCTAATGAGTTGTATTATGAATTAGAGTCGTGGAAATACGTGCCCAAGCTGCCCCCTTGCTTAAGCACACCCCCTACTAGCTGTTCTCTGCATATTTTGCAGAAATTTCACTTTTACACACTCTATCTATCTAGATGTTTTTGGCAGACCCCCCGGTCTTGTAATTGTTGTTTCTCCTTCATCCGGAATCCATTTGCAATGATTTTTGTCTTTTTGAAAAGCTTATAAGCTCTACTTTGTCTGCTATAAGTCTCAGGTTCAGTGCCTGCACATGTGCAGAGAAATGTCCAGAACAGTGTCTGTCCAGTTAGCTCATACTCTGTGAAGAGATCAAGTTATCTGTTTTGTTGCAGCTGGTTGAGGCATCATCCAGTATCCAAATGGAGTGATTTTACTCTCATTTGAAAGCTCTTAAAGTCTAGTTTATGCCTGAAAAATTTCATTTTCAGTCTCTGCATATACTCAGAGAAACTCAGAAAATACAGAACCTATGTCTGAAAAATTTCAGGATCCTAGGAGGGTTCATTTGCTTTTGTTGTGCACATAGGAGTGTTTATCCTCCAACAGTGGTATCAGAGCTATAAGTGGAGTATCAAAGAGAGAAGAAGGAGCTACTGAAGTGAAGTAAAGACTTCATCAAAGTTTGAAGGAAGGAAGCAAAGAACGGGCACGTCAACAACAAGGGGAAGCAAATACATCATCAAATCAAAGACGAAGCTTCATCAAGAGGAGTAGCTCTATTTTTTGAGGTAAAAGCCATCCTTTTCAACTTCATTGCATCAAGGGGGAGGTTCAAAAGAGTTAGGAGGCACCATGGCTGATCTCAATGCTCAGATTGAGAAGCTCGAAAAAGGAAACTACCAACCGTGGCGATTTAGAATAAGCAATTTTTTGATGGGGAAAGGTTTGTGGGGACTTGTGAGTGGTGGAGAGCCAAAACCCTACATAGATGAGGTAAATCCAACCAATGATCAGAGAAGAGCAGTAAGAGAGTGGGATGAAAGGGACAAAAGGGTCATTTTCATTTTATCTCATCATATTAGCAACTCTATGGTAGGGCATATTCAAGATTTGGATACATCGAAGAAGGTGTGGGAGTGCTTGGAGAGATTGTATTCAACCTCCACAAAAGCTAGAAAAATTCAGCTCAAGAATGAGCTAAATAATCTTAGGAAAAGCCCCTCTCAAGGTGCTAATGATTATATAATAAAGGTTAAAGAGCTTGCAGATGCACTAGGGTCAATCAGTTGTGCCCTAGATGATGACGATCTTGTCGCCCACACCCTAAATGGACTTAGGGATGATGAAAAATGGAGGGCTTTCACAACTTCAGTGTATGTAAGGGACTCTCTTCCTGATTTTGATCAACTAATCACTCTCATGGTGACAGAGGAGATGAACCTTGGTGGTCATAACGCCAAGGATAGCCAAGGGCAATTGTTGTATGCAGGTAGAGGAAGAGGAAGACACAACCGAGGTGCTTCAAGAGGAAGAGGAAGATATCAAAGCAACCAAGGAGGTCAAGGACAACAAGAAAATGCAGGTCAAAGAGGTGGAAGAGCCACAAATAGAGGAAGAGGTGCAAGATTTGGTGGAAGAGGACAAGCCACTTCAAATGGATGCTTTGTATGCGATAAGCCCGGTCATTTTGCAAATGAATGCTATCATAGAGCTCAAAGACAAGGGAATCAAAGCAACAACAACAACAATTATAGAGGGCAAGGTAATTATGCAAACACGTCATCCAGCCAAGGGAATGATTATTTACTTGCCATGAGGTATGGTGAAGATACAACTCAAGCTAGTGAAGATGTATGGTATGTAGACAGTGGATGTAGCAATCATATGTCATGTCGAAAGGAGTTTTTTAGTAATTTGCAGGTCCCAAAGCATCAAGGGCATGTGGAAACAGGTGATAACTCAGAGCATATCATTCAACATGTGGGAGATATCAGTTTGGAAGGAAATCAAAGAGCAAAGTGCTTATCAGAGGTATTACATGTCCCTACTATTACCAAAAACTTGATTTCGGTAGGCCAAATGGTAGAAAAAGGCTATCAAGTTAGGTTCAATGAAAGAGGATGTTTTGTTGAGGATCCAAGGGCAGGTTTCAAGCTCATAGCAAAAGGAAAAAAGCAAGGGAGAATGTTCACAATGGACATAAATCAGCCACACCATTCAATGTATGTCACATATGGAGACAAGAGGATAGCAGATTTGGATCTATGGCATAAACGAATAGGTCACATCAACCTACAAAAGCTCAAGGACATGCAAAGGAGGAGCTTGGTAAGAGGCCTACCAAATTTTACATCTAAAATGTTGCATGAAATTTGTGTAGCTTGCCAACAAGGAAAACAATCAAGGCTGCCCTTCAAGAAGAGTACCTATGTAAGTGCAAATATTTTAGACCTCATTCACACGGATGTTTGGGGTCCAACAAGAGAAGCATCCCTTGCTGGAAATAGGTATTTTGTAACCTTCATTGATGACTTTTCAAGGAAAGTGTGGTTGTATTGCATTAGCAACAAATCAGATGTGTTCCACTACTTCAAGAAATTCAAAGCACAGGTGGAGAAGGAATCTGGCAAGTTTATCAAAACTTTGAGATCCGATGGAGGGGGAGAGTACTTCTCCCATGAATTTTCTGAATTTTTGCAAGTCAATGGCATCAAAAGACAATTTACATGCAGGTATACCCCTCAACAAAATGGGGTAGCAGAGAGAAAGAACAGACACATAGCAGAGGTAGCAAGGTGTATGCTCAATGAAATGAATATGCCGCATTGTTATTGGGGAGAGGCTACATATACAGCCACATACATCATGAATAGATGTCCTACATCAGGTATACATCATCTAACCCCTAAGGAAGCATGGAGTGGAAGAAAACCTTGCATTTCACATCTTAGAATCTTTGGTTGTATATGCTATGTACATGTACCTCAAGAGTTGAGGTCAAAGTTAGATGCCAAATCTGAAAGGTGTATTTTTTTGGGATATTCTATGGAACAAAAGGGGTATAAATGCTATAATCCCATCACCAAGGAGCTGAAGGTAAGTAGGGATGTTGTCTTTGATGAGTTGAAGCCTTGGTATGCATGCACAAGTCCATTGCAGGTTGAAGACATAGGTGAGACAGATTTGAAGAATGATGATAGAGTTCAAGAAAGCATGGATTTGAGTGGTCCAAGCAACTCATGCAACACAATGACACCCTCACCAGGGAGTGGAAGGCTTAGGGAAAGAGAGACCAGCTCTGAAGAAAGCAAAGTCAAAGGCAAAGAGAAGATTTCAGTTGAAGAAGGAAGCTATGTGGACGAGAGCATATTGGAAGATGAAGAGATAGAAGAAGTTCAAACTCCAGGAGTGGCTAAACAAAGAAAGAAGATGGCAACCACACCAAAAGGAAGTGAAAGAAGGTCTTCAAGAGTAAGATATCCAGTACAAAGGTTAACATATGATAATTTCATTGCAAAGCATTATGCATACATGACTCAGGTAATCAAGGACAAAGAACCAACTAGTTATGAAGAAGCTAAGGATTGCAAGGAATGGCAAGAGGCAATGAAGGAAGAGCTCAAAGCACTTGATGAGAACCATACTTGGAGCTTGGTACCAGCTCAAGAAGGCATGAAGGTGATAGGTAATAAGTGGGTTTACAAAATTAAAAGAAATTCAGATGGTTCCATTGCTAGGTACAAAGCAAGGTTGGTGGCGAAAGGCTTCTCCCAAAGCTACGGGATAGATTATGATGAAACTTTCAGCCCTGTAGCCAAGATGCCAACAATTAGGACTTTGATTGCAGTGGCCACATCAAGGAAATGGAGCTTATATCAGTTGGATGTGAAGAATGCCTTCCTCAATGGAGAGCTTGAAGAAGTAGTCTACATGAGCCAACCTCAAGGATTTGCTAGTATGAGGTACCCAAATCATGTTTGCAAGCTAAGGAAAGCACTATATGGACTAAAGCAAGCCCCAAGGGCCTGGAATCAGAGGTTAGTGGATTATTTATCAAGTTGTGGATACAAAGAAAGTGTTGCAGATCCATCACTTTACATGAAGAAGCAAGGAGACAAGACGGTATATATATGCATCTATGTGGACGATTTGATCATCACAGGAAGTGATATTGCAGGTATTAAAGATATCAAATCAAAGCTAGGAAAGGAGTTCAAGATATCTGATCTTGGAACACTAAAATACTTCTTGGGAATAGAGGTAATCTATGCATACAATGGCATCTTCTTGATTCAAAGAAAATACTTGTTGGATGTGCTATACAGGTTTGGTATGAGTGGTTGTAAGCCACTTTCTCAGCCCATGGAGCCCAATACAAAGTTGGTTGCAGGTCAAGGAGAGGCTATACAAGATATTACACTATATAGAAGCATAATTGGTTCATTAATTTATGCTACATTCACTAGACCTGATCTTGCATATGTAGTAGGTGTTCTCTCTCAATTTTTGCATACACCTACTCATGATCATCTTATGGCGGCAAGAAAGGTGCTTCGTTACATCAAGCACACCATCAACCAAGGTCTATTTTACTCATATGATGCTGATCTAAGTGTCAAAGGATATAGTGATGCTGATTGGGCAGGTAGCAAGGATGATCGAAGGAGTACATCGGGTTATGTTTTCATGATAGGTACAAAAGTGATCTCTTGGAGCTCTAAGAAGCAACCCACTGTTGCTCTTTCATCCACAGAGGCTGAGTACAGAGGTTTAGCATTGGCTACATGTGAGCTATTATGGCTTAAGAAGCTACTTAAGGACTTGGAAGTGGAAGTGCAGGAGTTTCCTCTTTATGGAGACAACATTTCAAGCATCTATCTAGCTAACAATCCCATGTTTCATGCAAGGAGCAAGCACATAGAGGTTCATTACCACTTCGTTAGAGAAAAGGTGATGGCAAAAGAGCTAGATATAAGGTATGTGAACACTAAAATGCAGGTTGCAGACATGATGACAAAGTTTCTTGAAGGTACAAAGCTTGGAGGATTCAAGGAAGCTATCAACATAAGAGACATAGGCTGAAGCAACAAAGGAAAAGACTTGAGCTTGAGGGGGAGTGTTGAAAGTTTTTCAAGCTCAAGAGTGCGGGAACATGCCCCAAATTGAACCTTCCACATCATCCACAATCAAAGGAGGCTGATTTCCACGAGTTGGAGGCATCAAATCATGCCCATAATGGAAAGAATTTGATTAGAGAAGATTTAGCTCACCTCTTGATGTGATTGGACCTCACTTTTGACATGTATATGCTTTTGATTGGTTAAAGAGGTTAGTATGAGGTCTTTAAAACCTCTAATGAGTTGTATTATGAATTAGAGTCGTGGAAATACGTGCCCAAGCTGCCCCCTTGCTTAAGCACACCCCCTACTAGCTGTTCTCTGCATATTTTGCAGAAATTTCACTTTTACACACTCTATCTATCTAGATGTTTTTGGCAGACCCCCCGGTCTTGTAATTGTTGTTTCTCCTTCATCCAAAATCCATTTGCAATGATTTTTGTTTTGTTGGAAAGCTTATAAGCTCTACTTTGTCTGGTATAAGTCTCAGGTTCAGTGCCTGCACATGTGCAGAGAAATGTCCAGAACAGTGTCTGTCCAGTTAGCTCATACTCTGTGAAGAGATCAAGTTATCTGTTTTGTTGCAGCTGGTTGAGGCATCATCCAGTATCCAAATGGAGTGATTTTACTCTCATTTGAAAGCTCTTAAAGTCTAGTTTATGCCTGCAAAATTTCATTTTCAGTCTCTGCATATACTCACAGAAACTCAGAAAATACAGAACCTATGTCTGAAAAATTTCAGGATCCTAGGAGGGTTCATTTGCTTTTGTTGTGCACATAGGAGTGTTTATCCTCCAACAATAGCACAAGAATCATGTATTACACATGCTGAATCATTCATAGCATTTTCATAGTCTATGAACTTATACAACCCAAAACATAAAATGCCAGAAGCAATAATGACATTGCCATTTGGAAGATCATAAATTGTATATATGTTATTAATAAATTTCACAATTAAGCCGATCTTGGTTAATGCTGAAACTGATAATAGATTTTTCTTGATCCTTTGCACAAATAAAGCGTCCAATAATGTAAAAGAACTACCATCAGTAGTAATCAGAATTATCTTACCAACTTCCATGATAGGATAAGAGGAGTTGTTTGTGCATGTGATAGTATTCCCTGTTGGGGTAGGCTCAAGTGAAGTGAAGAAACTGCATTGTGAGGTAATATGTTTGGTTGCCCCACTATCAAAGTACCAAACATCTGAGTCTACTGCATACATACATTGTTCATGAGAAGATGGGTCATAATGACAAAGAGTAGTAAATGCCCATTCTTCATTCTGCACAAGATTAGCACACCCTGTTTTGGGTGTAGAGGCCTTTGCAACAACCATTCCAACCTCTTTTCGTTGCCTCTTTCGTAGCCAGTTTTGGACAACTCTTTATGACATGATCATTTCCTTTATAATATTTGCAAAACATTTTCTGTTTTTTTGTTTTCTTCTTTTCTTTGTCATTCTTCTTTGATTGTGCGGAATTAGCAGATTTTTGCTTACTTGTATATGAGCTCCATTTTCGTTTGCCCTTCTTACTAGCCAAGAAAGCCTGATCTGCCACACACATAATGGATTTGTTTTGCTTATACTAATCTTCCTACAATAGAACAAAGACTAAATCCTCAAATGTTAAGGCATTTGGACTGGTTTTCATAATCAATCAAAGAGTAGAAGCAACAAAACCCATATATGAATCTAGAAAATAATTTAGAACACTCTACACAAGTGAACTGTCTGGCAAGACCATCAGTAGAAACCAACTACTCCTTCAAATCTTTGATCTTGATAAAAAAACTCTTTGTGGAATCTCCTTCATTCATGTGCTCACTCTCCAACTGTTTTCAGAGGTAAGGAACACGAGTCTCATTCCTTGCCTGGTATAAAGTGGTAAGTGTTTCCCAAGCATCCTTTGCTATTTTGCAAGAGCAAATGTGAGGAATAATGGCACATTCAAAACACAAGGCTATCAATGCATGTGCCTAAGCATCTCTGCCATCTCAATGAAGTTGCTTTGGAGCAGGTGCAACAAGAACCGGAGCACAAACAAGAACTTGAAGAACATCATCTTCAATGCCATTTGCATCATCTTCATAACTGTATTTGCAGATGTAGTAAGATGTTTTGTAACACCCTACACAATATTGCATAGGTCTTCTGGGATCAATAGATGATGCATCATATAAGCCCATAATGGGTAATTTGTACCATCCAACTTATCCTCAATAGCCAACATACGGAATACATCATTGCTTTTAGCCATGGTCACTGACTAAAATACCCTCATGTAGAAACATGATTGTATCTCAAAAAGTTGAACAAAATTACCCTGTTGAGTTTTACTAAATTGGTAGCGGACTTCGAGGTGCTTGTACTGACGAACCAAAACTTGTATATATCTTTGGCACTAAAAAACAAAATTTCTTTGGCAAAACTATCAAATATTGGCAGGAAGCATGTATAAACAAGATATAGAGGGTGTATTAGCTTGTTGCGTTGAGGACGATGAACATAGTAGTTGGTTGCAACAAGCCCATGAAGGATTGCTAGGAAACCACTATTCTAAACAAAGAACATTGCAAAATCTAAAACATTTAGGAGTGTATTGACCTAGTATGGACAAAGAATTACATGAGTGGATTAAGAATTGTCGAATGTGCCAGGAAAAACCCCCAGTGGAGCATGCGATCCTTTATCACGTATCATTAATTCCAGACTGGAGTGCTCCATTGGTAGACTTTATGAGATCGGGAACATTACCCAAAGGAGTTAGTCTAGCAAGAAGACGAAGCAGGGAGCAAGAGGCTCAAGACTATGCCTTAATTGGAGACAACCTATATCGAAGAGGCAAAGATGGTTACCTACGATTGTGCATTCATGAATCAGACTATTTGAAAGTCTTGGAAATTGCACACAGTGGTGTTGCAGGTGGACATTTTGGTTATGACCGAGTAATCAAGACCATTCTATTCTCAGGACTTTGGTGGCCCACTCTTCATATGGATGCACATACCTATGTGAAGAAATGTGACACATGCCAATGGGCACAATATCTGATCAGAAAAGATGAGATGCCTTTGAGAACAATGATGGGAGTACGTGCATTTTCAAAGTGGGGTATATACTTTGTAGGTCCTATTAACCCCCTAGCTAGGAACTCCCATGTAGAGTACATCATTGTAGCCACATATTACCTTACAAAGTGGGTAGAAGTAAAAGCCACAACAAAGAATGATGCTCAAACGATGGCAAAGTTCTTATTTGAGAATGTGTTTACCAGATACAGGTTACCAACAGAGTTAGTAAGTGATAGAGGTACGCACTTCTTGAATGAAGTCATTGAAAATCTCCTCCAAGAATTCTTAGTGATACATAAGAAGTCTGCCCCCTATCACCCACAAGCTAACGGACAAGCCGAGAGCACCAATAAGATCCTCTGTAACGTATTGAAAAAACTAGTAAATAATAAACGCTCTAATTGGGACAAACAACTTCATCATGCTGTTTGGGCGTATCAAGTTGCCTACAAAACGATACTCAATGCCACCCCATTTCAAATGTTCTTTGGACAAAATGCTGTGTTACCATTAGATTTCTTAATCCCAGCTTTAAAGGTAGCACAAGAGCATGAGTGGAATGGACATGAGTTGTCCTCGAGGATCTTTGATTGGGACAAACAACTTCATCATGGTGTTTGGGATTATCGAGCACGTGTATGTGTATGTGTGTGTATATGTATGTATGTGCATGTGTATGTGTATGTGCATATGTGTATGTGTGTGTATATGTATGTATGTGCATGTGTATACGTAAGTGTATGTGCATATGCGTGTGTACATATGTGCATGTGTATGTGTATTTGTGTGTATATGTATGTATGTGTGTATATATGTGCATATAGATATGTTTATGCATATACATGTGTGTATGTGTATTTGTATGTGAA
This sequence comes from Ceratopteris richardii, assembly GCA_020310875.1. Lineage (NCBI taxonomy): Eukaryota > Viridiplantae > Streptophyta > Polypodiopsida > Polypodiales > Pteridaceae > Ceratopteris > Ceratopteris richardii. The sequence continues at coordinate 74,667,904 of CM035421.1, read as the reverse complement.
TTTGTAGGTATATATGCATGTGTATATGTGTGTATGTGTATGTATATGAGGTTGTATATGTATGTATGTGCATGTGTATGTGTAAGTGTATGTGCATGTGTATATGTATGTATGTGCATGTGTATGTTTAAGTGTATGTGCATATGTGTATGTATGTGCATGTGTATGTGTATGTGTCCCTCCATAAGATCTGAGCTTCTTTAGTGATCTACCTGTATGATTCTCCACATGTGAAAGATACTTCTTGAAGCAATCAAACACTTCATTCTTACTCTTGATAAAGTATAGAACAGTCCATCTACTATGGTCATCAATAAATGAGACATAATACCTTGATCCTGCCAATGAAGGTTCTTGACTTGGTCCCCATACATCTGTATGTACTAAGTCCAATAAGTTTTTGTGGATGTAGCCTTTGTGGTTGAATGGTTGTCTTTGTGCCTTCCCAATCTGACATGCATCACACCTGTTGACCATGTGTTGCTTTGATATGTTCGACAGTCCTAGAACACTTTGATCCCTGCATATATCCTTCATGGTTCTTTCATTCACATGAGAAAGTCTCTTATGCCACATTTCAAGCTCACTTAGGTTTTGAGACCCAAAGTTGAATAGAGCTATGTTCCTGGTTTCTCCTACTTCAAAAGTAAAGAGCCTACCATGCTTCTCACCTCGGGATATCTTTTTGAAGCCTTGAAATGGATCTTCCACAAAAGCTCCATGTTGGGTGAACCTAACTTGCAAGCCTTTTTTGGCTATTTGGCCTACACTTATTAGGTTTTTAGTGATAGTGGGTACATAGAGAACCTTACTTAGAATGTTTGTCCTGCCATTGAAAGCTTTGACATTACCAATCTTCTCCACAATTTGCTTTGTGTCATCCCCTATTTGCACTTCATGTCCATGCTTTGGACTTTCCAAGTCAGATGGAAGAGCAATGTTGCCTGCAACATGATTCGAGCATCCTGAATCTATGTAGAACAAATGATCATCTTCTTTACATTCTTTGTGGCTTAGATTCATAAGAAGCAATGAGTCTTCATGTGGTTGATCTTATGAATAATTGTTGTAGTCCCTTCTGTTATAGCTTCTATTGTTATTGTTGAAGTTGTGTCCACCTTTGCCTCTATTACTGCCATATCCACCTCTTCCACTTCCTTTCTGGGTCTTCCCATTGAACCAACAATTTTGAGTGGTCTGGTGGGTCTTATCGCATATGGCACAAGGTTGAACATTCTGACCTTTGGCTTTGTCTTGCTTTGGTCCTTTCTTCTTCCCTTTCCACTTGCTCTTGCTTGCGAAGTTGCCTTGGGAGGTCTCTTCTTCATCTTATTCCTTCTTATTGCCTTTCTGCTTCTTATCCTTCTTATCTACATATAGAGCACTAGTTGAATTACCATGATAAGAGTTACCTTCCTTTATGATATTGTTGGCTTCTTGATTGAAGAGTTGTCCAAGAAAGATGTTGAAGTTTGGAGTTTGCACATCCATGATGAGATCATGTATGTATGTGCATATGTATGTATATGTGTATAAGTATGTTGTGTATATATATATATATATATATATATATATATATATATATATATATATATATATATATATATATATATATATATATATATATATATATATATATATATATATATATATATATATATATATATCTGTGTGTGTGTGCATGTGTATATGTATGAGCATGCATGTGCATGTGCATGCATCTCCATTTGCATCCATGTGTATGTGCATGCATGTGTTTGTAGAATTGTTTGTGCATATGCATATGTGTGTGTATGTGTATGTGTATGTGTATGTGTAAGTGTATGTGCATTATGTGCGTGTATGTGCATGTGCATGTGTATGTGTGTGTGTATGTGCATATGTATGTGTGTGTATAAGTGTGAGCATGCATGTTCATGTATATGTGTATATGTGAATATGAATAAGTGTGAGTATGTTAACTAATGAAAATAAAATAATTTAAAGATATATAAACAATAAAAATTGTACTTACAATAAATAGCCATATTTCATGCTCGGTGAACTTCTTGAATAACCTCCAATAGAGAGAGAGAGAGAGAGAGAGAGAGAGAGAGAGAGAGAGAGAGAGAGAGAGAGAGAGAGAGAGAGAGAGAGAGAGAGATAAGAGAGAGAGATAAAGAGAGATCAAAAGAGAGAAGAAAAGAGAGAAGAAAAGAGAGAAGAAAAGAGAGAAAGAGAGATAGAAATTGAAAGAGAAAGAGGTATAAGGAAGGAGAGAGAGAGAGATTAGAGAAGAGAGAGGTTTAGAAAGAGATTGCTGGAGCTCGTAAGCGCAACACAGGTCTAAACATTGGAGAGCTCTTCCATCAGTTCCATGTAAAATGACGATCGAAGAGCGATCTGATATTTTTAGTTTAATTTTATCAAACTTTACCATCTCATAAGTGATGTAGAAGTGTCGTCTATGCAAGCATGCAATTTGTGGAACATCGACGCCCAGCTGTATCACATAAGTGATGCAAACTAGCATCGCATAAGTGACACAAATTTGTGTCACATATGTGATGCTACCTTTTTAATCGCATAAGAGACGCTAAGGTAGCAATGCTCTTTTGAACGTCACTAGAAGCATCAAACATAACGTCAAAAATAACATTGAGAATAACATCATTTAAACGATGGTGCATGCTCGACGCCCGATCCAATGAAATTCACGATCATGTAGTGACGAAAATGTGTCACGTTAACCATCACTATGCCCTTGTATTCCTTGTAGTGTCACCTTGTAAATATTTTTGTTGGAGTTTGATGTCCACGGAAGCACACATACAACACAAGGAAGAAGAAGAACCTTGGATCACAACACAACATTGAATGAATTACCACAGCAATGCACAAGAATAAGTAACTTGTTAGGGTTATAGGCATATATAAAATTTGGGTGGAAAAAACCTCCTAAAGAGGGAAAAACGTTTTGGAGTTTGAGGTTTGCGGAAGCACGCGAACAACACAAGGAAGAAGAAGAAGCTTGGAGCACAACACACAATACTGAATGTATTACCAAGAGAATGTACAAAGATAAGTCAACCATGAGGGTTATAGGCGTATATACAACCCAGGGGAAAAAACATCCTAAAGAGAGAAAAGAGTGCCCCAATAGTCCTAGTGTGTTCACACACATCACTATTGAAATCTATCAAGAAATCCCCCCTAGGAATGATGTGGTGAACAAGGAGTTGGCCCTCATGTATAAGGAAGTGCCAAGCTATGTGGTATCAATCCACAAAAGGAAGTAAGCCCAAAGATTTGTAGAAAGCTCCAAACTTCTCCCTAGGGAGAACCTTTGTGAAAAGGTCTACAGTGTTCTCCTATGTGGGCACATATGCCAAAATAATCTCTCCAAAAGAGAGCCTTTCCCTAACATAATAATAGTGCATCATAATGTGCTTAAGTGCGAGCATGGAACACAAGGTTCCTCGCAACTGCCAATGCACTCTGTCTATCAATAAAGATGGTGGTGGCAAAAGACTCACCAACACCGAAATCAACCATAAGGCAATTAAGCCACGCACACTGAACAGTTGCTATGAAAGCTTCCCTATACTCAACCTCACAACTAGAACTGGTGGTAGTGATCCCCCCTTGGGATAAAACAACCAAAGTAGCCGAGTACCACTCAAGTAGCGAAAGATGCGCTTAACCGCCTGGCAATGCTTGACTCCTGGGCAATGCATAAACCTGCTCATCTGTGAGACAGAAAAATGAATATCTAGCCGAGTAATGCATAAGTAAATCAAGCATCAAATAGCCTGCTGATAGAGAACAACATCAAATGCATCTCCAGCATCATGAAGACTCAATCGTAAACCTGTCTCCATAGGAGTGGCAATAGGCTTACATTATTCAAGGCCAAAATGCTGCAATAATGTGTCAATATATTTTGTTTGAAACAAAGCCATTCCACCATCAACTTGCATAAACTGAATGCCCAAATAGTGATGCAAATGCCCCAAATCAGACATCTCAAATGAGGCATGCAAATCAGCCTTAAAATCAGCAATATGCTTCTCAATAGGACCAGTGAGCAGCATGTTGTCAACATAGACAACAATGATCAGAAGGACATCATTAGCACGCTTAACATATAAGGTGCTTTCAGTTGGACTGTTCTCAAAACCATGTGCAATCAGATAGGCATGTATCTTCTCATACCAAGCACGAGGTGCTTGCTTTAAACCATATAATGCCTTCTTTAACCTGCACACCTGGTTTTCATGCCCTTTCTACACAAAGCCACGGGGTCGAAAAACATACACTTTTTCATGCAAGTCACCATTCAGAAATGCAGTTTTAATGTCCAACTGATGTACATTCCAACCATGATGGGCTGCAAGTGCACAAATGCTCTGAACAGTAGTCATACGGCATGTAGGTGCAAAGGTCTCATCAAAATCAATGCCTCTTTGCTGTGCATAACCCTTTGGAACAAGCCCGGCCTTATACCTGTCAATTGTACCATCAAGTTTACACTTCAGCTTGTATACCCACTTAGTGCCAATGGCCTTCTTGCCAGGAGGCAAGTCACATAAAGACCAAGTACCATTCTTCATTAGTGCATCATATTCAGATTGCATAGAAACCATCCAATTTTTTGAATTTTATGCTTCATCAAACAAAACAGGCTCATTCTCATCACAGAGACTAGATGCAGCCATAACATAGCAATCTGATGCAAAAGAGGCACTATGAGAGCCTGATCGAGTATGATATGACAGAGGTGCATCTAATTTGCTGTCACGCAAAGTCTGCACCAGCCATTTTGGCATAGTTCTTGCCTGCTCAATATCAGCTCTCTCATCAATAAGTGCATCATGTAAATCTGCATCAAAAATGGAATGATCTGCATCATCACATGAAACCTGCAAAGGCTGAGAAGTTGCCTCATTAGGACCAGCACTAGAATGTCCACCTGTAAAAAGAGGCAGCAAAGTATCATACATGTCTTTGGAGCTAACAGATGTCTCCTTAGTACATGAAAGCAATGGCTGAATAGCATCCTCCACAAAAACAACATCATGGCTAACCAGAATGCGTTTAGTATGTGGATGATACAGACGATAGCCTTTACTTTGAGAACTGTACCCAACAAAAATACATTTTACTGCTTTATCATCCAATTTTTTGCGTTGTTGTTCAGGCACTAATGCATATGCCAAACAACCAAAAACACACAGATGAGCAACAGATGGCTTGCGATCATGCCAAGCCTCATATGGAGTGATAGACTACAGTGCTTTAGTGGGACACCTGTTCAATACATATGCTGCACACATGACAACCTCAAGCCAGAAACTATGTGGTAAAGCCCGACTCTTGACCATACACCTCGCCATCTCCATGAGTGACCTGTTCTTTCATTCAGCAACTCCATTCTGTTGAGGTGTATATGGCACTGTACACTGGTGTTTTATCCCATGTTCAGCCAGAAATGCATTAAAATCAGAAGACATATATTCCCCCCCTCGATCAGAACGGAGGGTGCCCATTTTACATGCTGACAGATTTTCAGCCAAAACCAAAAACTGTTTGAAGCACATGAACACTTCAGACTTTGCCTTCAATGGATATACCCATGCATGCCTGGAAAAATCATTGATGAAAGTCACGAAGTAAAGATAATTCCCAAGAGAAGGTGTCTGCATAGGACCACAGACATCACTATGTACAAGCTGCAATTTTTGAGTAGCCCAAATTGAACCATCTTTTGTAAAGGATGAATGCTACATTTTTCCCAAAATACAACCTTCACAAACATTTTTCCAGGTGCCCCAAGTTTGGGCAAAGAGGACACCATTTCAGATTTCTGCAAGCATCGCAAACTAGGAAAATTTAGATGACCAAAGCATGCATGCCAAAGCTTTGCATCTGACATAGTGTGAGAATCATTTACTGCACATGCCAAATCATTTACAGATCTTTCATAGTCTATGAGCTTATACAGCCCACGAAATAAAATGCCAGAAGCAATAATCACATCGCCATTTGAGAGATCATGAAACTGTACACCTGTCATCAACAAATTTCACAACCAAGCCAATCTTGGCTAATGCAGAAACTGATAACAGGTTCTTTTTGATCCCTGGCACAAATAAAGCATCTGACAAAGTGAAAGAACTACCATCAACAGTAGTCAAAATGATCTTACCAACTCCCATTAAAGGATAAGAGGAGTTGTTGGCACATGTAACAGTATCCCCTGTAGGGGCAGGCTTGAGTGAAGAGAAGAAACTGCGTTGCGAGGGTCAAAACTGCAAACAGTAGTAAACGCCCATTCTTCTTCCTACACAAGATTAGTAGACTCTGTTTTTGGTGTAGAGGCTTTTGCAACAACCATTCCAACATCTTTCTTCTTTGCCTCTTTCACAACCAATTTTGGATAGTTCTTTATAATATGATCATTCCCTTTACAGTACTTACAAAACAATTTTTGCTTTTCTGATTTTTTCTCATCTTTGTCTTGGTTCTTCGAATGTGCAGCATTTGCAGATTTACTAGTAGAAGAGCTCCATTTTCCTTTGCCCTTATGACTAGCCAAGAAAGCTTGATCTACAACACACATAATGGACCTGTTCTGCCTGGACTAATCTTCTTGCAACAGAACAGAGACTAACTCCTCAAATGACAAGGCATTTGGATTGCCTTTCATCATCAACCGAAGAGTAGAAGCAAAACTCTGATATGAATCAGGAAGACCATTCAGAACGGTCTGCACAAGTGAGCTATCTGGTATAACCTCATCAACAGAAATCAACTGTTCCTTCAAGTCTTTGATCTTTGTTAGGAAATTGTCCATAGAATCACCTTCATTCATGTGCTCACTCTCCAACTGTTTTCGGAGGTAAGCAACACGAGCCTCATTCCTAGCCTGGTACAATGTGGTAAGTGTATTAGCTGTTCTGCAAGAGCGAATATGAGAAATAATGGCACGTTTGACAGACAAAGCTATCAATGCGTGTGCCTGGGCATCTTTGCCATCCCAACGAATCTGCTCTACAATAGGTGCAGCAGAAACCGTAGCACGAACAAGAATATGCAGAATATCATCATCTTCGACACCTTTTGCATCAGCTTCAGTACCTGTAGTTGTAACAGTTGCAGGTGTGATAAGATGTTTTTCGACACCCTACACAATGTCCCACAGTCCTTTTGCAACCAATACATGTCGCATCATATAAGCCCATAACGGATAGTTGGTACCATCCAACTTATCCTCAACAACCAACATACAGAATACATCATTGCTTTCAGCCATGGCTGGTGACTAAAATACCTTGATGTAGAAAATTGACTGTATCTCAAAAAGTTGAACAGAACTGCCCAGACGAATTCTGCTAGACCTGTAGAAGACTTCGAGATGCTTATACTGGCGAACAGAAACTAGTATATACCTTTGGCACAAAAAGATGAAATAGCCTGCACAAGCACTACAATAGTGCGTTCGGAGGCCAAAACGAGCTCAGATCGCGATTTCGGCACCACAAAGCGAAGATGTTTTGATCTAGAAAACATGCTAAGTATGCTCACCAAAATTTGTGCAATTCTGAGACTGCAAATGGAGGAGTGTCGACGGCACCCTAGATGAAGCGACGATCTGCTCTGATACCAATTGTTGGAGTTAGACATCTGCGGAAGCACGCGAACATCACAAGGAAGAAGAAGAAGCTTCGAGCACAACACACAATACTGAATGTATTACTAGAGAATATACAAAGATAAGTAGCCCATTAGGGCAATAGGCGTATATACAAGCCGGGGGAAAAAAACCTCCTAAAGAGGGAAAAAAGTGCCCCGACGGTCCTAGTGTGTTCACACACATCACTACCTAAATATATCAACAAGAAGCAATATGACATCACCATTTGGCAGATCATAAATTGTACATATGTTATCAGCAAATTTCACAATTAAGTCGATCTTGGTTAATGTTGAAACTGATAATAGATTTTTCTTGATCCCTTGCACAAATAAAGCGTCCAACAATGTAAAAGAACTACCATCAGTAGTAATCAGAATTATCTTACCAACTTGCATGATAGGATAAGAGGAGTTGTTTGTGCATGTGATAGTATTCCCTGTTGGGGTAGGCTCAAGTGAAGTGAAGAAACTGCATTGTGAGGTAATATGTTTGGTTGCCCCACTATCAAAGTACCAAACATCTGAGTCTACTGTAGACATACATTGTTCATGAGAAGATGGGTCATAATGGCAAAGAGTAGTAAATGCCCATTCTTCATTCTGCACAAGATTAGCACACCCTGTTTTGGGTGTAGAGGCCTTTGCAACAACCATTCCAACTTCTTTCTTTGTTGCCTCTTTTGTAGCCAGTTTTGGACAACTCTTTATGACATGATCATTTCCTTTATAATATTTGCAAAACATTTTCTATTTTTCTGTTTTCTTCTTGTCTTTGTCATTCTTCTTTGATTGTGCGGAATTAGCAGATTTTTGCTTACTTGTATATGAGCTCCATTTTCCTTTGCCCTTCTTACTAGCCAAGAAAGCCTGATCTGCCTCACACATAATGGATTTGTTCTACCTATACTATTCTTTCTACAATAGAACAAAGAGTAACTCCTCAAATGTTAAGGCATTTGGATTGGTTTTCATAATCAATCAAAGAGTAGAAACAAAACCCATATATGAATCTAGAAGATAATTTAGAGCACTCTACACAAGTGAACTGTCTGGCAAGGCCATCAGTAGAAACCAACTGTTCCTTCAAATCTTTGATCTTTATCAAAAAACTCTTTGTGGAATCTCCTTCATTCATGTGCTTACTCTCCAACTGTTTTCAGAGGTAAGGAACACGAGCCTCATTCCTTGCCTGGTATAAAGTGGTAAGTGTATCCCAAGCATCCTTTGCTATTTTGCAAGAGCAAATGTGAGGAATAATGGCACATTCAACACACAAGGCTATCAATGCATGTGCCTAAGCATCTCTGCCATCTCAATGAAGTTGCTTTGGAGCAGGTGCAACAAGAACCGGAGCACAAACAAGAACTTGAAGGACATCATCTTCAATGCCATTTGCATCATCTTCATAATTGTATTTGCAGATGTAGTAAGATGTTTTGTAACACCCTACACAATATTGCATAGTTCTTCTAGGATCAATACATGATGCATCATATAAGCCCATAATGAGTAATTGGTACCATCCAACTTACCCTCAATAGCCAACATATGGAATACATCATTGCTTTCAGCCATGACCACTGACTAAAATAGCCTCATGTAGAAGAATGATGGTATCTCAAAAAGTTGAACAGAATTACCCTGTTGAGTTTTACTAAATCGGTAGCGAACTTCGAGGTGCTTATACTGGAGAACCAAAACTTGTATATATCTTTGGCACTTAAAAACAATTTTTTTTTGTAGAAGCACTATGATAGTGCGTTCGGAGATCGAAATGAGCTCAGATCGTGATTTTGACACCACATAACATAGCTATTTCTAATTCCTAATTGCCATTAGTATGCTCACCAATTTTCTTGTGATTCTGAGACTGTGACCAGAGGGGTGTTGATGATGCCCTATATGAAGCGACGACTTGCTCTGGTACAAATTATTGGAGTTTAAGGTCCGCGAAAGCACATAAAAATCACAAGGAAGAAGAAGAAGCTTGGAGCACAACACACAATACTGGATGTATTATCAAGAGAATGTACAAAGATAAGTAACTCGTTAGGTTATAGGCTTATATACAAGAGAATGTTAGAGCAACTTTGTTGGGATGGCAGAGATGCTAAGGCACACACATTGATAGCCTTGTCTATCAAACATGCCATTATTCCTCACATTCACTCCTAGAAAAGAGCAAAGGATGCTTGGGATACACTTACCACAAGGAATGAGGCTTGTATATACACCTATAAGCCTAATGGGTGACTTATCTTTATACATTGTCTTGGTAATACATTCAATATTGTGTGTTGCACTCTAAGCTTCTTCTTCTTCCTTGTGTTGTTTGCATGCTTCCATAGACCTCAAAATCCAACAATTGGTATCAAAGAAGCTCCCTGCTTCATCTAGGGCATCATCAACACCCCTCTGGTCACAATCTTAGAATCACACAAAAATTGGTGAGCATATTCACAATGATTAGGAGTTAAAAACAGTTATGCTATGTAGTGTCGAAATCATGATCTGAGCTCATTTTGGCCTCCAAACAAACTATCCTAGTGCTTATGCATGCAATTTCATCTTTTTGTGCCAAAGATATATATATGTTTTCGTTCGCTAGTATAAGTGCCTCAAAGTCTCCTATAGGTTTAACAAATCAATAGGGTAGTTCTGTTCAACTTTTTGAGATACAATCATTTTTTTTTTGCATTGGGGTATTTTAGTCAGTGGCCATGGTAGTATATTCAGGATTATGTATTGTGCTCCAAGCTTCTTCTTCCTCCTTGTGCTGTTCTCGTGCTTCTGTAAACCTCAAACTCTACCACGCTCAATAGACAAGGCTATCAATGCATGTGCTTGAGCATCTCTTCCATCCCAATGAAGTTGCGCTATAATAGGTGCAATAGGAACCACAACACAAACAGGAACTTGAAGAACATGATCCTCAATGCCATGTGCATCACCTTCATTAACTATATTTGTAGATGTAGTAAGAAATTCTTCGACACCCTACACAATATTCCATAGCTCTTTTGCGACCAATACATGATGCATCATGTAAGCCCATCATGGGTAATTGGTACCATCCAAATTATCCTCAACAACCAACATATGGAATACATCACTACTTTGTACAAAGATAAGTGAGCTATTAGGGTAATAGGCATATATACAAGCCGGGGAGAAAAACCTCACAAAGAGGGAAAAAAGTGCCCTAGTAGTCCTAGTGTGCACTACCTAAATATCTCAACAAATCCCCCCTAGGAGTGATGAGGTGAACAAGGAGTTGGCACTCATGTATAAGGAAGTGCCAAGCTATGTGGAATCAATCCACAAAAGGAAGTAAACCCAAAGCTTTGCGAAAAGCTTCAAACTTCTCCCTAGGTAGAGCCTTTGTGAAAAGGTCTGCAATGTTCTCCTATGTGGATACATATGCCAAACTGATCTCTCTAGCACAGAACCTCCCCCTCACATAGTGATAGGGCATCTCAATGTGCTTATTGCAAGCATGGAACACAGGGTTCTTTGCAACTGCCAATGTGCTCTGACTATCAGTGAATAAGAAAAAACCACTGGTGGACACATGAGTGTCATAGCAATGAGCCTAGTCACAGTAAAAAAAAGCATGTGAATTTGGCAATAGTGACCCCCCCTTGGGATAAAAAAATCCAAGTATTCAAGTACAACTCATGTAATGAAAGATGTGCTTAACTGCCTACCAATGCTTGACACCTGGGCAATGCATAAATGTGCTCTTTTGTGAGACAACAAACCGATTATCTGGCCAAGTAATACATAACTAAATCAAGCATTCAACAACTTGCTGATAGAGAACAACATCAAATGCATCTCGAACATCATGAAGACTCAATCGTAAACTTGTCTCCATAGGAGTGGCAATGGGTTTGAAATCTTCAAGGCCAAAATGCTGCCCAATCAAGCATTCAACAACTTGCTGATAGAGAACAACATCAAATGCATCTCGAACATCATGAAGACTCAATCGTAAACTTGTCTTCATAGGAGTGGCAATGGGTTTGAAATCTTCATAGGAATGCTCAAATAATGATCCGAATGCCCCAAATTTGATATCTCAAATGAGGCATTCAAATCAGCCTTAACATCAGCAATATGCTTCTCATGAGGAGTAGTGAGTAGGATTTCATCAACATAGACAACAATGATCACAAGCACATCATTTGCATGCTTAACATATAAGGTGCTCTCAGTTGGATTGTTCTCAAAACCATGTGCAAACAGGTAGGCATGTATCTTTTCATACCAAGCAGGTGGTGCTTGCTTCAAACCATATAATGCCTTTTCAACTTGCACACTTTGTTTTCATGCCCTTTCTACGCGAAACCATGGTGCTGAAAAACATACACTTCTTCATGCAAGTCACCATTCAAAAATGCAGTTTTAATGTCCAACTGATGTATGTTGCATCCATGATGAGCTGCAAGTGCACAAATGCTATGAACAATAGTCATTCGGCATGTAGGAGCAAAAGTCTCATCAAAATCAATGCCTCTTTCTTGAGCATAACCCTTTGCAATAAGCCTAGCCTTTTACCTGCCAATTGTTCCATCATGCTTATGCTTCAGCTTGTACACCCACTTAGTGCCAATGGCCTTCTTTCTAGGAGGCAAGCCACATAAAGACCAGATACCATTCTTCATAATAGCATCATATTCTGATTGCATAGTATCCATCCAATTTTCTGAATTTTGTGCTTCATCAAATGAAACATACTCATTCTCATCATAGAGACTAGAGGCAACCATAGCATAGCTTGAGCTTATGGAGACTCAAATAGAACTTATCGACATGCGATAAGTGCAAAGAAACACACTATGTACTGTTGGGGATGTAAGGGTCATGTGACCTTACCCCCATATTCATATATATACATCATATATAGAGCATTGCCTCAAGAGAGATCATTATGTGGGTTTCGAGGCTCCCACGCATGTCCGCGCGTCTCTCCTCTCTTCTCTCTCGTTCCATCTCCTCCTTCCTCTTCTTCTGCACTCCAAACCCCTTCATTGGTATCAGAGCATGCTGAGGGCTGGTGTGCAAGAAGCTTCAATGGAAGCTTAGGTAAGAAGAGGTAGAAGTGCAGGTCGGCATCTCTTGACAGCAGTTCAGTATTTCGGTCATAACTCGATCTAGGAAGCTCGGATTGACGCGTTTTAAAGTTCTATGCGTAGCTAACACAGAGAGCTACAACTTCACAGAAAGGCGCAAAACCTGGTTCGAACTTCTGAAGTGCCGAAAATTCGACAAACGTAGAGAATTGTAGAAGGCGAATCTACATTGAGTAGGACAACAGGTCGGTTTTTTTGTCATAACTTGAGTTCTACAGCTCGGAATGCAATGATTCAACTTGCTGCTTGTAGCTTGGAAAGATAGCTACAACTTTGTAGAAGAACTCAGATCCAGATTCTGAGTTTTAGGTTGCCGAAATTGCAGAATACAGAGCAGTACTGTTGCAAGTGAAAGTGAAATTGACAGCAGGTGCTTGTTTTGAGCATATCTTGAGCTATACACCTCCGATTGAGGTGTTCTTTATGTCGTTATGTAGCCAAGAAGTGGATCTTCAAGTTTGCTGAAGACCAAAAGTTCAGATTCAGAGGTTATCACCTCTGAAACAGCAAAACACAGAGCAGTACAGTTTTGCCCAAACAACCCTAATTCCACTTGGAGGTTGAATTTGCTTTGGAACTTCTTCGAGAGAGAATTTATGGTGTGCAAGCTCTTATTTTCAGAGCTTCAAAGCATTGTACATGTATGATCACTGTGGTAGCTCCTCCATATGAGAGTAGAGCATGATCTTGTCATGTGTTTGACATGTAAGATGACATTGTGGTATACTCTTTTTGAGGTTTATGCCATCATGAGTTTGATCATGGATGTATAGTGGCATTGTGGTCTATATCTTGCTTATGCCACTTGGTTATGGATTTACTTGCCGGTTGCACATACTTTTGTGAGAGTTGATTTTGGATCTTGTTTGGTACTTGTATCTTTTGTTTTCTTTGCAGGTACATGATCCAGATTGGAGCCTCAGTTACATGTTTATTTGTCACCGTTATTAGCATTTGGTCATTGATTGATATATATTTGCCAGTGTGATTCTTGGCATATGTGGATGGTGATTCCCACATGGTTATTTTGGTTCTAGAGTCCATTTTACAGAGGAGATGTTGCCGAAATTTCATCGGCTTTCATGCTAGAAAGGAGCTCTAGTTGATCTTGAAGCTTGTGCGATAGCTTTGGATCATTGTTTATCTCCATTCATTTGGACTTGGTCACAGGTTATTTGTGACAGGTTGGACCATCTTGCAGGATTTATTCTTGAGTGGGAGTTGTATTGCCATTGTATTGGCGTGTATTGCCATTAGTTTTTTGGCACATGTAGTTGCCATTATCTTCTTGATTTATATCAGTGACAGGTGGTGACAGATTATTCATTGTTCTTTGGTGATTGGTTATCTTGTTTGATTGCTCAGTTTTCAGGGGATACTCTGTCGAATTTTTCCCAGGATTCTTTCACATCTATTTGGTCACTTTAGAGACTTGGTGAGCAGGCTTATGCTCATAGTTTTATATGCATGGTAGATGCATGGTTATGTGACAGGTGGTTCACATGGTTCCTTCTCCATGGAGATATTTATGATGTGAGTTATGCATATGGATATGCAGGTGTGATCCTATTGAGGATAGAGTATTGTTTCTATTCTCTTGTTACATTGCTAGTCTTGGATTGCCAGCATGGTATCTTCTCGATTCGATGGTACTGACTTTCCGAGATGGAAAGCTCAGATGTGGCATACATTGGTTCGTGCAGGGTTACACATGTATGTGCATAGAGATGCACAGAGGCCTCGTGATATGCCCGCCCATTTATGGATGGATATGGATGCATTGGCCAGCTCCACTATCCGATTACAGCTTGTGGATTCTATATATGAGTCTGTTATGTATGAGGAGACGAGTAGTGCATTATGGCAGAGACTACATGATATGTATGCGAGTCCATTGACTCATGTGAGACATAGATCACATCGACGACTTCGATGTTGGCACTGTGGTCATGAGGGCCATATTCGACGATGTTGCTTCAGGCGGATGCGACGACGATATCAGAGATATGCACGTGATGCAGATCAGGTAGTGGTTTCAGGAGATTCTATGGCAGTTGATTATGCTAGTGATGGAGATATCACTTTCTCCTATGGTTCATCTCATGATTCCTCTTGCTCATTAGATAGCACACATATGGCTTGGTTGCTTGATGCATTAGCCAGTTTTCATGTTACTCCACATCGTGAGTGGTTTTGTCGATTCTCAGGTGAGAGTCGTGGATGTGTGCACATGCCTGATGGTACGACATATGATATTGAGGGTGCAGGAGATGTATGCATTATGCTACCTAGTGGAGCATCACTTATGCTTAGACATGTATGTTATGTGCCTTCATTCCCTATGAGCTTGATTTCAGTTAGCCAGTTACAAGAGAGCAGATGTTATGCATTCCTTGGTGAGCATCATTTTCAGTTGCAGTTGGGACAACTTATGCTTGTTAGAGGTGCTAGGATTAGGCACAGGTATCCACTGCAGGTACTTCATGTGAGAGATAGTCTCGTCTCAGTGGGAGTTCAGTCTTATGTGCGATGTGAGACTCGTCATGTCTCATTTTGTCTACCTACAGATAGGTCTATTGACATTCATGATGCACATGTATGGCAGGATTCAGATGCTCAGATGAATGCACATGTAGAGCACGTTTTGGATGCTCATGATGCTTATATAGAGCATGGTTTGGTTGATCATATGGATGCTCATATGGAGCACACTTTGGATGATCAGTTGGATGCTTTAGAGCATGATGTGGATGCTCATGTAGAGCATTGTGATGATACTCAGTTAGAGTTAGATCATCAGTTTGATCTTTGTGTTGATGTTGTGCAGTTAGCTCATGCGGAGCATGATGATACACTTGGTGTGGTAGAGCACGATAGCTCTCATGATACACAGTGTATGGTAGAGCATATTAGCTCTCATGATGCACAGCTAGATACATCCTTGGTTGTGAGCATGGCTGATTTAGATGCTGAGGAGTCAGCAGTTATGCAGTCATTCTTGGATTCGCTCATGCCAGATGTTGACATAGATATGTCAGGACATGTTGGTCTTGACGATGGTGCTTTGGATGCCTTGGATAGAGGCATGGCTGACATGCTTAGGTTAGCCAGGATAGCACATGTTTCGTCAGCATTCGGGAGTCTGATGTACGAGTTGTTATGCTCGAGACCAGACATTGCAGTTGCTATTGGAGCATTTGGACTTGGAGTTGTCAGTCGTTCGATGATTGACACAGGCATAGAGCGAGTGGGAGCTTTGCAGGAACTTCATCAGTTCTTGTGTCAGTCATATATGAGCTCGGCTCTTGTTGATTTGAGTCTAGAGCAGTTTGAGGTGCATGGATACACCTTGTTCGAGGCAGTTGGTGTAGGCTGATCTGGTATGGGTAGAGATCCAGACTCTTCCTGTACATTATTGTATAGTCCTACATCATTCTTTGTATATGTTACCACTTATGGTCACATTGACCCTTAAGTGGGAGATTGTTGGGGATGTAAGGGTCATGTGACCTTACCCCCATATTCATATATATACATCATATATAGAGCATTGCCTCAAGAGAGATCATTATGTGGGTTTCGAGGCTCCCACGCATGTCCGCGCGTCTCTCCTCTCTTCTCTCTCGTTCCATCTCCTCCTTCCTCTTCTTCTGCACTCCCCTTCATGTACTTTGGAGCATCAAGGAGAATGAGTCGATACAAAACAGATAGGTTCGCGGGTCGACTAACTCAAAAAACTTACTATCTATGGAAGAGACAATGAACTTCAAATGCCCATAGCGACCAGCGTGATTACAATTAGAAAAAATCCTTTTATGGGAGTGATACACATAGGGTTGAGTGTATAGAATGCACAAAAATATAAGGAATAAGCAAAATATGCTATAGGAATGAATGAGACATTCACCGGTGGTACTTCCTATTTTTCAGGAATACATAGAGATTGACCCTGAGATAGAAAAACTACGATTTCTCCAAATCTACTAAATAAAATGCTGTGAAAATTTATATGCATAAACTATGCACTAATAAATTTCCAATGAAACATCTTGCACTCAATTTGGCACTCTGGAGAGAGAGCAACAGCCTCTGCAAGATTACTATTGGCGAAGACGATGATGCAAAGAATTGAAGGAGCAAGACAATGATGTTCACAAGTGTATGTATATTGCTTCCATGTAATCTACAAGTGATTTCAAATCTTTATATAGACTCTAGGAGTGTTCCAAGACTTCTACAAGTGAAATTTGAATTCAAATAAAGGTGGGAATGATTGTTGGAGGGAATCAATTCACTTCCCTACAATCTAGGAAAAGTGAAGATCTAGTTTGATCTACTTTTAGGTGATTTGATTGCTTGATTGAATGCAACTTCAACCACCAAAAATTCATGGGATTTGGGCTCTATCTTTCTACCTTTACATGTGTAAAGCTCAAGGCTTTTACAATCGTAAATGAACCATCAAAAATCTCTCAAAAAAATATAATAAATGAGCATAAGAAAAAGAACTCTCCAACGGATATTCTTTCGACGCGATAGCCTTTGATGTAGATCAAATCCGCATCAAGAATAGTGTAAGCTTGATGTTCCAACAATCCTTGATGTTTTTTTTTTGAAGATGCAATTTAGCCATTACTTTCATGTACTAGGGAGACATCAATTAGCTCCAATTTTCTGCCTCTTTTCACAGGTGGAGAGTCTAGTGCTAGTCCATATGAGGCAATCTCTTAGCCTTTACAAGTTTCATGTGATGATGCATATCATTCCATTTTTGATGCAGATTTACAAGATGCACTTGTTGATGAGAGAACTAATATAGTGGAGGCAAAAAATATGCCTAAATGGCTGGTGTAGACTTTGTGAGATAGCAAATTAGATGCACCTCTGTCATATCATACTCATTCATGTTCTCATAGTGTTTCTTTTTGTTGGTACAATTGGCAATCCTAAGTGCTTGGCCAAAACATTTAGGACTACATCTCATTCTACTTCAACTCACATGAGAAACTGTATGGGAACACATGCTTGATATTTCACTTTATCACCTTGAATAAATTGTAAATGCAAAAGTAAGAGAATCTTGTGGATATAGGAGAAGCCAAGCCCCAACTTTTTTGGTGAAGGAATCATTCCAAACCACCCCTAAAGTGTAGGAACACTTTTAGGAGTGGGAAAAGTCTAAATTCAAAAAGCTTTGTGTGTATAAAAACATCAAATTTTAGTCACGGGGATATGAGCTACCATTTGAGAGCTATTGAGCTGCAAAACTGGGTGAGCTCAACTTGTGTAAGAGTAGTCCTCTAGACTTCCCATGTATCATATGTGCATATCACTTACTAATTGGTACATTTCGTCATGATCATTTTTGTCTATTGCTATCAGTCACTTCTTCATTATTCCATTGATTTTGTAGAAGCAATTTCTCTATGTGTACTCAATCATTTGATGCACTTTAACTTAGTATAGTTAGAGCAAGGTTTCAAGTATATATTTACAAAGTTTGATTACATTTGGTTTAGTAAATCTTGAGATATGTACAGATGAAGTAGACTATGTCTACACATCATCTTGCTCTTGAAATATTGGGATGACTCCCTTGAGTTGCTAAACTCATTGCTTAGTGTATAGTGCCTCTAAATTCATGAAATAACTTGTTTTAATTAGTTACACATGAGTTAAATGTGTGCAAAAGCTCTCTGGTCATTTTGTACCAGGTTGTGAGCTCTGAGCAAAACACTAAGCACTTACAATCTCAAAATAGCACAATCCTAGTACATGCAAGTTATCTGTTTTGGCATAAACATTTGGGAATGATGCTCCAAAGCACAAAGTGGTTCTAAATACATATTTTAGAGGCTAAAGGTGTTTTCTAAGGTTCTCTTGAGTCAAATTGGCAGGTGTAGAGCAGGTTTTGTGCAATACGAGCTCATCTCTAGAGTGTATCCAACCACCTCCTCACAATGTCAATAGGAGATGGATTTCCTTCATCCATAGACAAATTGGATCGAGGTAACTACTCAGCTTGGCCACTAAGATTGGAAGCATATCTTCAAGGGAGAAACCTCTATGGTTACATTTCTAGAGATGAGATGATGCCAATCCTTAGAAGCAAATGACAACCAACTCAAGAAGAACAAGAGAGGTTAAGCACATGGTGCTCAAAGGATGCTCTAGCCAGGTCATACATTCTTAACTCAATCTCTCAATTTTTTACTTCCACACATCAAGAGTTGCAAGACTTCACAAGAGACATGGAATGCCCTTGAAGCATTCTTTTCATCAAGCATTGAAGCTAGGAAGAACCAACTTTGGATGGAGTTCACTACACTCAAGAAGATGCCCAAGCAAAGTGTGACTGAGTTTGTCACCAAAATGAAAGACTTAGCAGATCAACTTGGGAGCATTGGAAAAGTCATAGATGAAGAGAAGATAGTGAGAAGAGTGATCAATGGAATAAAGGCAGATGACAAATGGGAAGCTTTCATCACAATCATGGACCTATACATGGACATGCAAGTTCTTGACTTCAACACCCTTATGGGACAATTGTTTACACATGAGGCAAAACTTATGAAGAATGGAGACAAATCAAAAGGTAATCAATACTCTACCCTATACGCTAATAAGAACAAGAATAAGCATGGTAAGGGCAAAGGTAAAAAATATGATGATCAAGGTAGTACCTCTCAAGCAAACTTTATAGGCAGTGGTAGAGGTTCAAGAGGAAGAGGCAGAGGAGGAAGACAAGGCATGGGGAGATCTCAAAGCTCTTCTCCATGTGCCATATGTGGATTAACTAACCACATTACTGAAAATTGTTTTAGGAACCCTAGGAATCAAAGAGGAAGAGGCTATAACAGAGGTGGATATGGAAGCTCAAGAGGAAGGTTCAACAACAACAATGGCTACAACAACAATTCATACAACAAAAACAACTACTAGGGAGGATATAGAGGTAGGAGAGATTACAACAACTATGCAGATGATCAAACCCAAGAGAACTCATGACTTCTGATGAATATGACTGAAGCAAGGTAAAGCAGATAAACATGTTTTCTACATAGACTCAGGTTGCTAAAATCATGTAGTAGGAAAGGTAGCTCTACTCTTAGACTTGAAGGATCCAAGAAATAGGCATGAAGTTCAAACAAGAGATGACACATGGCATCTAGTGGAGAAGATTGGGAATGTGAAGACTCCAGATGGAAACATGAACCTATTGAGCAAGGTATTGTATGTGACTACCACAACAAAGAATCTCATAAGTGTTGGTCAGGTTGTAGAGAAAGGTCTGTAGGTCAGATTCACAAAGCATGGAGCATACTTTGAGGATCCACATCAACAATTCAAGAGGATATCAAGAGGAGAAAAGTTAAGTAGATTATTTACATTTGAGCTCCAAGACACTAGGACCATTACATTGTTCAATTATGGTAGTCAAACATTATCAAAATTAGAGATGTGGCACAAGAGGCTAGCTCATGTAGGAGAAAGGGCCTTGAAGCAAATTTGTAGGGATCAGAGTGTGCTTGGCTTACCAAATATCTCCAAGCAACATATGATTTACAAATGCAGTGCTTGTCAATTTGGCAAGTCTCATTGGCAACCATTCACCAAGAAGGGATAAAATCTTGGAGACCTATTGGAGTTAGTCCATACAGATGTATGGGGCCAAGGAAGGAGCCATCTATCTCTGGATCCAGGTACTATGTGTCTTTCATTGATGATTGTAGCAGATGGACAATACTCTATTTTATGAAGCATAAAGATGAAGTATTCACTTGTTTCAAAAAGTATCTAGCTCTCCAAGAGAAGGGTATCAAAAGAGAGATCACAACAAGGTATACTCAGAGCAAAATGGAGTGGCAAAAAGGAGGAATAGAACCATAGTGGAGGCTGCAAGGTGAATGCTAAATGAGAAGAGATTGCCCGATTACCTATGGGCAGAGGCTATATCCACAACCACCTACCTAATCAGTAGGATTCCATCAAAAGCATTGGATGGAATGACACCCTATGAAGCATGGAATGGAAGGAGACCTAGCCTTGACCATTGCAGGATCTTTGCATAATATATGCACACATACCTTCACAAATCAGAGGCAAGTTGGATCCAAAGGCAGAGAAGCATATATTCATTGGTTATGATCTTTATAAAAAAGGCTATATATATAGATTATATAACCCAAGTAATAAAGGTTTCATAGTTACTAGAGATGTTTTTTTTGATGAAAACTAATCTTGGTTTGAAGATGATTACAGGAGAATTAAACTTCCCTATGACCTAGAGGAAGATTTCCCTACTCTACCAAAGAGGAGAGAGCATATGCAAGAAGATTTGAGTGATTCTGATGAAGATACAAAAACCCCAAGAAGAGAGATCAATTCTTGGAGTTCCAAAGGCAAAGATAAATTGCAGGACATGAGAGATGTTGCAGAATCATCTCAACAAACCATAAGAAGGTCAACCAAAGAAAAAAGGAAACCAAAAAGGTATGGTTATGACACATCCTTGGTCACGAAGCATTCAATTTATATTGCTCGGGACACAAACTCAAAAGAACCATCAACATTTGAAGAGGCCAAGAAGAATTCAAAATGGAGAGAAGCCATGGAAGAATAAATTTAAGCTCTTCAAGAGAATCAAACTTGGGAATTGGTTCCCAAGAAACCATCCATGAAGGTCACTGGATATAGGTGGATCTATAAGGTAAAGCTGAATTCATATGGATTAATAGAAAGGTATGAAGTAATACTTGTGGCTAAAGGGTTTGCTCAAACCCAAGGTATAGATTATGAAGTGACTTTATCTCCTATGGCAAAGATGACTAATATCAGAGTACTCATGAGTGTAGCATCTTCTAAGAATTGGAATATCTATCAAATGGATGTTAAATTTTTTTTTCTTAATGGTTGGATTTAAGAGGATGTTTACATGGCATTACCGCCTAGGTTTGAAGAAAAATCATATCTAGAATATGTATGCAGGTTGAAGAAAGCCTTGTGTGGCTTGGGAATCATAGGTTGGTTACTTACTTGTAGGACAAAGGATTCATGGTAAGCAAGACAGATCCTTCTCTCTTCATTAAGAGGCACCATTCAGAGGTTATATACCTCTGTGTATATGTGGATGATATAACCATTATAGGTAATGATGCAAACGGAATCAAGAGGATCAAAGAACAGATGAAGGAAGAATTCAAGATCAGTGATCTTGGCCCACTCACTTACTTCCTAGGATTAAAAGTAGTATATACAGAGGGAGGTATGTTCCTAACTCAGGGGAAGTATATTGGAGATATGATCTCCAAGTTCAAAATGGAAAACACAAAGGTTGCAGGTACTCCAATGGAGGTAAACCATAAGCTAAGTGCTCATGAAGGTGAACTAATTGAAGATGTGACTAGCTAACAAAGTCTTGTTGGTGGCTTGAATTATGCTACCCTAACTAGGGTTGATAGCTCTCCCAAAATAGAAGTTTTTTTCACAATCCTAGTACATGCAAGTTATCTGTTTTGGCATAAACATTTGGGAATGATGCTCCAAAGCACATAGTGGTTCTAAATGTATATTTGAGAATCTAAAAGTGTCTACCAAGGTTTCCTGAAGTCACATTGGCAGGTGTAGAGCAGGTTTTCTGCAACACCAACTCATCTCTGGAGTGTATCAAACCACCTCCTCAGACTTTTGCATCAGATTGCTATGCTTTGGGTGCCTCTAGTGTTTGTGATGAGAATGAGCCTATTTCATTTGATGAAGAATAGAATTTAAAAAATTGGATGGCTCCTATGCAATCTGAATATGATGCTATTAGAAGAATGGTACCTAATCTTTATGTGACTTGCCTCCTAGCAAGAGGCCCATTGGCACTAAGTGGGTATACAAGCTGAAGAGTAAGCTTGATGGAATAGTTGATAGATATAAAGCTAGGCTTGTTGCAAAAGGTTATGCTCAAGAAAGAGGCATTGATTTTGATGAGACCTTTGCTCCTAAATGACAAATGACTATTGTTCATATCATATGTGCACTTGTAGCTCAGCATTGTTGGAATGTACATCAGTTGGACATTAAACTTGCATTTCTAAATGGTGACTTGCATGAAGAAGTGTATGTTTTTTATCCCCATGGTTTCATGTAGAAAGGGCATGAAAACAAAGTGTGCAGGTTGAAAAAGGCATTATATGGTTTGAAGCAAGCACCACGTGCTTGGTATGAAAAGATACATTTCTACTTTATTGCACATGGTTTTGAGAACAATCCAACTAAGATCACCTTATATATTAAGCGTGCAAATGATGTGCTTCTGACCATTGTTGTCTATCTTGATGACATGCTGCTTATTGGTCCTAATGAGAAGCATATTGCTGATTTTAAGGCTGATTTGCATGCCTCATTTGAGATGTTAGATTTGGGCCATTTGCATCATTATTTGGGCATTCACTTTATGCAAGTTGATGGTAGAATAGCTTTGTGTCAAACAAAATATATTGACACATTATTGCAATGCTTCGGCCTTGAAGACAGCAAACCTATTGCCTCTCCTATGGAAACAAGTTTACAGTTGAGTTTTCATGATGCTAGAGATGCATTTGATGTTGTTCTCTACTAGCAAGCTATTGGATGCTTGATTAACTTTTGCATTACTCGACCAGATATTCAGTTTGCTGTCTCACAGATGAGTGGGTTTATGCATTGCCAAGGTGTCAAGCATTGGTAGGTGGTTAAGCGCATCTTTTGCTACTTGAGTGGTACCTGATTACTTGGATTGCTTTATCCCAAGGGGGGATTTCTATCGCTAGATTTACATGATTTTTTTTACTGACTGGGCTGGTTGCTATGACACTCATGTATCCACCAATGGTTTTTGCTTAATGCTTGGTAGCTCATGCATATCTTAGTTGAGCAAGAAGTAGCCTATTATGGCCACTTCTAGTTGTGAGGTTGAGTATAGGGCAGCTTTTAAAGCGTTTGTTTAGTGTGTGGCTCAGACACCTTATGGCTAATTTGGGTGTTGTTCAACCTTTTGCCACCACCATCTTTATTGATAGTTAGAGTGCATTGGCAGTTGCAACGAACCCTATGTTCCATGCTCACACTAAGCGCATTGAGGTGCACTCTCATTATGTCAGGGAGAGGCTCTTTGCTGGAGGGATCAGTTTGGCATATGTGCTCACATAGGAGAACATTGCATACCTTTTTAGAAGGGCTTTGTCTAGGGAGAAGTTTGAAGCTTTCCAAAAAGCTTTGGGCTTACTTTCTTTTGTGTATTGATACCATATATCTTGACACTTCCTTATACATGAGTGCAAATTCCTTGTTAACTGCATCACTCCCAAGGGGGATTTGTTGATATATTTTGGTAGTGATGTGTGTGAACACACTAGGACTCTCGGGACACTTTTTCCCACTTTAGGAGGTTTTTTCCCTTGGCTTGTATATACTTCTATAACCCTAATGGGTGACTTATCTTTGTACATTCTCTTGGTAATACATTCAATATTGTGTGTTGTGCTCCAAGCTTCTTCTTCTTCATTATGCTGTTTGCATGCTTTTGCAGACCTCAAACTCCAACAATGCAGTGAACAAGGAGTTGACACTCATGTACAAGGAAGTGCCAAGCTGGATAGAGATCAATCCACAAAAGGAAGTAAGCCCAAATCTTTGTGAAAAGCTTCAAACTTCTCCCTAGGCAGAGCCTTTATGAAAAGATCAACAATGTTATCATGTGTGGGCACATATGCCAAACTGATCTCTCGAACAGAGAGCCTCTCCCTGACATAATAATAATACTGCACCTTGATGTGCTTTGTGGGAGCATGGAACACAAGGTTAATGGCTCTGACTGTTAGTGAAGATGGTGGTGGCGAAAGACAGACCAACACCCAAATCAGCCGAAAGCCATCTGAGCCATGTACACTCAATGGTCATTGTGAAAGCTACCCTATACTGAGACTCACAACTAGAAGTTGCCACAATAGGTTGCTTCTTGCTCAATCAAGATATGCATGAGCTACCAAGCATGAAGCAAAACCACTAGTGGACACATGAGTGTCATAACCTGCCTAGTTAGAATAAAAAAAAAGCATGTAAATATAGTGATAACGATCCTACTTGGGATAAAACAATCCAAGTAGCCGAGTACCTCTTAAATAGTGAAAGATGCACTTAACTGCCTACCAATGCTTGATACTTGGGCAGTGCATAAACTTGCTTATTTGAGAGAAAGAAAACTAAATATCAAGTTTGAGTTATGCATAGGTAAATCAAGCATCCAATAGCCTCCTGATAGAGAACAACATCAAATGCATCTCCAGCATCATGAAGACTCAACTGTAGACCTCTTTCCATAGGAGTGGCAATAGTTTGCAATCTTCAAGGCCAAAATGCTGCAATAATATGTCAATATATTTTCTTTGACACAAATATATTCCTCCAACAATTTGCATAAATTGAGTGCCCAAATAATGATGCAAATGCCCCAAATCTGACATATCAAAAGAGATATGTCAATCAACCTTAAATTCAACAATATGCTTCTGATTAGGACTAGTGAGCAGCATGTCATCAACATACACAACAATGATCAGAAGTACATCATCTGCACACTTAACATATGAGGTGCTGTCATTTGTACTATTTTCAAAATCATGTGAATCAAGTGGGCATGCACTAAATTGGTATAGAAGATGAAACATAAGCATGATGGAACAATTGATATGTATAAGGCTAGGCTTGTTGCAAAAGGTTAGAGAGAGGCATTGATTTTGATGACACCTTTGCACCCACTTGTCGAATGACCACCGTTCGTAGCGTCTGTGATGATCCGTATCCATGATTTTGATGGTCACCAGGAACAAATAATCCCCTGCTGGTTGATCTTCTCTAAACCAATGACCTTTTGCTTTAGTCACACTTTGCAGAGGGAATTCCAGCACCTCCTCCTGAATTGTAGCTTCAAAATCTTTAGAAGCCATCTGCACTCGTAATGAAAAGAGCATTAGGTTCCAGTGATATGTAGTGACATCTTGTTCGTTTCATCACTCCGTTGCCCTTGCGTGTATAAGTAAGATCCCTTACCGCATATTTTTTCATTTTCACTCTTGAAAGAAAACAAGAATTAGTGTAGCCGAAGCATTTATTTATTTACATAGTAGGTCCATTCCTATGGAAGTAGAAGCTATGACCTGTCCCCAAGTGGGGAACATGCACCACTACTTTTGTTACACGCGTCATGTGCCGAATGCACGGCCTTGTAATGTGGCCCTATCATGCATACTTTAGGTGCATTTAATGCTTCATGTGTGCAATTGGAATCTTTTAGGTCTTGGTGTTCCGGTGTTTGCTGCTTCTTTGGTTTCCATATCCATGTTGTTTTTGAAGTTTGAAGCTTCGTCTTCTTGCCGTTTTGTCGTGTCCCATGTGTTTCTTCTTTCTTTTCTGTTGTCTGAGTTGTTGGGGTCTTTCTTTTCCGGTATCTGTGACGAGTCTCGCTTGGATTCATGGTTTTGCTGTGTCGATATAATGTTTCCTCGTGCTTGTCTATCTCTTGAGTGGCCACTTGTCTGACGTTCATTGGAATCCATATTTGTTGTCGAGTTCTTTGGGCTTCTACCAATGACTTTGGAAGCCATACTCTCAGAAGTCGCTTTGGTTCTGATTTTGGTGAAGAAGAACCCTTGTCCGCTCTTGTCTTCCTATGATGAATGACTTGTACTGAGGTTGCCTTCTCTGATTCATACGCTTGATCCTTGCGAACCCACTTTAGGTTAGCATTTCTTGATTGCGAGAAGTTGACAGCGGGTTTCCATGCTGATGATCTCTTTTTTTCATAGAAGGCTTTAGGAGCATTGTCCTCCTCGGTTCCCTTCTGTTCACCATTCAAGTAGGATGAATCTATTTTCTCCTTGTGTGCATTGGGATTTGAAATCCTTCCTTCCTTCGGACCTTCTTTTGGTTGGTTTGTGATGGAATCATTTGCTATGTACTCTTCTACGATTTGTTTAGCACTCTTGATGATATCTTGTCTATGAGAGGGTTTCTCTTCTAATAGACTAAAGATTTCCTTGTGCCCTATGTTGGCTGAGATGTACCCTTGAGCTAGATGAATGCTTACCTCATTCTCAATGATCCAGTCTTGTCCTATGATCAAGTTCTGTATTTGATCCTCGTCTCTGCACACTAGAACTCGTTGTTCCATAGTTGAATTTCCTAGGTGGAGGGATACTGTAGCTTCTCCAATGCATTGTATGGCTTGACCTCCAACACCTATCATGTGTGCTTTAGTAGGTGTTATAGTCGTTCAAAGATGCGTGATGACTATACTTCGTATGAAACTTAGTGCTGCTCCTAAATCAATCAAGACATCTATTAGTTGGTACTCTGTCGTTCCAATTCCTATGTTTAAGTACGACTGGGATATGCTGATATTGTTCGTATTGGATTTATGAACTTGATAGTTAGCCATGGGAATAGGCTCTTCTCCTTGTAGATACCGTTCATCCCGTTGTCTTATCCACTCTTTTCGCTTCTTGATATGCTCTAAGGCTTCTTGCCTTGTCTCCTCTCTAATCCTCTCTTCCTCCCTCTTTCTATTATGAGCACCCACAAGTCGTGCTAACATGTGGTCCGTCAATGGCTCCATGTAACGTTTTAATCGACATCCACTTATGTAGTTAGGAAGAACATCTCCATCCAGAGTAGCTAGATTAATCGCTCTGCTCATTGAGATCCTATTGATTATTAGGGGTCCATACCCGGGTTTTTGTAACTTCTTGGTGTGTTGCTTCAAAGTGTAGACCAACACTAAATCTCCTTCTTTCAATCCTTTGTCTTTGATGTGTGCATCGTAATATGCCTTTTGTCTTCTCTTGGCCAATTTTCACATCCATTTGGACTAGCTCTAAGTCCTCCATTGCAACAAATCCAAGAAACATGCAGTGTAGTTATCTTGACCACTAGAGAGAAGATTTCCTCAAAATCAACACCATAATGTTGCTTAAAACCCTTTGGAACAAGTCGTGCATTATACTTTGGAGAAGCACTATCAGATGTGAATTTCACTTTATATACCCATTTACATGGTTAAGCTTTCTTGCCCTTTGACAAAGGTACTACATTCCAAGTGCCATTCTTGTGAATAGAATCAACTCACTCTTCATGGCACTCTCCCACTTGACATGATCCGTTGTCTCCATAGCTTCTTTGCAGCGAGAAGGCTCACCACCATTTGTTAGCATAAAAAAATCCAAATGTGGAACATATCTATCAAGTGGATGTGAGACACATGTAGAGCATCTCAATGATTGCTAAACAAGAACATTTGTAGACTGATCTGATCGGGCATTTTCTTGAACATCCCTATGTGCGACATTTTTATGCATGCTAACTAGAGGACTAGTATCCTCATCTCCACTCTTATCACTTCAACCTCTTTAGTGGGCTATTTATGCATCTTAGACTCATTGAAAATGACATCACTACTTTTGATCACTGATCGTGTTTTAGGATCCCATAAGTAATTTCCAAATTGTATTTCTCGACCATATCCAAGAATAATGCATTTCTTTGACTTATGGTCCAACTTTTGTCTAAGATTGTCACATGAACTAAAGTCAATACTGAAAAGCCTTGTGAAAGGTTTGCATGATACAACATAGAAACTACTCTATCTTGAATAGTTCTGTTCATCCTTTCAGCTACACCATTCTGTGCTGGGGTATAAGGAGATGTAGACTCTCTATGAATTCCTCTAGACTGATAGAAAAGGCTCCAACAAAGTGACTATACTCACCCCCATTATCTGAATGTAAAGCCTTAAGCTTAGTTCCTTTTTCAGTCTCAACTGAAGCAAACCATTTTCTAAAAGTAGGGAATACCTCATCCTTTGCTTTGATAGGATATAGCCAGAATTTTCTAGTAGCATCATCTATGAAAGTGACAAAATAAAGAGAAAACCTAATGACCTTGTGGGCATAGGACCACACACATCTATATGAATGAGATCCAAAGGCTGAATTGAAGAGTCAATGTGCATCTCGTATACATTCCTAGTTTGCTTTCCATATTGACAATGCTCACAAAATGAAAAATCAGAGAAAGATAACACAGGTAAGTAGCCAGAAAGATAAAGATTTTCCATTCCACTGCGTGATATATGGCCCAAACAACCATGCCAAATGCAAGGCATAGGCTATTCAATAACAACTAACAAGTGTTCTTTTTATGATACAAATAAAGGATAAAGTGTGCCAACTTTGCTTCCTTTTGCAATAACCATATGTTGCTCTAAGGGTTGCTCATAATTTTTCTCATGCTATGGCATCCTTTAACCATCATGAAAATACCTTCTTTTTGTAAATTAGGAGATGTCCATGTGAACACTCTCCTAAAACCCCTTTTTGATATTTCCTCTAGTCTAAAGTATTGAAGCCTTTTTCCATGAAATAGCTTTTTGGCACAAACTCAAAATCCCCACGTAGGAAATTTCACGTGCTCTCTCTCTCTCTAGGTGGTTAGTCCCATATCACATAAAGATTCTCTTTTTGATTTAGCACATGTGGTCTTTTGACCACATGTTTTTATTCACATATGCCTCTCTTCTCTATATAAAGAAGAGCCTCATTTGTAAAAAGAGAGGTCCCTTGGCCATGGCCTTGGCCTCCATTTTGGTAATGGAAGAAGGTGTCATTTGTTAATCTCTTGCCTCCTTGTGTGCAATGGCGTTGGTCTTGGTGTATGGATTTGCATGTGTGTGTGCATGGTTGGGAGGATGTTCCCCTTTGCTCCTTCTGACGTTGGCCATTGTTGCCATTGCTCCATGAGCGTGGGTGAACCTCTCCTCTCATTCTTTGCCCCAACTTGGAGAAACCTCTCACTTCCATGTGAGGCGGTTAGGATTTATCAAGTTATAGGGCCTCTGATTTATCAGACCCCTACCACTCCCAAGAACCCAAGATAGACCTTTGAATGCTTATACTGTAAAAGAGCATTTTAACACTGGTGCCGTCTGTGGGAAGGTGGCAACAAATTGTTGCAAATTGATTGTGGGAACCAAAGATAGTGAATCAACTGTAAGGTGGAACAATACGCAAGTGGTGCAGAGGTGATATATGCCGGTTACTCGGTCCGGCGAGTCGTACCTGAAATATAGAAGCGACCAACACCCCTGGGCGGTACCGAATCTGTTAGGGTCACCCCCAGGAGGCAGAAGGGTAGGCTCATTAAGCCTAGTAATCGAAGGATCGGAGCCAGTTAGTAGCGATTCCGGTATCATTCCGGTGACACGTGAGGAAATTCTGGTAAATTTCGGTGAAATTTTGGTGCAGTCTGCCGAAGGCACAGTAACTTCGGAGTGTACAGGAACGTAGTGTGCGGTTGACCCAACACCATGAGGTCAAGATTCGAATCTTTTCGAGGATAAAGTTGTGTTTCCCAGAGAGATCATTGTCGGTGAAAGAATACCCTGTTTTGGGGAAAGTTCAATAAATTCCGATGACAGTTCGGTCCCAGTTGCAGGGAATTTACAGTTTTTCGGTGAAGGTGTGATACTTCTTGGTGAATCTTCATTTCAGACACCACTGTTCGGGGTAAATTTGCCTACCTAGGATATCCAAGCTGAGGATAGGCTCTTCGATTTGGAAATCCGTAAGCGATTGAATGCCATTTTCACGCCGGAAGGTGAGCAGTATGACCATACAGACTCCGAAGGACCGAAAACACCTCCCCAGAACTCAGAAGACAACCACAATACCGCTACTACCACCATGAGTGGTCAACAATAGCAGCAACAACAACAACAACAGCAGCAACAACAACAACAACAACAACAATAGCAACAACAACAGCTACTTCCACTTCGTCCGGTCCCGACAGGGGCGACTTACACCAAGTTCGGTGGATTTCCAGGTGACGATCCTGATGCCCATGTACGCACCTTTGAAATAAGTTACGCAGTGCTAAACCATCCACCCGATCCGACATACAAGGCCATTGTCTTCCAGTCAACATTAGTTAATGAAGCAGCAAGGTGGCTCACAGAGTACGATTTCAACCACTTCGTTACCTATGAGGCAGTAAGGGATGCGTTTCTGCAGAGGTTCCAGCTGAAGAAGAACCCTGTCGAAATTTTCGATTACTTGCAGAACAATAGACAAAAGCCGCACCAAACCGTTCAGGAGTACGCTACATTATTGGCTAATCTGCAGGATGATGTGATAATCCAATGGTTTATTAACGGTTTAACTCCTCAATTAAGGCAAATTATGATCATCCACTATGTGGGTGCTATGACACTAGATGCTGTCATCGCGATGGCCCTGCAACTAGAACATAAGGTTGGAGGATTCAATGAAGACTTGTAGTGGCTGAAAGCCAGTAGAAACGTTGTAGAAGATCCGGCTAAACAGATGTACTGCACTAAGTGCAAAAATTCTGGTCATACTAGTGCTACCTGTGCCCTGAACCAGATGTATTGTGCTATCTGCAATACCACCGGACATTCCACCGAAAATTATGTGTATAATGCCAAGGTGCAAGGACGAGCATCAGTAAACGCTATTATCTAAGAACCAGGGCAGCCGACCACCCATTATGTACCACCTCAGATGCGAAACAACCAACCGCAAGGATACCGAAATTATCGGGGACAACGAAATAACAATTTCAATACAAACCGATGGCAACCAGGCCCAGCAGTGGAAGGTACGTCTCTGTCGCCACCTCGATGTCACTTTTGCGGTGAGCTTGGTCACATTCGGAGATACTACAAGGATGCAACCGAATATGATAAAAGAAAGAAAGAGCGTCAGGACCCGATGACCAATATGGTCTATATCTCACCCGTGGAATCACAAGCGACAGTGGTCCAGACCAGATCCGGTAAGCAGCTGCAACCAGCTGCTGAGGTGTTTGAACCGGGTATTTGTGAGCAGCAACGTATGTATACAAAGGCTAGTCAATGGACTGCTGAAGAACCAACCGTGTTACCCGACCCAATTCCGGTGACACAGGTCCCTTTGCCGAAGGCACGACTGAATGAATTACACACTGACCCGAAAACAGTGGCATCGACTTTAGACTCGATGAAAAGTATGCTGCAAGCAGATCATGTATGGGAGCTTTTATCTAAGGCGTCTATTACTCTCCCTTTGGGACAGTTACTTGCATTAGTGCCAGGAGTTTGACAACAATTTCAGCAATAGATTAGTCCTAGATCTCCCAGTACTCCTGCCACAACAACAATTCAACCGGATAATGACTCTACGATGGATCATTCGGTCCCCTTAATTACGGTATGGTACAAAAATCACAAGATTACTCAAGTACTAATTGATGGTGGGTCTGGTGTAAACATAGCGACTGCAGCTCTTTGCAAAAAGTTGGGGTGGACGCAAATCGAGCCTGTGCAATTCTTTGTCAGAATGGCAGACCAGTCCCGAGTCCATCCGATGGGACTCGTAAGGAATATCCCAATCACTTTGCAGGGCACCACGTTTAAGATGACTTTTGTCTGATGGCGAGGTGCATAACAACAAGACTCCTTTCATTTCATTATCCATATCCATTTTTTGAGCTATAACTGGGAGAATATAACATCAAACTCATTTAGATGAGCAACAACACTATCTATGTCCTTCATTGGAAGGTCATATAATTTTCTCATGAGATACACTATTTAATGCCATCTCTTTTTCATGTGTATTGTATAACGTCTTCCGAAGCTCCTCTAGACTTGCACAATCTAATACTATAAAGTAAACATTATCTGCCAGGTGCAATCGAATGATAGACCTGGACATTTCATCTAATTCATCCCAATCATCTTCATCCATGTTAGGAGGCTTCTTTGAGATTCCATTTATTGGCTTCCATTGCCTCCTCTGAATCAACACATCTTTAATCTGATTCTTCAATAAAGCAAAGTTTGTGCCATGAAATTTTCAAATCTCAAAATGGTCTTTGCCCTGCAAGTTATAGCT
Organism: Ceratopteris richardii; assembly: GCA_020310875.1. Taxonomy (NCBI): domain Eukaryota; kingdom Viridiplantae; phylum Streptophyta; class Polypodiopsida; order Polypodiales; family Pteridaceae; genus Ceratopteris; species Ceratopteris richardii. The sequence continues at coordinate 74,635,116 of CM035421.1, read as the reverse complement.
ACTCTACAAAAGACTAGCAATAGACCCTGATCCACTAGACGTATCTGAGACGTCTAATGCCATGATGGTAGGGAACTGCATAGAATGACAATGGAGCTAGAAGAATCCAAACAACACTAAGGTGCAAAGAAGGATGACCAAATGTCAGATTCTGGAAAAGAATTCAATAGTCTTCCCAAAAAAATGAATTAATGAATAGTAATGACCAACCAGAAGGATTATGTGAGAATAAATGTGCTCACACCAATAAGTGTATCAAGGAGTAAATCGACCAATGTATAGTTGAAAAAACCAAAAAATTAGAGAATTTTTGCCAGATTATCCTCTACAAAATGAGCATACGACGAGTGTCAAAATCTCATAAAACTATAAGTACTGACATGTGTACCTGGATAGTGAATCACTGAGTGCACTGCATATAATCAATTACCCAAAAAGAAGCCAACTAGGCTTATCGAGCACCTATGAACAACTATCATACATCTCCTATGGCAAGGTTACTTGAAGATCATAATCTTCAACACCATCTGCATCACCCTCAATAACTCTATTTGCAGGCGTAGTAGGATGTGTTTCAACAAGTGAATGTACAAAGCTAAGTAACCCATTATGGTTATAGGTATATATGCAAGCTGTGAAAAAAAAACTCCTAAAGAGGGAAAAAAGTGCCCCGACAATCCTAAATGTGTTCACACACATCACTACCAAAATATATCAACATATCTTTCCCCTTAAAAAGCCTCACATGAGAAAAACTCAAAGTTGGGAAACTCTTTGTGCCTATTATCTCCCATGTTCATCCTACTTCCAAGCTATCATTCCCATTACCTTGAACACCATCAAAGTGAGTTGAGTCCATATGATGTATCCTCTATGGAGTAGTAAGATGAAAGAAAAGTGTAGAGTGCCAACCTATATTAGCTTGAACATATCACAATGTAGATAATAAACCTTGTAATCCTCTAAGGGATAGAATAGAGTCCATAAAAATGTGATTTGAAACCCTTCTAGAACAAAAATGATAAACTTGCTCTTATGCCACTTTAGGTATTCCTTACCTGAGTGAACTCACAAGTAGTAGTTTTTACCTGATCTATGCTTATGTCTCATGAAAATCCATCATCTTAGCTCACATAAAAGAATTTATTGGTAATGGAATGAAACCTCTACATCCCACTAACCAAGAATTCCTTAGTTTATCATCCAAAACTTTGTTATAAGTTCTATTGGAAGAGCATCTAGAGACACTAGTGCAAACTCTAGTATTTTCTCTTACCTCCTAATTTTCTATATGGAGGCATACACATTCCTTTATGAGATTCAAACAATCCATAAATAGAAATATGCTGAGTGATGCTTGATGAAATTGTTTGAAAGGAAGAAGACAATTGAAAAATTGTTACTATGAGTAATGAAGCTTGCTTCAGTTAACCAGCATAGAGCTTGCCCCTGTTGACTTGGATTGTGTACCGAAGTCTTGGAGCCTTAGGGATTTGTGTCAACTGAAACTATACCTCAATCACCCCACAAGTGCATATAGTGGTGGATTAATACATGCTTAATTATCAATCCATGAGATTAGACATATCAAGTGTATGAAGACATGTGCACACATGATCGTACATGAAGTGAAGTGCTACCAATGCATGAATAATGGGTGTATCTACCATTCAAGTCACTTATCTTTCTGATAATGCATGTCGTGATACTTGCAACATTAGTAAGCACAAATTAAGACTTTTCTCTCAGCTACGAACTTCAAATATGGTCAATAGCGGGTTCGTTTCAAAGATCTCAATGAAACAAGATCTAATGGTGGTATTTTTAGCCTAATTTGACAAATGTACTTCACGCTATGAGAAAATTAGTGAATGGTGGTGACCACCGCCTCAAAGAGAGAGAGGATTGGTGGTATTGCCCCCTTTAACTAGTCTTTAATGTGGTAGGTGGTAAAGATCCTCCCAAAGAAATGCGTGGCCATATCATAACGCATCGGATTCTAACGTCCTTCATTACTCATTTAATGTGAGAGAGAGGGAAATAAAATAGTACTTCTTCAATTTAAAACGCCTTCGAATGACCTCCAAACTCACGTATGCACTAGAGAGCTAAAGTCCCTTTAAATCAAGAAACCAAATATCCAAAAATTTTGCAAGTGACGATTTTATGCATGAGTAAGTGGCGAATTCGAATCTTGAAGAGGGGGAGGGGTTAGAGAGGTAGTACCCATTCCTCTTTTCAAGGACATCACCGAAAACAAGAAATGGAAGAGAGGGTGATGCTTGAGTGAGTGTGTGGGAGACTGTGTGTATGTGAGAGGGAAAAAGAGAGAGGAGGGGGTTAGGGGGTGTTTTTGTGCAAAAAGTAAAGAACTAAACTACTCAAAAATTAACAAATGAGAGGTACCCTTGACCAACCGAAGGCCACACGTATTCATCCTCCTCCAAGTGTCAAGGTGCATCTCACGAAGTATGGACAGGCAAACTTGGAAAAACCAACAGCTAAAGGCCGACGTCCCCGGCAACGGCGCCAAATTGTTGAGAAAAAGGGAACAACAAACCCTAACCGCCTCACATGGAAGTGAGAGGTTTCTCCAAGTTGGGGCAAAGAATGAGAGGAGAGGCTCACCCACGCTCATGGAGCAATGGCAACAATGGCCAACATCACAAGGAGCAAAGGGGAACATCCTCCCAACCATGCACACACACATGCAAATCCATACACCAAGACCAACGCCATTGCACACAAGGAGGCAAGAGAGTAACAAATGACACCTTCTTCCATTACCAAAATGGAGGCCAAGGCCATGGCCAAGGGACCTCCTTTTACAAATGAGGCTCTTCTTTATATAGAGAAGAGAGGCATATGTGAATGAAAACATGTGGTCAAAAGACCACATGTGCTAAATCAAAAAGAGAATCTTTATGTGATATGGGACTAACCACCTAGAGAGAGAAAGAGCGCGTGAGATTTCCTACGCGGGGATTTTGAGTTTGTGCCAAAAAGCTACTTCATGGAAAAAGGCTTCAATACTTTAGACTAGAGGAAATATCAAAAAGGGGTTTTAGGAGAGTGTTCATATGGACATCTCCTAATTTACAAAAAGAAGGTACTTTCATGAGGGCTAAAGGATGCCATAGCATGAGAAAAAATATGGGCAACCCTTGTAGCAACAAGAGGGATAGACAAAAGTCCTAAACCCACATTTCAAGCATCAAACACACACACAACCTCTTGGAGGCAAAGATACTCAACAGAGAGGAAGAAAATTCAAAATTTCAACTTTATTACTCACAATGGGAAAAAGTTCTTACAAAGAGACCGACACTTTTATTGAAAATTACTTTACAAGGCTTATGTTACAATGTTTGGGCTTCATGCATTTAGAGGACTCCTCTAGTGCATTTACATGGCTCTTGATGTTATATCATGGAAATTTGAAGAAGAAAAATTATGCCTAATTTTGAAAAGTTTTTGGGCCTGCTTTCCTTTGCCTCTTCCTTCTGCAGCACTCTTCCCCTCTTTGTCTGTGTCGTCCCTTGATAGGCTTTGCTTCTTGTCTTTAGCTTTTGACATGTGGCCGATCTAGATGTCCTTGAGTATCTCGATAGCATATTTATAGTGGTCAACCACCAGCACCTGTGGATGCCTCAAAGGTTCAGAGGTAATGTATACTTCTTTTATTATTTTCCATCGGTCAAGGATCTGACCATAACTGGAGCCCTGTTGCATTATTTTGAGCCTGTTTATTTTTTCACCATATGCATCCAACGACTGAGGTGGCTAAGGTGACGTTGATCCAATCACCTTTCATCAGAGTTCTTCCCAATGTTGGGAGGACCTTGTTTATCTTTTCTTCACCACCTATACCTAGTGACTAGAATGACATCGATATTGGTCACTCTTTATTATGCTTCAACCCCGATTGTTGGAAGGACCTTATGTTTGTTTTGATTTCTTGCTCACATTCTTTGGGTCCCCCTTATTTTGCATTGAAGCCTAATGCATGCCCCTGCTGTGCTTTGGGCAGAGGGTGAGTCTTTTATTGAATTGTTTTGTGTTTTGATTTCCTTCTTCTTCTTCTTTTACTTGGTTCTCCCTCTACATGTCCCTCCTCCTGAACTCTGTCATCCTCGACATGCTTTGATTGGTGACCTGAGTATGTATAGAGTAATGCTTGCTCTATTTGATTAAGCAAGTTGGCTTCACATATCATTAACTCCTTCCATTGAGTTGATTTCACCCCATCATGTGGGGTTCACCACCACATAGCATATCTTATTAGTGCTTTCTGCTTGACCATTTGCCTCTGGATGATAGTCTGTAGAATTTTTGTTCATAATCAGATGTGTTCTTCTTAGCTCTGAAATGACTTCATTAAGAAAATGAGCTCCTCTATCACTTACCAATTCTACCAGACACCCAAATCTGGTCATAATGTTGTGGTGAAAGAACTTTGCTACACTCGCCACCTTGTTGTCCTTAAGTGCTACTGCTTCCACCCACTTTGTGCAATAGTCCATTGCTACTAGAATATATCTATTCCCGCACTACGTAATAGGCTTGATAGGCCCAAAAAAATCCATGCCCCATTTTTGAAATGGATCCAATGGCAAAACTAGATGATCAGACATTCTATCTGAATTACTTGGTTGGCCTGTTTTTTGACAAATAACACATCTTTTGGCAAATTCATGAGCATCTTTTAATACTGTGGGCCAACATAACCCAGCTTGCAAAATCTTTTTGCATGTGATATCCCTTGATAGATGTCCTCCTGCGGCTCTTGAATGTGCAGCATCTACAAATATGTGAAATGGTAAAGACCAATCTGGCGGCTGCAAAATTGGTGCGATGAAAACCATCTTTTTTAATAACTAAAAAGCCTTCTCTTTAGCCTCAGCCCATACAAAGGGAACATCTTTCTTTGTTAAATGTGTCAAAGGTAATGAGATAGTAGCCAAGTACCTCAAATACCTAGCATGCCACTTGATTTGTCCAACAAACCTCATTACTTCCTTTACATTTGTCGGAGCTTTCACTGTCCTAATGGCTTCAATTTTCTTGACATCAATAGCCATTCCCTCTTGTGAAATGACATGGCCCAATAAGATACCGCTCTTCACCGCAATGAAACTCTTGAGCAGATCCACCACCATTCTGAATTTTTTGCATTTGTCAAAACAAGATTTCAGCTGCAACAGGTGTTGTATCTTCTTTCCAAATATTGAAAAGTCGTCCACAAAAACTTGCATAAAATCCTACAAGTGAGGCTCAAAAACTTTATGTGCCACATAATTGAACGAAGGTGGTCCATTCTTCAATCCAAAGCTCATGATTGTAAACACATATGCACCAAATTTTGTAATAAATGCAGTCTTGTGCTGATCCTCCTCAGCAACATGAATTTGATTATAGCCAAAAAATCCATCTAGAAAACTATACATTTCATGTCCAACTACTACATCTAACACCGCATCACAAAATGGCATTGGGAAAGGATTTGTAATTGTTGCTGCATTTAATTTTCTATAATCAAGACAAATCCTCAACTTCCCATTCTTTTTAGGAACCACAATAATAGAGGATAACCATGTTACTTGATTAACTGGTTTGATGAATCCAACAACCAATAACTTGTCGATTTCCTCTTTAACCTATTTTGCAAAATTAGGATTCATTCGATACCTTTGCTGCACAAATTGGAACCACATCTTTCTTTAAATTAATCCGATGTTGAGTAGATCTGGGTCTATGCCTTTCACTTGTGAGTAATCCCATGCAAACTCATCAATGTACTCCTTCAACAAACAAATTAGATCTTCCAAAAACTGTCCTTCTAACTCTTTACATTTTTCGTTTAGCATCAGCTCCCAAATTAACTAATTAAAGTTCATCTTCCTTTACTCTACCTGAGCTTGCATATTTTTGTTCATATATTTTTTTAGCCAGATTAATTACCTCCTTTTCTTGCTGCTCCAACTTCTGCTGAGTTGGAATTTCCAGATTTTGCTCAAACATCTATCTCAGCCATGTGCCTTCCAATGTGTCACATAGAGATGGCTCATTTTTATTCTCTAATAGATCCTCGTCTTTTGATAATACTCCTTCCATACCTCCAATACTGGTACCACTGTTGGATTTGCCTTCAAAAACTCCTCCTCCTCATCATCTTCTACATTGTCTGCTAAACTAATGGTCTAAGCCATCACCTCTTAGCGACATGTTCCTTCTTCCTTTCATTGGTATTGTGACCTCCTTTTTACCTTTCATGATCACAACCACATTTAACCCCCAATCTTGCTTTACTTTAGCTAACCTGAACCAAGGTCTACCTAACAACATTTGATATGGATAGGTAGATTCAAACATTAAAATTACAACAAAATTAACCACGAATGTCATCCCTGCAGATATTATCTACTGTTGCTTGAGAATGCCCAAAGGTTGGACTTGTTTGATCTACCATCTTTACTTGAAAAGGTGCTGAAGCCAAAGCCCCACTCCCCATTTCTTTAAATATATACTAAGGTAATATGTTCACTCCTGAGCCACCATCTAACAAAACCTCATAAAATCTTCTTTGTTTATACTATGCTTGAATTACTAGCACAACAAAGTCCACGTCAGCTAGATCAATACTATTAGCTGATGTTGAAGGTATCTGTGTAGCTGCTGGTTTTGATTGTTGACCAACCAGACTTTTCAACAATTTTTCTCTAAAATTTGGTACTAAAGACAACAACTGATCCAAGGATTACTACAAAGGAGAATTAATTACTACCTCAAACTAGTCATTGTCCAGTTCTTGCTTGGTCTTCATTTTATCATTGTGCTTTGTTCTATGAATAGATGTTCCATCATCTTCTTCCTGGGATAACATCTAAAATTTTACTTGCTTCTGTTGATCCTACTGGATCCATTTCTGCACTTGGTCCCAAATCTATCTTTGCTTCTGCCAATCAATAGGACCTTTATTCTCTGACCTTGTGAATACCAAAACATCCACATCCTTGACCAAAGCGCAATGCTTACAATCACAATTCCATTGAGTTTCATGATCCTGATTTCGAGTTTCTGATGTACTTGCACTCGGATCATTACAAAATTCTTGTTTTGATAAATCTATTACTATAACATTTGCCTATTGCTGCCGTTGCCCTTGCTTTTTGATTATAGTGAACAACTGATATACCCCGTTGCTCTCTATGCTTAACCCAGAAAGGACAATTAGGCCCAATCCAATGATCTTCTGTAAAGCAATATCCATATGGCATCACTCTAGGTGGTCTACCCTGTTGATTCCCTTGTTGATGACCTTGGTAATTTCCTTGCTGGGTTCCCTTGATCTCTCCATGGAGCTCTTCCTTGCTGCTATCTCTGAAAACCACCACGTCCTTGAATTGGAATGGCCTAGTTTGCTTTGTCCTTGGTGCTTTGGGTTATACCAGCATTGACTTGTGGTATGTCCTTCTTTATCACAAATTTCACAAAACCTTTTTTTCCTTGGGAGCTATTATTGAATATCCATGTTTCTTTAGTCTACTAATTAGAGCTTCCTCTTTACTTTGCTTACCTTTGTGTTTGCAATGTCTTCTTACCACAAACTCTTCATCTTCACTCTCGGATTTTGAATTAGTCGTACCTTTGTCTCACTCCAATTCATATTTATATATAAGTCAATAATGTCAAGAAGAGAGAGAGAGAATCAATACAATTCAAGTCTATGAGTGATAGATGTGTAGAGAATCTTCTTAACAGATCAACGTTAGGTTTATTATAGATTTTTCTCAGTCTAATCATGTGGATTAGAATATCTTTTGTACACATCTAATTTAAAAGTTAATCAAGTTATGATCAAAGTTTCATGATCTAATTCTCTTAGGCTGTGAGTATGATAAGTAGGAACATTCATATGTAGAAGTCTGCAAGTGAAATTCTGAGAATCGCACATCTTGTTAATCAAAGAATTGATTGGATCTCAGTGCTTAGTGTAAAGTGTTTTATGTGTGAGCATTCAAAATTTAAGTTAGAAGATAAGGAAGCTATGGCTAAAAGCATTTAGCAAAATAGGTTATACTGTGTGAGAAATCAACTTATGAAGTTGATCATGTCAAAGTCACCATGTCAGAAAGAGAATTTCTGATATACTTTTAATCTAAGTGATCAAATCAAACATTTAGTAGTTCTTTTGGAGAAATAATGATCAGTATAGTTGCACAAAGATAGCACAAATGTTTATGTATCATTTGAATGAGTAAATTTGAAGTTATGAGTAGGTATTGAAGTCCATTTCTGAAGGAGACTTTGTGAAGTTAAAGAAACTTAACACAGAGAAGTATTTTTGAATGATCTTGAAGATAATGCAAAGTTTGTGTAAAGTTTGGTTTATTCTTGATATAGAGGTGATCTTAAATCAAAGTAGATAAAAAATTTGGAGAATTGAAGATCTCCAACATCCTAGTTATAGGCTCAAAAAATGGACATGGGTAATGAAATGAAAGTAGTCTTGTTGCTATGCACCTTGCCATCATCATGGGATACATTTTGCACAAATATTCGCAATAGTGCACTTGGTGGTAAACTAGTTTATGATGACATATGTGGGGCACTCTTACTCTTCTCTCATCTGATCTTTGATCTTCTTCATACCATCTGCATCATTTCCTGTCAATATAATATCATCTACATATACACATAGGTAGATGATCTCATAATTACTCTTTTTGATAAAGAGTGAAGGATCTGCCTTGCTTGGTTGAAAGCCTTTGTCCTGCAAGAATGAAACAAGCGTGAAATTCCAAGCTCTTGGAGCTTGCTTGAGACCATACAATGCTTTTTTAAGTTTACACACATAATCAGGATAAACTTGATTCTCAAAACCAGGTGGTCGTGCCATATATACCTCTTCTGTTATCCAACCATTCAAGAATGCATTCTTTACATCTAGTTGAAGTATCTTCCAATTCTTGGAAGAGGCAGTACTAAGCAAAACCCTAATAGTAGGCATCTTTGCCACAGGAGAGAAGGTCTCCTCATAACCAATTCCCTGAGTTTGTGCAAAGCCTTTTGCTACAAGCCTTGCCTGATAGACCCATCAGAATTCTTCTTGAGTTTATAGACCCATCTTGAGCCTATTACCTTCATGGATGAAGTCTTGGGCACCAAATCCCAAGTGTTGTTTTCCTCAAGTGCTTCAATCTCTTCCTTCATTGCATGCTTCAATTTTGTTTTTGCTTTGGCCTCTTCAAATGATGATGGCTCCTCTTGGTTTATGTCCTCTGCTATGTAGATAGAATGTTTAGTTACTAATGAGGTGTCAAACCCATACCTTTCTGGTTTTTTCTTTTCCCTCATAGATCTTAGGCCATGATGTGATGATTCTGCCTCATGTCCAAGTTCCTGCAATTTTGCTTTACCTTTAGCCTTCCATGCTTTGATCTTTTCCATCTGAGATTCTTCATCATCCTCTGAGGTGTCTTGTTCTTCAATCTTGTGTTGTTCTCTACCAAACTTTGGAAAATCTTCTTCAAGATCATATGGTAAATTGACCTTCCTGCATGAATCTTCATACCATGAATTGTTTGCATCAAAAACTACATCTCTGCTTACCAAGAATCCTTTGTTGGTAGGGTTGTATAACATGTAGCCCTTTTGATTGTTGTCATATCCAATCAATACACACCTTTCTGCCTTTGGATCCATCTTGCCTCTAACCTGTGAAGGAACATGAGCAAAAGCAATACATCCAGAAATTTTACAATGATTTAAGCTTGGTCTTGTTCCATTCCAAGCCTCATATGGAGTCATCCCATCAAGGGATTTTGAAGGCAACCTGTTAATCAAGTAAGTGGCTGTAGATACAGCCTCAGCCCATAGATAATTAGGCAAATGCTTTTCATTTAACATGGACCTTGCAACTTCAACAATTGTCCTATTCCTCCTTTCTGCCACTCCATTTTGCTCAGGAGTGTACCTTGTAGTTACCTCTCTTTTGATTCCTCTTTCTTGAAGAAAAGAATCAAACTCATGGGAGAAGTATTCTCCCCCTCCATCTGACCTTAGCCTTTTTAGAGATTTACCTGTTTAATTCTCCACAAGAGCCAAATATCTTTTGAAACATGAAAAAACTTCATCTTTGTGTTTCATAAAGAATAGGATAGTCCATCTGCTGCAATCATCAACAAAGGAGACATAATACCTTGATCCAGATATTGAAGCTTCCTTGCTAGGTCCCCATACATCTGTATGAACCAACTCCAAGAGATCTCCATGTATATAACCTTTCTTCATGAATGGTAACTTGTGAGGCTTTCCAAATTGACATGCACTACACTTATAAATCATATGTTGTTTTGACAAATTAGGGAGTCCAAGTACACTTTCGTCCCTGCAAATTTGCTTTAATGACCTTTCACCAATATGTGCTAACCTTTTGTGCCATACTTCCAATTCTATGAGTGCCTGACTACCATAATTAAAGAGAGCAATATTTCTAGTGTCTTGTAATTCAAATGTGAACAATCTACCTGCCTTTTCACCTTTTGCAATTCTTTTGAATCCTTGACTTGGATCTTCAACAAATGCTCCTGCTTTTGTGAACTTGACTTGCAACCCTTTCTCTACTATCTGCCCAACACTTATCAAATTCTTTGTAATGGTAGGGACATAGACTACCTTACTGAGTAGGTTGATGTTTCCATCAGGTGCTTTGACATTGCCTATTTTCTCCACAGGATGTTTTGTGTCATCTCCTGTTTGTACCTCATGCTTATTCCTTGGATCTTCTAAATCTGATAGGAGTGCCACATTTCTTGCCACATGATTTGAACAACTTGAATCTATGTAGAAAACATGCTCATGAGAGTTACCTTGTGGCATAGCCATGTTCATGATCAATAATGAATCCTCTTTGTTTGAGTCTTCTATGTAGTTATTGAAGTCTCTCCTTCCTTTGGAGCCTCCTTGATAGTTTGAATGATTGTAGTTGTTGTAGTTGCCATGATAATTGTTGAACCTTCCTCTTGAGTAGCCATAACTTCCTCTATTGTATCCTCTGCCTCTTTGATTCTTAGAATTCCTAAAGCAATTTTGAGTTGTATGATTAGTTAATCCACAAATAGAAGATGAGTTGGAGTCTTGGAATCTCCCCCTGCCTTGTCTACCTCCTCTTCGTCTACCTCTGCCATGTCTTCCTCTACCTGCATAGTTAGCTTGATATGTACCTGCTTCATCATCCACTTTCTTTGCCTTTCCTTTGTTATCTTTGGACTTGCTTTTATCAGTGTATTAAGCTGAAGATTGAATACCTTTAGAGCTTTCTCCATTTTTGATAAGATTCGCCTCTTGAGTAAGTAGTTGTCTAATGAGTGTATTGAAATCAGGTACATGCATGTCCATGTACAAATCCATAGCTGTGGTGAATGCTTCCCACTTGTCATCTGCCTTCAAGCCATTGATGACCTGCCTTACAATTTGCTCTTCATCTATTACCTCTCCAATGCTTCCCAATTGATCTGCTATGTCCTTGAGCTTTGTGACAAAATCAGTCACATTTTGTTTGGGAGCCTTCTTGAGAGTTGTGAAATCCAGCCATAGTTGATGCTTCTTAGCTTTAGTACTTGAAGAGAAGAAGGCTTCAAGTGCATCCCACACTTCCTGAGATGTCTTACAACTTCTAATGTGAGGCAACAAAAAATCTGAGATAGAGTTGAGGAGATAAGACCTTGCAAGTGCATCCTTGGAGCACCATGTGCTCAATCTTTCTTGCTCTTCTTGTGTTGGTTGACTTTTGTTCTTGAAAATTTGCATAACTTCATCTCCAGCCACATAACCATATAAAATTCTACCTTGGAGATAAGCTTACATTCTTAATGACCAAGCTAAGTAGTTATCTCTGTCCAATTTGTCAATTGATGAAGGAAATCCATCTGCCATGTTTGCTCTGATACCACTGTGAAGAGATGGATAGGTATGTGCTTGAAGATGAAGAGGTCTTGCCAAATCCTTGAACTACACCAGCCAAATGAACTCCAGGAGTATATGGTGGGCCCTTTTAGCTTGCGAATGGATGTATTAGACACCCTATGTACCTTGGAAGATCACTATAAAAAAGATAGATCAAAACAGATAAGTTGGAGTTAGCTCAGAGGTGAAGAACTTGCTATTTTGGTTCATACACCTGTCCAGTGTTTTGCATAATTCTCTCAGCACAACAACAATTAGCTTAATTCCTCTTGGGGAAGTCTAGTTAACTTAAAGATATAACTTTCAAGAGTAATCTCATAAAAAATAATGAACCACACACTGAGAAAGATGTTTAACAAGTGATGACATCATCTCGATTTTCAGGGGCTGCTACAGTAATGAGACCAGTGAGCAGAAAAATGAACATAACTCCAGATTTAAGACTCCAATGATTAGAAAAATTGGTATGCTTATACTCGACAGTATGCTGAATCAAACAAGCTTAAAATCATTGAATTTGGGTAAGTACATACTGAGAAACAGCTCTAACAAGATGAGTAAAAAAGTCGAGTACCTGACAGAGAGGTGAAAATGAACAGACAGGGTTGACTTCAACTGAACATAACTAAATATTGAAACACCCAAATGAAATGAAAATTGGTGAGCATACGGTAGACTTATAGAACTAACTTTACCAAGGTAAATCACTGAAAATGATGCACCAAGCTTAGAGAAACCATCTCTGCAATCTGACTGAGAAAACTGAGAGATATGGCAGTGAGTAGTACACTTCACAAGAACATGGAAATATGAACTCAAATGATCATGAAAATGAAAGTATATTGCTTGTACAATACAATGGACTTACTGATGCATATGTGTGCCTTGGAATCACACCTTGATATGGCATAAATCTCAGCTCTTGGAGGTCTTCACATAATCACGACTAAGAGTACCATGTATTTATAGTTGATCTTGGGAGGCTAACTTCCCTCAATCACTCTCCAATCAATTAGTGATTGATTTGATTCTCTACCTACCACAAATCACAAATTCGTGGCTCCTCTTTCCCTTTTTGATCAAGTGGACTCAACCACTTAAGATTCTTTCACTTTTACATTAAGTAAAGTCTTCAAAAGTTATAAGAGGTAGTTCACAAGTGAACTTTACATTATCTTCATTTTAAGGCTTCTTCTATGAGTTTGTGGGACTCAAGCCAATACTTAGGCTTGTCATAGACTTGCTCCAACAATAATCCATGGTGGAGGATGGGAAGTGTGCGATGGAGAGTGTTAATCTCCAAAAGAACAAGCTATCCTTGATGTTAGACCACCTCTATATCAAGAATAACTTCAGACTCCACTTAATTTTAAAGATCAATCACCAAACTATCAAGAAATTGATCAACTGTGAAAAAATCAATTCTCAGAAAAAGTCTGCTACACATTAATCATTCATTGACTGATCATTTGTGTAAAGTTTTTAATAAAAGTTTGTAGAATGTGTCACCTAGAGGTTGCACATCTTCTCCAAGTTAAAACTCTTCAAATGCTTGAGTAGATTGTGAGAAATGACTCAAACAATGTACCTATGTCTGAAACTGTTTCTCTGTAATGACGACTTTGACATATGTAACTTCTAAGCTATGGTTCTCCCAAACTATAGCCCGTTTAATAAAATGCTTTTAGCCATAGATGAATTACCTCTCAAATTAAATTTTGAGTCCTCATTTGTGTAAAACTTTACACTATGCACTGAGCACTGTCCATTTCTTTGACCATCAAATCTGCACCTGTTTCAGAAGACACTCAGAACTTTCTACATATGAATGTTCCTATTCAAAATTCTCTCAGCCTGTTTGCAATTGGACTCTCAAACTTTAACCATAGATGGATGAACTATGGATTTAGACATGTTCAAAAGGATTTCTCAAAAGATTAACCACAAAAGGAGAATCATAGAAAAGATCGACGCGCAATTCTCTGAAAGATTTTTCTTCTCATAACTTTTCATACATCTGATGGATGACATGTATAATGTTCATCTCATTCTCTCCTATTCTTCTATTCATTCATCTATTGTCTTCTCTATCTCTTCTAAATCTCTCTCTCTTGACTATAAGCACATATCTATATATATATACGCGTCTAACTCGTCACTCATTGAAATATTTACAAGAATAATCTACAAAAGAACTTAGTTTCTGAATCTACTCTTTCCCTTGAAACTGATCTTCAATCTTTCATTTATCTTTCCACTTCTAGACTTTATGTAATCACTAATTGTTGATTGTTCTGCTCCAACAACTCCCCCTCAATCATCAATTGTGATTACCTACATCTTCTTTATTCCTGCCATATCTTTAAACCTCTCCAACTTTGGTCCATCCAAACTTTTTGTCATCATATCTGCAAGTTGATCTTTTGTAGTAGTATGCATGACTTCAATTTCTTTATCAATAACCTTCTCTCTAAAAAAATGATACTGAATTTCAATATGTTTAGCTCTAGCATGAAACACAGGATTTGCTGCCAAGTATAAAGAACTCATATTGTCTCCACAAATGATAGGAGTACTCTGAATAACATCAAAACTCTTCATAAGTGTCTTTAGCCATATTACTTCCTTTGCAGCTTCCACCATGCCTTTGTATTTTGCTTCTGTGGATGATAGAGCAACTGTATGCTGCATCTTAGACCACCATGAGATTAGCTTATCTCCCACATAACACAAATATCCATGTGTTGATCTTCTATCATCCAAATTACCTGCCCAATCTGCATCACTGTATATTTTGACTCTTGTATCTGAAGTAAACCCATAATACAAACCTTCTTTAAGTGTGCCCTTGATATACCTAAGTACTCTTTGTCCTGCAATCCAATGTTCCTTTCTAGGACAATGCATGAATTGAGATAGAACCCCAACTGCATATGATAAGTCAGGTCTTGTTAATGTGGCATAAATCAAGCTACCCACCAAACTTTAATAGAGCTTCATATCTTTGAATTCCTCTCCTCCATATTTAGTCAATCTATGATTCACTTCCATTGGAGTTGGTGCTATCCTGCAATCTTCCATTTTAAATTTGGTTAGCAAATTTCTCAGATACCTTTCTTGAGTTACATATACTCCATGTTGAGTATATGGAATCTCCATTCCCAAGAAGAATGACAAATTTCCCAAATCACTGATTTTGAACTCTTTCTCCATTTGTTTCTTTATCATGTGTATGCCTTTGTCATCTGTTCCTGTAAGTATTATGTCATCAACATAAATACAAACATAAATAAATCCATCTTCACTTGCTTTGACTAGCAAGCTACTATCTGCCTTTGATGCTTGAAATCCAAGTTCCTTCAAGAACTTTACAAGCCTATAATTCCATGCCCTTGGGGCCTGCTTCAATCCATACAAAGCTCTCTTGAGCTTACACACATAATTTGGATACACTTGATCTTTGAACCCTTCTGGTTGCTCCATATAAACTTCATCTCAAATGTAACCATTCAAAAAAGCATTTTTAACATCTAATTGAGATAATTTCCAACCTTTGCAAGCAGCAATTGCTATGAGTGTCCTGATGGTTTGCATCTTCGCTACAGGACTATAAGTCTCATCATAGTCCACTCCATATGTCTATGCATATCCCTTCACAACAAGTCTGGCTTTGTATCTAGACACACTTCCATTTGCAAATCTTTTTGTTTTGTAAACCCACTTACATCCAATGATTTTCTGGCTATTAGGTTTAGGAACCAGATCCCATGTCTGATTTTCCATCAATGCATCATACTCCTCTTGCATAGCTTCTTCCCAATTCTTCTTCCCTTTGGCTTCATCATATGTAGATGGATCTTCATCTGCTTTTATCATGTAAGCATAATCCTTAGTAGTCAAGAATGAAGTATCATAGCTATACCTTGTAGGTTGCCATTTGTGCCTTGTAGACCTCCTGAGTTCTCCACTTCTTGATGTTTCTGGTTCATCACACTCTGGATCAAACCTTGGCACTTCTTCACTTTCAACCTGTATTTCATTTTTCTCTTCTTCATCAAATATCTAAACCTTTGTTTTACCTTTCTTCTGATTCATAATTTCTTCAACTTCTGCATACACATTAGATGTACCTGCATACCAAGTGCTTTGCTCATCTAATGTAACATCCTTGGACACAAGAAATTGTTTTGTGGATGCACTCCACAACCTATAACCCATCTGCTTGTCATCATAACCAATGAATACATACTTCTTTGCTTTAGGCTCCAATTTATGCCTTAATTGAGATGGCACATATGCATATGCCAGACATCCAAATATTTTAGAATGATCCAAGGTAGGTCTCTTACCCCACCAAGCCTCATATGGTGTCATACCCTACAAAGCTTTACAAGGCAATCTATTAACCAAATATGTGGCTGTGTTTACAGCCTCAGCCCATAAAGAATTTGGGCAATTCTTCTCTTTCATCATGGATCTTGAAAATTCAACAAGTGTCCTATTCCTCCTTTCTGCTACACCGTTTTGTTGAGGAGAGTACCTGCAAGTGATTTCCCTTTTTATACCTACATTCCACAAGTAATCACTGAACTCATTAGAAAAATACTCTCCCCCTCCATCTGACCTTAGTCTCTTCAATTCATGACCTGTAATTCTTTCTGCATATGCATGATAGTGTTTAAATGTATTAAACACTTCTGACTTATCTTTGATCACATAGATTGTGATCCATCTGGTAGCATCATCAACATATATGACATAATATCTTGAACCATTTATACTACAGTCCTTTGAAGGACCCACACATCTGTATGTACCAATTCAAGTCTTTCTGAATACATAAAACCATGCTTATTGTATGATTGCTTATGAGCCTTACCTAACTGACATGCTTCACATCTGTATGTCATGTGTTGACCTGCAATGTTAGGCAATCCAAGTACTATACCATTGTTTATCATTTCTTTGATACCTTTCTCATTAAAATGTCCAAGTCTTTTGTGCCAAAGATCCAATTCTGACACCTTTTGCTCTCCATATGCAAACATAACATGTCCAATATTTCCTTGTACCTTTAATGTGAAGAGCCTTCCTTCTTTCTTCCCTATAACAATCTGTTTATACCCTTGACTAGGGTCTTCAACATAAACTCCATCATTAGTGAATCTTACCTCATATCCTTTTTCCACAATTTGTCCTACACTTATTAGATTTTTAGGAATTGTAGGAACATACAAAACCTTACTCAAAAGAGTGCTTCCATCTTTGGCTTTGACTGAACCAATTGACTTTACTTTGTGCTTTGTATTATCACGTGTTTGAACTGTATGATTGATTGCCTTATGATCTAGATTAGTCATCAAAGAAATATTTCCACTCAGATGATTACTACATCCTGAGTCAATATAAAACACTCTCATGTCTTCATATGAGGCTTCACATGTTGCATTCATAATAAGAGTCGAATCTTCTTTCTAATCTGATGCATAATTGTAGTAGGTGTTATTATAGGATTGATTTTGGAAGTTTCTTCCTCCACCTCTTCCAAAAGAATTCCTACCACCTCTACCTATGAAGTTTCCTCTCTGATATCTGCCACCTCTTCCTCTTTGATTAAAATTCTGATTAAAATTTCCATTGCTTTGATAATTGTGCCAACAATCATGAGATAGATGATTGTTCTTACCACATATCCAACAAGCTCTGGCATTATCTTTGTTATTTCTGCCTCTTCCTCTACTTCTGCCACTTCCTCTACCTCTTAGGAAGTTTGCTTGGCTTGGAGTACCTTCATCTTCAACTGATTGTTGCTTTCCTTTGCTAGCTTTCTTCTTGTCTTTAGAATACATTGCATGACCTGCACTCTTATCAACATCTCCTTTGATATCATTCTCAAAAGTTAGCATATGTCCTAACAATTGATTCAAATCAGGAGTGAAATGATCTAATGAAAGTTCTGTAGACAAAATAAAAGGCTTCCACTTCTCATCTCCTCTTAGCCCTGTGAGAATTTGTCTTACCAACTTATCTTCTTCAATATCTTCATCAATTGCACCTAAAGAATCAGCAATATCTTTCATCTTTGTCACATAATCAGATATTGATTGTGAAGCCTTCTTCTTGAAGGTAGTGAACTCTGCCCATAATGAAGCTTTCCTTGATTTGGTTGTATTCTAAAAATGTTCTTCTAAAGCATTCCAAATGTCACTTGCACTTTCAAGTCCTCTAATGTGAGGTAGCAAGTAATCATTGACTGCCATATAGATAATGCTCCTAGCTTGAGCATCTCTTTTCATCCAATTCTTCAAATCTGATAATTTCTCCCTAGTTGGAACACTAGGATCTCTGAATTGAGGCTTTTCTTCTTCACCTGTAATATAACCTATCAAGTAATTGCTCATTAGATGAGCTTCCATCCTCATTGACCATGCTGGATAGTTCTCTCTATCCAATTTCTCTATCTGAAGAGAATCTCCCATCTTTTCTCCACCTGTGTACTGAATTCTTCAATCTTTATAAAGTATAAGGTTACCTTTACTTCGAATGATACTCCTTTTGTCTTCCTTGGTGTCTTATGACCTCCTTCTCAAGCTTTGCCCTCAAGCTTTCACCTTTTGAACCTTCCGATGTTGAATTTTGTATGTGTGCAGCAGTCGGAGTCTTCCTTTTCTCAATTTTGATGCTTCCTGCTCTGATACCACTGATGGAGAGTGTTAATCTCCAAAAGAACAAGCTATCCTTGATGTTAGACCACCTCTATATCAAGAATAACTTCAGACTCCACTTAAATTTAAAGATCAATCACCAAACTATCAAGAAATTGATCAACTGTGAAAAAATCACTTCTCAGAAAAAGTCAGCTACACATTAATCATTCATTGACTCATCATTCGTGTAAAGTTTTTGATAAAACTTTGTAGAATGTGTCGCCTAGAGGTTGCACATCTTCTCGAAGTTAAAAATCTTCAAATGCTTGAGTACATTGTGAGAAATGACTCAAACAATGTACCTATGTCTGAAACTGTTTCTCTGTAATGACGACTTTGACACCTGTAACTTCTAAGCTATGGTCTCCCAAACTATAGCCTGTTTAATCAAATGCTTTTAGCCATAGATGGCTTACCTCTCAAATTAAATTTTGAGTCCTCATTTGTGTAAAACTTTACACTATGCACTGAGCACTGTCCATTTCTTTGACCATCGAATCTGCGCCTGTTTCAGAAGACACTCAGAACTTTCTACATATGAATGTTCCTATTCAAAATTCTCTCAACCTGTTTGCAATTGGACTCTCAAACTTTAACCATAGATGGATTAACTATGGATTTAGACATGTTCAAAAGGATTTCTCAAAAGATTAACCACAGAAGGAGAATCATAGAAAAGATCGATGCGCAATTCTCTGAAAGATTTTTCTTCTCATAACTTTTCATACATCTGATGGATGACATTTATAATGTTCATTTCATTCTCTCCTATTCTTCTATTCATTCATCTATTGTCTTCTCTATCTCTTCTATATCTCTCTCTCGACTATAAGCACGTATCTATATATATATATACGATTCTAACACGTCACTCATTGAAATATTTACAAGAATAATGTACAAAAGAACTTAGTTTCTGAATCTACTCTTTCCCTTGAAACTGATCTTCAATCTTTCATTTATCTTTCCACTTCTGGACTTTATGTAATCACTAATTGTTGATTGTTCCGCTCCAATAGTGTGTTCATGCATGGGTTGAAAAAAGTATCTGCCTTGTGCACGGCCTTGTAATGTAGCCCTATGCATGCTTACTTGGAAAATGCATTGGAAGAAGTATGGTGCGAAAATTGGGGGGTCTTGAGCTAAGTGCCCAAGGGTATGCCGACGAAGAGGTTTCCTAATCTATCATGGTTATGGTGTTGCCAAAGTCAAGATACTTACCATGGTGGATGGTCGATTCGATGTTGATCTCTTCGTGTTGTACACCCGGCATTGTGATGGACCATCCGCTAGTTTGTCCTTGGTGATGAATGTCCGTGATGAATTTCTTTGAGTGCCTTGTCCTGTCTCCTCTCTTCAAGCAACATTTGTCAAATACTGAGAATTGAATTTCTTTATATTCCTTGACAAACAACATTGGGTAAATACACCAAGCTTAGTTTCACATATTCTCGTTAGCTCACCATAAGCAGGAGTCTTCTCATCTAGTATACATACAAGGATTTGCAATGTAGCAAAACTACCCTTTGCAAATATCTCCTTGGATGCTCTCGTACATACAATAGTTAAGCATCACTCAAGTTTTGGACCTTCAAGCTCTTCCCTCCTACCATGGTAAGGGGAAACCGTAGTTGTGGATGCCATGTTCATGCCAGGTGCTTGACATCTACCAGATAAGGCAGCAATAATATCATCTGCTAGCCGAGACACACTTTTATCCAAATTGATAAATGCCCAGTAATCAATGGTTCCACCTTCAACTAAGCATGACACATTCATGTTCCATGAGCCAAACCTTGGAACAAGCTCTCTCGCTCTCTTTTCTTCTTCTTCTCTCTTTTTTGTTTTGTGAAACAATGTCACAAAACAAGAAGACAACTGTTAGTATCAAAAAAAATAGTTGACATATGTCAATGTGCTCTTGTGCATGGGACTCTCAAATGTGTTTATGCACGGCCATGTAATGTGGCCCTATATTAATGCATACTTTGGAAATGCATGACCTGAATGGTGCAAAAGATAGGGTTGTGCAAGAAGCACATGGTTGTCGCTCGTCAAGGCTTTCGATGCTACTTGTAGATGTTGATGCCGGCTTTGGTGGAGGTATCCATTGGATCTTGAAATGATGTAATCCTCCTTATTGGGGTCCTTTTTAAAACAGCATTTTGTTGATATATTTAGGTAGTGATTTGTGTGAACACACTAGGACTGCCCGGGCACTTTTTTCCCTCTTTAGGAGGTTTTTTCCCTTGGCTTGTATATATGCCTATTGCCCTAATGGGCTACTTATCTTTGTACATTCTCTAGTAATACATTCAGTATTGTGTGTTTGTGCTCCAAGCTTCTTCTTCTTCCTTGTGCTATTCACGTGCTTCCGCACGTGTCTATCTTTGACAATTGGTATCAGAGCAGGTCGTCGCTTCATCTAGGGTGCCGTCGACACTCCTCCGTTTGCAGTCTCAGAATCGCAGGAATTTTGGCGAGCATACTCAGGGTGCCGAAATCGCGATCTCAGCTCGTTTCGGCCTCCGAACGCACTATCGCAGCGCTTGTGCAGGCTATTTCATCTTTTTGTGCCAAAGGTATATACCAGTTTCTGTTCGCCAGTTTAAGCGTCTCGAAGTCTGCTACAGGTCTAGCAGAACTTGTCTGGGCAGTTCCGTTCAACTTTTTGAGATATAGTCGATTTTTTGCATCAAGGTATTTTAGTTACTAGCCATGGCTGAAAGTAGTGATGTATTCCGTATGTCGGCTGTTGAGGATAAGTTGGATGGTACCAACTACCCATTATGGGCTTATATGATGCAACATGTATTGGTTGCAAAAGGACTGTGGAACATTGTGCAGGGTGTTGAAAGACGTCTTGTTACACCTGCAACTACAGGTACTGCAAATATAGGTGCTGGAGGTGCTGGAGCTGATGAAGATAGTGTCGAAGATGATATTGTGCAGATTCCTGTTCGTGCTGCTGTTTCTGTTGCACCTACTGCAGAGCAAATTCGTTGGGATGGCAGAGATGCTCAAGCACATGCATTGATAGCTTTGTCTGTCAAACGTGCTATTATTCCTCACATTCGCTCTTGTAGAACAACAAAGGATGCTTGGGATACACTTACCACTTTGTACCAGGCTACGAATGAGGCTCGTGTTGCTTACCTCCGAAAACAATTGGAGAGTGAGCACATGAATGAAGGTGATTCTATGGACAGTTTTCTCACAAAGATCAAAGACGTCAAGGAACAATTGATTTCTGCTGATGAGGTTATACCAGATAGCTCACTTGTGCAGACCGTTCTGAATGGTCTTCCTAATTCATATCAGAGTTTTGCCTCTACTCTTCGATTGATGATGAAAGGCAATCCAAATGCCTTGTCATTTGAGGAGTTAGTGCAAGAGAATGAAGATTACGACCACCACATGCTTGAGAGATGACTCTCCTCCCAACCAAATGCCTCTATATATAGCTCTCTCCAGGGGACTGCCTTCTTGGGCAGGTGGATGCTAATCATCCAAGTGTCAGCCATGTAACTACATGTACGCCAAGTGTCCAGTGGATGCTTCTAGAAGGTTCTAGAGCTCTTTGGGCAAAATACTCTTCCCATGTACCCCATGGGGATTGAACCCAAGACCTCGTCCTTCACACCCTTGAGTCTTAACCATTAGGCTAAGTGGATTACTTGGTTACAAGAGTAAATGACCTACCAGTAAGTCTAGACTCGAGATCTTTGGCCACACAAACGAATGACCAAACGGAATCCGATTTCAGATCTGTCTGAACCAATCGGATCCCTAGATCACCAACTTACTTTATTACATTCTTCCCCCCTTGGAAAAGATTTTCGTCCTCGAAAATAGAGCTATATACATACTGTAGGCAACCCCCGAGCCTCATGTTCTAAAATTGGAAGAACATGGTCATGTTCTAGAACTGGAAGAACATGTCTCATCTCTGTGGTGGCATCCTTGCCCAAATGATTCAAAACACTATCTGGTTTTGTACTTTGATGAACGGGACAAAGTACAAACTAGTGAAGAATAATGAGGGTGGATCTAATGACATCCCTGGCTAATTCACAGTTTTTGGATGTGCGATCTAGGCACAAACATGTGAACTAGGTGGATTCAAATTACTAGTCCATTTCTAGGCATAACTGGTGCATGGGCTTAGTAATGAAGGTGGGATTCTTATCCCTCGCAAGACTTTGAGAATTCTTGATTCACTTGAATTTGTTTTGGAGAACTTGAAGTTTGGTTGTCCCATACATCTAACTTTAGATGTCTGTACAATGGTTTACTTTTATCTAACAGTTACTTGATTTTTTCACCCGACTAGAGGAATACTTTGTCCCAATGAGTTGAAAAAATCCTATGTAAACTGTAGGAGAAAGTTTACCATTTCGATGGAATCAACCATACTAACTTCACCAATTCAAATTCAAAAATGAAAATTTGTCCAACTTAGGACACTTTTCTCAAAGACTTTTAACTGAAAGTTCTTGGGAATTGTCAATCTGATGAGCAATTCCAAACTTCCCTATTCTAGAGTATACTGGACTCCAGGAAATCATTTATGCTATAACTTGAAGCAAACTCAAATGAATAATTCCACTTAGACTTATCATCTTTTGAAGATTGAAAAGGTTCTTGTACATAACATCTATCTAGGATGTTCAAGTTAGTTATTTTATTCTAACCGGCTAACCCTGGTCTTTTGCAAAAGGAATCAGATACTATATCTGAGTCAATTTCAAAAGATTTGGAAAGCGGAAAGAAATAACTAAGACTCTGTACAACCAATTCAAACTTCGAATATACATAAACTTGCTATGAGTCAAAGTCTAGTTGACTCAGGACTTTAACTTTTCAAAGATCTATTTCAACAAGATATTGAAGCATTGTTTTTATCTTTAAGAGAAATAAGCTAGTTTCTCAAAAAGATTCAAAGCAAATCAAAAACATCATCCAACCACAAGATACTAGTGTGGTAACCAACATCAGTGTGTCGACCCACTGAGGTTCTGTCGATGAGTTTCGTATTCAAATAATGCTTCACTTGAGACTAAGTTCAGGTCACATTCAGTCTTTTTGACTCCTAATCGTGAATGTAATTCTTGTGCATTTCTTTGAGTAGAAAGAGTGAATTTATCAAGTTACACTAGGAACTTGATGCTTGACTTAGTCAATTAAATCTTCAGTTGAAAAGATCAACTCAAAATCAAAGTCCAACTTCTTTTAGAAATTTATCAAATATTTCTGATCAATAACACTTAAACTTGAAGTGTTCTAAGAAGATCTTGGAAGTTCCTTACTTCAGATCTTCAATTTCCTTGATCTTGAAGTCATCTTGAAGTATCGTAAGATACTACTTTCATCCTTTACGAATTAAACTTTTCTTGAAGTCTTAATTCCCTTGAGGATGAAACCTAACTTCAAAATCCAAACTAGGACTAAAAGATAATTATCATCCCACGGTCCGATGTCCCATACCATCTTTCCTATATCAATCTGAGTATAAAATCTGTTGTCGCATACCACCCTATTTTATATTCACATTAATGTGTGGGTGATTCTTATCCTAAAGTCTAAACATCTCTTGATAGAGTACCTTATCTCTTCAATTCTTTTACGAGAATTTAGAAGTTCCAGGTATTACCTCTAACTAGATTTTCTAGGTTTTGATTCCTTCACATGATCGTCTCACAATCATGTGCTTTACCTTGGGAACTTGAAAACCTCTTAACAGAATATCAATTCTTCTTTGCTAGGGTTTTCAAATGAAAACCAATCAAAATTCCAAGTACTTGAATTTTCATAGATTCAAGTTCAATTGGATTATTCTTGACCAATTTTGTAGTGACAAGAGCTTTTGACTTCTTGTCTTTAGATTCCTTTGTTTACTGTTGCTTTAGGTACCTACCCCGGGGACTTTATTTAGGAATCTCTTTACTGCTTAAGTCTTAAGCATCCGCTCATGCTTTTTGGATTTGTACCAAAATCCCTTTAAGGATAGGTAAACACTTATGTTTTACCTTCCACAGACTTAATTACCATTTTCACGGTTGCAGACTACATTCTTGGAATTTCTTTACTCTGTTCAGACTTGGAACAACTTACTCTTTTTCACAGTTTTCCATCGAATAAATGGAACCTGAGTGAATAATTCCCAAAAGGAATTTTATTGCCAATACTTGGGCAATCTATAAAGTAGTTCTAATCGCATATTACTTGGACAATCATGGCCAAGATTGATCAAGTCTGGTTGATCTTGCGATAAAAATAAAGACTTATAGTCTTTATCTTTAAGATCTCTTTAAACTATCTTTAAGCTTCTTTGCTTACCTGCAGGATTTTTAGAGATCTTTCTCAAGTCCAAGCATACACTTATGCCTCTCAGATTCCAAAGCTAAGAATCTTTGATATACCTTTAGGTTATATCACAAATAGGACTTGAAATACCACTTCTAGTGGTTTGGGATGTCCGGGAACTACTTACTTATTGTTTAAAGAGTATGAAGAATTTCATTCTCAATACTTGAAAGAATGCCATTTCTTCAAAGACTTGAGATTCCTTTTAAGGAATAACTTGAGCAAATGATTCATCTTGGAATCTTTTGCAATATTAAAAGAACATTTGAAAGAAATTCTTTCAAATAATATCCAAAAAATTTACTGATTCAATTGTATTCATTTCCTGAGTATCAAACTAGAGACAAAATATCACATTTTGGATATGGTTTCCCATGCCACTATGAAAGTTTGAGTTGACTTTTTGTTTATGGGATATCGACTTCTATTCTTGAGTTTGATACCAGATTCATTATTATTGGTCAATCTTCAGATGTTACTAGAGTCCTTTAATCATATTTCACTAATCAAATTTATGTTTAAAGTCCAAGCATCTATTGATGATTGATCCAATAGTAATGCAACTATGAACACTTTGAACTTTATAACTTGTTTAGGAGAAGTTCATGGATTTAAGATCCATTTCTTGGAACTTTCTACTCCTAAATGAAAAGTTCACACTTGCTTCAAGTCTTTAGGAACTTATATTATCTCCTAAAGACTGCTTAGCTAGTTGCATCATTTACCAGAGATGCAACTATAGAACCTAACATCCTTTTATTGACATCAAGGATCAATTGATGTTGAGGTTTAACCTTTGATTTCCATCACCCCTTGGGATGAAATCAAATGAAAATTTATAAAAGCTTGGTACCTTTATATCTTGGCAAAACATTTATATCCTAAAGAGGTTTTGCCTTCATCATTCCTTGGACCTATCATATAATATGAATTTATGTGTATTTTGGGAAGAGTTCATGAATCAATTAAGATCCTCTACTTGGAACATCTACCTTCCCAAAAATAAATTCATCTTAAACATGGTAGGAGAATGATCTCACATGAAATAGAAGGCTTGACTATTTCATATCTCAATTCCAAAAAGTTACTTACCGAGGTTTCATCATGAGATACAAATCTTGAAACCACAAAGAAACTTCTTTAAACTTTCGAAATCTTCTAAATAGAAGAGTACTCAAGGAACTTGGAAATATAGTTGACGTTCTCATCCAACCTTGGGATGCTTGAGAAGTTTCATAAAGTATGTAACTAATCAAGTAAAGCTTATCCGCATGACTTTCTAAGTATCATCATACATCATAAAAGAGTTTGCAAGTAATTAAATTTTCTTGGTTATCAAGAAAATTTATTACTTAACTTTCTCCTAGTGCTTACTTATACCTAGCAAGACATCTATCATACTTAATTATCATTAAGTATTTGTCTTTGATAGCGGAGTATCGACTTGGGAAGAAATCGACTAATTACTTCAGTTGCAAACTAGAACTAGTATGTCTTTGCAACTAACTAGTCCTTGGTCTTCCCTAATGTCAAACTGCGAGCTTTATAAAGTAAGCTAAATACTAAGAGAGTACATTCTCATATCTACTTGCAAACAACATTCCATTCTATCATGCAAATGCATGTATCTACATGCAAAAGCATATGTTCACATGCGTATGCATGCATGTTCTTTGCATGCCCAAAAAATACTACAACAATCATGCATGAGCTTGATGCACGATTTTTTCCTTGTACTAAGAATGTATATCATGCAATCCTGATGCATGTATATCCTTTCCTTTGTCCTAATGCACTATGATATAAAAACATACCCTTGAAGTGCAATAGAAAACTTACTCAATGGAAAGGAAATATGTATTTAAACTACCAAAATACATTCTTTGATGCACAAGGATCTTTTTGAAATCAAGTCTTTCCTTAATGCAAACTAATGCTTGGAATGAGAAATGGATTAATTCATTATTCTAATCTAGACTTAATCAATTGAAATCTTGGCTATTTCAATGTGCATCTAGGATTAAGTGTAGAATAATGAAAACAAGATATTCAAGCATTAAGGCCAAGTAGAAACTGGAAAATACTTAGCTTTGATCATAGCTTCGTCCATCCCTTGATCCTTGCCAAGAGCTATTCACCATTCTTGAAGCTTCCTCATCAAGAAATAGTTCTTGATGATTTGGTCCGTCAAGGTCGACGAAGTTAGGCCTCCGGATCTTCACTCCACGGCTCCACTTCCTTCAAGCTTTTCTCAATCTTTGATTCTCCTTGGTTGTTTCTTTGGCTAAAAGCAAAATACTTCTCGGGTTCGGCCAGCAACAACTGATTTGGCTCCTTGGATGGATGAGAGTTGGGCTTGCACTTCAGCTCTGATCACTGGTTTAGCAGAGTTTCTTCTGCACTAGAGAACAAGTCAATCGCCTTGGGCGCGTGGATTGGTCGCCTCCCTCTCAAATCGATGATGCAGGTTCGAGTCCCGTCGGCAGCAGGCACTCGCGAATAATTTTGGTCTTGCTCTTGATGAAAGCTTTTCGGCACCAGACTTTAGCAGAAGACCGATTTCTGTAGAATATCGAGCGTGATCAACCAGAGAGTATAAACTTTTGGATCTTCTTGGTTGAAGCCTCCTTCAGTGAAGTAATGATCTGTAGAGATCTTCTACTTATAGGATATCGCAAACGGTGCTTCTCTCTGTGGATAGGGCAGCGTGCTCTAAACGTGGGGACGGGGGTTCGAATACCCTCTGCTTCTCCAGAGAATATAGACTTTTGGATCTACAAATTGAGATCTTCTCCAGCGCCGACTCTGATCACTAACATCTGCTGCGGATATATCTTCACGCGATCGATGTGCTCTTGTGGTTAGAGCAACGCGCTCCCAACAGAGGGGCGGGAGTTCGAATCCTGCCGGCAGCACACAGAGATGATCTAATCTTTTGCTATGCTTCTCCTAAGCCAAGCCAAAGCGAGGGAATCGGCAAGCTTCTCTTATCATCCGCGAGTAGGATGCTTCTATGTCGTAGAAGGAGCAAAACACACGCAAGTTGAAGAAGAAGAAAGCTATGGAGAATGAAGCTCTGATACCAATGCAATAGAACGAAGATTACGACCACCACATGCTTGAGAGATGACTCTCCTCCCAACCAAATGCCTCTATATATAGCTCTCTCCAGGGGACTGCCTTCTTGGGCAGGTGGATGCTAATCATCCAAGTGTCAGCCATGTAACTACATGTATGCCAAGTGTCCAGTGGATGCTTCTAGAAGGTTCTAGAGCTCTTTGGGCAAAATACTCTTCCCATGTACCCCATGGGGATTGAACCCAAGACCTCGTCCTTCACACCCTTGAGTCTTAACCATTAGGCTAAGTGGATTACTTGGTTACAAGAGTAAATGACCTACCAGTAAGTCTAGACTCGAGATCTTTGGCCACACAAACGAATGACCAAACGGAATCCGATTTCAGATCTGTCTGAACCAATCGGATCCCTAGATCACCAACTTACTTTATTACAGTTAGTCTCTGTTTTGTTGCAAGAAAATCAGTCCAGGCAGAACAGGTCCATTATGCGTGTTGCAGATCAAGCTATCCTGGCTAGTCAGAAGGGCAAAGGAAAATGGAGCTCCAGGATAAAGATGAGAAGAAATTAGAAAAGCAGAAATTGTTTTGCAAGTACTGTAAAGGAAATGATCATATCATAAAGAACTGTCCAAAACTGGCTGCAAAAGAGGCAAAGAAGAAAGAGGCTAGAATGGTTGTTGCAGAGGCCTCTACACCCAAAACAGAGTCTGTAAATCTTGTGGAGGAAGAAGAATGGGCGTTTACTACTGTCTGCAGTTTTGACCCATCTTCTCATGATCAGTGCATGTCTACAGTAGACTCAGATGTTTGGTACTTTGACAGTGGGGCGACCAAACATATTACCTCGCAGCGCAGTTTCTTCTCTTCACTCGAGCCTGCCTCTATAGGGAATACTGTTACATGCGCCAACAACTCCTCTTATCCTGTTATGGGAGTTGGTAAGATCATTTTGACTACTGCTGATGGTAGTTCTTTCACTTTGTCAGATGCTTTATTTGTGCCAGGGATCAAGAAGAATCTGTTATCAGTTTCTGCATTAGCCAAGATTGGCTTGGTTGTGAAATTTGTTGACGACAGATGTACAGTTCATGATCTATCAAATGGCGATGTTATTATTGCTTCTGGCATTTTATGTCGTGGGCTGTATAAGCTCAAAGACTATGAAAGATCTGTGAATGATACGGCATGTGCAATTCATGATTCTCAGGCTATGTCAGATGCAAAGCTTTGGCATGCACGCTTTGGTCATCTGAATTTTGCTAGTTTGCTACGCCTGCAGAAATCTGAAATGGTGTCCTCTTTGCCCAAACTTGAGGCACCTGGAAAACATGTTTTTGAGGGCTGTATTTTGGGCAAAATGCAGCATTCATCCTTTCGAAAAGATGGTTCAGTTCGGGCTACACAGAAATTGCAGCTTGTACATAGTGATGTCTGTGGTCCTATGCAGACACCCTCTTTTGGAAATTACCTTTACTTCGTGACTTTCATTGATGATTTTTCCAGGCATGCATGGGTATATCCACTCAAAGCAAAGTCTGAAGTGTTCATGTGCTTTAAACAGTTTTTGGTTTTGGCTGAAAATATGTCAGCATGTAAAATGGGCACCCTTCGTTCTGATCGAGGGGGGGAATATATGTCTTCTAATTTTAATGCATTTCTGGCTGAACGTGGGATAAAACACCAGTGTATAGTGCCATATACACCTCAACAGAATGGAGTTGCTGAATGAAAGAACAGGTCTCTCATGGAGATGGCGAGGTGTATGGTCAAGAGTCAGGCTTTACCTCATAGTTTCTGGCTTGAGGCTGTCATGTGTGCAGCATATGTACTGAACAGGTGTCCCACTAAAGCACTGCAGTCTATCACTCCATATGAGGCTTGGCATGACCGCAAGCCATCTGTTGCTCATCTGCATGTTTTTGGTTGTTTGGCATATGCATTAGTGCCTGAACAACATCGCAGGAAATTGGATGATAAAGCAGTTAAATGTATTTTTGTTGGATAGAGTTTTGAAAGTAAAGGCTATCGCCTGTATAAATAGACTAAACACATTCTGGTTAGACGTGATGTTGTATTTGTGGAAGATGCTATTCAGCCATTGCTTTCATGTACTAAGGAGACATCTGTTAGCTCCAAAGACATGTATGATACTTTGATGCCTCTTTTTATAGGTGGACAGTCTAGTGTTGGTCCTAATGAGGCAACTTCTCAGCCTTTGCAGGTTTCATATGATGATGTAGATCATTCCATTTCTGATGCAGATTTACATGATGTACTTGTTGATGAGAGAGCTGATATTGAGCAGACAAAAACTATGCCAAAATGGCTGGTGCAGACTTTGCGTGACAGCAAATTAGATGCACCTTTGTCATATCGTACTCGTTCAGGCTCTCATAGTGCCTCCTTTGCATCAGATTGCTATGCTATGGTTGCGTCTAGTCTCTGTGATGAGAATGAGCCTGTTTCTTTTGATAAAGCACAGAATTTAGAAAATTGGATGGCTGCTATGCAATCTGAATATGATGCTATAATGAAGGATGGTACATGGTCTTTATGTGACTTGCCTCCTAGCAAGAAGGCCATTGGCACTAAGTGGGTATACAAGCTGAAGCGTAAACTTGATGGTACAGTTGATAGGTATAAGGCTAGGCTTGTTGCAAAGGGTTATGCGTAGGAAAGAGGCATTGATTTTGACGAGACCTTTGCACCTACATGCCGTATGACTACTGTTCGGAGCATTTGTGCACTTGCAGCCCATCATGGTTGGAATGTAAATCAGTTGGACATTAAAACATCATTTCTGAATGGTGACTTGCATGAAGAAGTGTATGTTTTTCAGCCCCGTGGCTTTGTGCAGAAAGGGCATGAAAACCAGGTTTGCAGGTTAAAGAAGGCATTATATGGTTTAATGCAAGCACCATGTGCTTGGTATGAGAAGATACATGCCTATCTGATTGCACATGGTTTTGAGAACAGTCCAACTGACAGCACCTTATATGTTAAGCGTGCTAATGATGTGCTTGTGATCATTGTTGTCTATGTTGATGACATGCTGCTCACTGGTCCTATTGAGACGCATATTGCTGATTTTAAGGCTGATTTGCATGCCTCGTTTGAGATGTCTGATTTGGGGCATTTGCATCACTATTTGGGCATTCAGTTTATGCACGTTGATGGTGGAATGGCTTTGTGTCAAACAAAATATATTGACACATTATTGCAGCGTTTTGGCCTTGAAGACTGTAAGCCTATTGCCACTCCTATGGAGACAGGTTTAGGATTGAGTCTTCATGATGCTGGAGATGCATTTGATGCTGTTCTCTATCAGCAGGCTGTTGGATGCTTGATTTACTTATGCATTACTCGACCAGATATTCAGTTTGCTATCTCAAAGATGAGCAGGTTTATGCATTGCCCAGGAGTCATGCATTGGAAGGCGGTTAAGCGCATCTTTCGCTACTTGAGTGGTACTCGGCTACGTGGGTTGTTTTATCCCAAGGGGGGATCAATACCGCCAGATTTGCATGCTTTTTTTGACTCAGATTAGGCTGGTTGTTATGACACTCGTGTGTCCACCAGTGGTTTTTGCTTCATGCTTGGTAGCTCATGTATATCTTGGTTGAGCAAGAAGCAGCCTACTGTGGCCACTTCCAGTTGTGAGGCTGAGTATAGGGCAACTTTCACAGCGACTGTTGAGTGTGTGTGGCTCAGACGCCTTATGGCTGATTTGGGTGTTGGCCAGTCTTCTGCCACCACCATCTTCACTGACAGTCAGAGCGCAGTGGCAGTTGCGAGGAACCCTGTGTTCCATGCTCGCACTAAGCACATTGAGGTGCATTATCACTATGTCAGGGAGAGGTTCTCTGTTGGGGAGATCAGCTTGGCATATGTGCCTATGCAGGAGAACATTGCAGACCTTTTCACGAAGGCTCTGCCTAGGGAGAAGTTTGAAGCTTTCCGCAAAGCTTTGGGCTTACTTCCTTTTGTGGAGTGATTTCCACATAGCTTGGCACTTCCTTATACATGAGTGCCAACTCCTTGTTCACTGCATCACTCCCAAGGGGGATTTGTTGATATATTTAGGCAGTGATGTGTGTGAACACACTAGGACCGTCGGGGCACTTTTTTCCCTCTTTAGGAGGTTTTTTCCCTCGGCTTGTATATATGCCTATTGCCCTAATGGGCTACTTATCTTTGTACATTCTCTAGTAATACATTCAGTATTGTGTGTTTGTGCTCCAAGCTTCTTCTTCTTCCTTGTGCTGTTCGCGTGCTTCCGCAGGTGTCTATCTCCAACACATTTGGCACTTTAGAGATCACTTCAGGCGTCTTCATCTTTGGATGGTTTCTTAAATTTTTATCCCACGTGGTTGGTTCCTTGGTTTTGTGGGGGCTACTAGTGCTTTTGGCTTCCATACCCATACCATTGTGGTTGGTCTTCTAACCCTTGTTGAAGAGGCGAGTTGATCTGGTTTTAGTCTTGGTGTTTGGTTCTGACCTTTGCCCCGCCTTGGCTTCTTTGTTGCAACTTTTCTCATGTGGGAGAGCATAGATTGTTGTGTATGTAAGAACTTCTTGGGTGCCCATATTTGCAATTGTCCTTGTTGAGCTACAGCTAATTTCTTAGGCACCCAAACTTGTCGAATATCTTGTGGTTGAGTTTGTCCTAGCTTCTTCATTCGTCTTTTGGCCTAGTGGGAGTCCCTGGAGGGTAACTGTGGGGTTAAGGCCTGTGGTTGCTCTCCTTTTCGTACCCATATCTGCTTTATGCCCGGTACTACATTCCTTTGGAAATCTCGTTGTCTATTTGATATAGCAATTGTCCTGTTCTGTTGTGCTTGCCTTGTTGGTTGAGTTGTAGTGGCGGCATTAGTCCTTGCACCAAAGGAGTCCGCTTGTCTTTGAGCCTGTTCTTCCATGATTGAGTTCTCCTACGACATAGAGCTTTTGATGCATACAACATCTCTTTTGCTAAGATTAGTCCTAGGAGAACTACAAGATGTGACATGTGGATTTGTGAGCATGCCATTTTCTAGTTCTAATGTAAAGCATTGTCCCTGGACCCAAACTTGAAGAAGTTGACTTCTTAGGTTCAAGTTGACTGCATTGTCATAAATCCAATCTTGTCCTAAGACAAGTGGTTCTGTAAGGTTCTCATCTTGACACACTAGCACTTTGACTTTCATTAGAACATCTTGAAGGTAGATGTGAAGTTCCACCTCTCCCAAACAAAGGGTTTCCACAACTCCCAATCCTATGAGATAAGCTTCTATGGGATTGATGTTCAACTGCAAGTCTTGGCAGTAGGAAAGTCTATCTGCACTACTTGCTGCACCTGAGTCAATCAATGCTTTCACAGTCCTTGCACCCTTTCCTTGTCCTATCTCTATGGTCACAAAGGGTTTCCACAACTCCCAATCCTATGAGATAAGCTTCTATGGGATTGATGTTCAACTGCAAGTCTTGGCAGTAGGAAAGTCTAACTGCACTACTTGCTGCACCTGAGTCAATCAATGCTTTCACAGTCCTTGCACCCTTTCCTTGTCCTATCTCTACGGTCAATGAGTTGAGAAGTAATTTTGGCACATATCCATGTGATATTTTGGGGCTTTTGAGTTGACATCTAGGCCTAGTCGCCTTAACTTATTTCTTCTAATTGCTCTCAGGCCTCTGCATGTGCTTCTTCGCTCGCTCTTAACTCTTCTTCTTTTCGCTTCTTAGCAGTGTTGAGTCTCAATAGCATGTCCTCTGTAAGAGGTTCTTGGTATAACTTGACTCTACATCCACTAATATAGTTTGGCAAGATATCTCCTTCTAGAGTGGCCAACTGAACTGCACCACTAGTGGAAATTCTATTAATGATCATGGGTCCGTATCCTCTTTTTTCCAACTTACGGGCATGTTGCTTTAGCGTATAAACCAGCACTAGGTCTCCCTCTTTCAATCCTTTATCTTTGATGTGTACATCAAAGTATGCCTTTTGTCTTTTCTTTGCAGCATAGATGCCTGCCATCGTGCGTAGCCTTGTTTCACCTAAGCGTTCTAGATCAAAGATCCTAGAGGACAATTCATGTCCATTCCACTCATGCTCTTGTGCTACTTTTAAGGCGGAGATGAGGAAGTCCAATGGTAGAAAAACATTCTATCCAAAGACCATCTGAAATGGGGTGGCATTCAGTACCATTTTATAGGAAACTCGATAAGCTCAAATAGCATGATGTAGCTGTTTGTCCCAATCAGAGCATTT
This sequence comes from Ceratopteris richardii, assembly GCA_020310875.1. Taxonomy (NCBI): domain Eukaryota; kingdom Viridiplantae; phylum Streptophyta; class Polypodiopsida; order Polypodiales; family Pteridaceae; genus Ceratopteris; species Ceratopteris richardii. Next base: position 74,600,749 of record CM035421.1, on the reverse strand, counting down.
ATTATTCACTAGTTTTGTCAATACATTACATAGGATCTTATTTGTGCTCTCGGCTTGTCCGTTAGCTTGTGGATGATAAGGGGCACACTTCTTATGTATCACCAATAATTCTTGGAGAAGATTTTCAATGACCTCATTCAAGAAGTGTGTGCCTCTATCGCTCACTAACTCTATTGGTAGCCCATATCTCGTGAACACATTCTCGAATAAGAACTTAGCCATAGTCTGAGCATTATTCTTTGTTGTGGCTTTCACTTCTACCCACTTTGTAAAGTAATCTGTGGCTACAATAATATACTCTGCATGGGGGTTTCTAGCTGGGAGGTTAATAGGACCTATGAAGTCTATGCCCCACTTCGAAAATGCACGCCCTCCCATCATTGGCCTCAAAGGCATCTCGTCTTTTCTAACTGGATATTGTGCACATTGGCATGTGTCACATTTCTTCACATATGTATGAGCATCCATATGAAGAGTGGGCCACCAAAGTCCTGAGAATAGAATGGTCTTGATTACTCGATCAGGACCGAAGTGTCCACCTAAAACACCGCTGTGTGCAGTTTCTAAGACTCTCAAATAGTCTGATTTGTGAACGCACAATCTTAGATAACCATCCTTGCCTCTTTGATATAAGTTGTCTCCAACTAAAGCATAGTCCTGAGCCTCTTGCTCCATGCTTCGTCTTCTTGCTAGACTAGCCTCTTTGGGTAAGGTTCCCGATCTCATAAATTCTACCAATGGAGCACTCCAATCTGGTATTAACAATACATGATAAAGAGTAGCATGCTCCAATGGGGGTCTCTCTTTGCACCCTGGACAATTCTTAATCCACTCATGTATTTCTTTGTCCATGCTAGGCCAGTACACTCCTAAACGTTTTAGATTTTGCAATGTTTGTTGTTTAGAGTAGTGATTTCCTAGCAATCCTTCATGGGCTTGTTGCAACCAACTACTATGTTCATCGTCCTCAACACAACAAGCTAATACACTCTCAGTATCTTGTTTGTACATGCTTCCTGCCAATATGTGATATTTTTGTGATTTTACAATTTCTTCTTATGACGTTTTCACATTCTTATTTGCAGGCCCAAAGGTTAGGACCGGTACCAACTTATTTGCCCATTTAGGAACAACTTCTAAATTGAACAGATAAGCATCGGGTAATTCATCAGACACTCCTTGCAGTGACTCTCCTGAAATGATGCAAGAAAGGTGATCTACCCGAAGGTGGGTTCTACCTTTCCTGACAACAACTTCAAAGTCATATTCCATTAGTAAGAGGAACCATCTTACTAAGCATCCAGTATTGCAAGGTTTATTGACCAAATATAGCAAAGCTTGATGATCAGTGAAAAAATTGAACTTGTTGGCCAATAAATAGTGTCTAAACTTCTTCACAGCATATACCATGCCTAAGCCCTCTCGCTCAGTTGTGGTATAGTTTCATTCAACTGTGGTGAGCTGTCTACTAGCATATGCTATGGGCAAATCTAAGTTTCCTTCACCTGTGGGTTGTGCTAGCACACATCCTATGGCATGATTGGATGCATCCACATGGACATGGAATGGTTTATTCCAATCAGGAGTGGTCAGTATTGGTGCGGTGCACAAACATTTCTTCAGTTCATTGAAAGAATTCTCGCATTCGTCGTTCCACTCAAAATCAGACAACAAGGCATAAAGGGGTCTAGCTATGATTGCATACATGTGGATAAACCTACGGTAATATCCACAATGGCCCATAAAGGCTTGTACCTCTTTAACATTCCTTGGCCTTGGCAGCTCCGCTATGGCTCGTACCTTATCTTGATCTGTTGAGATTCCATTCTTAGAAACAATATGACCTAAGATTTTACCTTGACGCATCATGAACACACACTTTTCTAGGTTCAAACACACTCGATATTCTCTACACTTGTTGAAGATTTGTCTCAGCTCAGGGATGTGAAATCTTCTTTCTTGGGAATGAGCACATAAATCATCCACATACACTTCTAAGCTCTTTCGCAAGAACTCTTTGAAGACATGACACATGAGCCTTTGGAATGTTGCAGGTGCATTGGTGAGCCCAAAATGGCATCACACGAAAATGCAAAGATTCCCCACTCTATGGCAAAAGCTATTTTGTGTTGATCTTCTGGGGCAATGGCTACTTCATTGTAACCTGAAAGTCCATCAAGGAAGCTATAAACTTCCTTGCCTGCAACACACTTCAATAGGTGTTCCATGATTGGAAGTAGATAACTATCTCTAATCGTAGCGGCATTAACTTTTTTAAGATTAATACACACTCGCAACTTCCCGTTCTTCTTGGGCACCACTACAATGGGGGACACCCATTCAGTATGCTCAATCTCATAGATAAATCCAGCTTCAATCAGCCTATCAATTTCCTCTTTTATTTTGGCTGCATAAGTGTCATTATATGTGTATGGCTTCTGTTTGGTGGGCTTGGCATCAGCAGTCATGGGGATCGTATGAGAGCATATTCTTGGATCTACCCCTTTCAAGTCTCTATAGTGCCACGCAAACACATCCCTATATTCCCTTAATAGAGCTACAAGCTCCATTTCTTCTCTTGCACTTAGGTCATCTCCTATATATGTGCATCTCTCTTCGTTCTCTTCAATGGTCACTACAATTTTCTTGGTCTTTTCTTTATTATCATATGATTCTCCTATGATGGCCTCTCTCTTAGGCATGATTTTGCGGTCGTCAACTTCATATTTCTTGAAGTTTTCTAGTACTTCAAACAATGATTCCTCCTCTTCTTGTTTCACTGCTTTTCTTTTCTTTTTCTTTTGACTGCTCTCACTTCCATCCTTTGAATTTACCGTTTTAATACTTGTGAGAGATTATTCTTCTTTCTGGGTGAACACTCCTATATCTTCTAGATAGTGTTGCTCTGAGTTAAAGCAACTATCCATCACAATGGACTCTATATCATCGTCATTCTCTTCTTCTTCTATGACATCACTAGGGTCACATTCTTCTAGCAAGGGATGACACATGAACACTGAAATATCATAACCCTCCTCATCACAATGAGGTGTCCATTGTTCTTCATTGACAGCAATGTCCATGGTGGCTAAGATTTCTGGCCAGCCATGAGGCTCAAATTCCTCATCTAGAAAGATCATCGGTGTGTAGGCTGGGTCTCTAACTGGTCTATTTCCTAGCGAAGTCCCTTCTTCTCTCGCCTTTAAGCATTTTTCCTCTTCCTCTACGACCTTGCACATCCACAAATGAGTATCTTCATGCAACCAGGATGGGTCAAGAGAACTCCCAGAATGCACAGAGATAGAATCCTCTTTTGCTTTGTTGATAGGATTCCACTGTAGGGGTGGTACATCTCTGAAGGTGTAATCCTTCAAGTTGACCTTGGTGGTGATCCCTAAGTGTTGTAAGTACAAGGAGTTGGTTCCCCAATCCTGTACTATTTGCAATTGTCGTAGGAAGGGTCTTCCTAGGATCATCTCATAAACATTATTTTTCTCAAAGTCACATATAGCAAATGTGTGCTCAAACTCTACACCACAAGTGGTTAGAGTTATCCCTTCGAGCAATCCTAGAGGTCTTTCAAAATGACCGTCGGCCATTTGAAGCTTCATTCTAGTTGGTCTTAATGTGGGTTTGCCCCATTGCTTCCACAAGGAGGTGGTCGCAATAGCAACATCCACACCTGAATCTATGATTTCTTTGGTTGTGTAACCTTGGTAGGTGATTGGAAGATAAGTATTACCTTCTTCACCATCACACATGTCTCCTATTTTATCAAGAGGTATCTCTGGTACTTTTTGCTTAGAGCCTGCTTTTGGCATTTTGGAATCAAGTTCTGGAACTTGATCCTTGACATGATTCCATAGCTCAGGTTTTGCTATGAGCAGCTCTTCTATAGTGAAATGACACTGAACCTTAGTCTTCTTCACGACATGAGTGTTCCTTGGGACCACTGAGTCTTCATGTCTGGCCAATATTGTGGGAGCTCTGATCTCAAGAGGTTCAGATTCCCATGGGCCTGGAAATTGAGGCAGTTCTTCTAAGGTATTAGATTCAAAATCTAACCTTTCATTCTTCTTGTTGCTCCACTTGATCTCCGTAAATGGATGGAATGTCTTGGCGAAATTGGTCATGAAGATCATCAATCTCAGGAATAGGAGGGGAGTTACCCTTCTCCTTGGCCCATTTCTCTTCTTGTATTTCCCGCAAGAACTCTTGAGAGTACTGTTGAATTGAAGAAGGTATTCCAACATCCGTGGAATTAGGAACATAAGCTCCCATTGGTGGTGAGCTTCCTCTTTCAATAACTGGTTGAGCCTGTGGAGATTAAGAAACTTGTGGTTTTTTTACCAACTACTCCAATCTTTCTAGTAAGCCCTGGAAATGCAAATCTGGTTTGACAGAGTTTGTCTGATTGAACTTTTGACTAGTCTCGAGTATAGCTTGAGCTTGTTCTACCATTTTCATGCACATTTTCATCCGTTCAATCTCTAAATCTGCTATAGGGTAATTCTTTTCTAGGTTTGGAGCTGTTGGCCCTTCTTGAAGATGAGCCTGGTAGGCCTTGATCATCATGTCCAAGCCTTCTGGGGTTGGATCTGCAAGAACAGACCCTGGTTGCGGCCTATTTACAATAGGTGGTGGGGTGGGATGAGGTGGAGTAGATGAAGTTTCAGTATGCGAGGGACTTTGAGATGCAATGTCTTCTATTTTTGTTTTTCCATGTTCTTGTTTTCCTCTTACTAGGTTCTCCCGATTCACTCGACTCTGATTGCTCTGCTGGTTTATCCTATTTTAAGGCTTGTGCTCTAGTGACAACTTGTATAGGAGCCACATTACTGCTACTTGAACTTGAATCCGCCACTAAGCCTACCACATTAAGGGTGTAATCTTGGGTGCATTGGAGGGGTTTCTTGGACAATCTCTAGGGAGATGGTCTTTGCCACATTCAGGACAAAGGCTTGTATTGTGATAGCCTGTCCTTGTCTCGGAGTTGATGGGTGGGGACATTCACGAATGAAATGGTCACCCTGACATCTGAAACATGGTCCTCTAGGGGCTTGTGGTCTTACTTGTCTCAATTGGGGCCTAGGGTTAGCATTTGTGTACATGACATTGGAGTATTCAGGCTCCCAATTTTGTTCCATAGGTGGTGCCTCATATTGATACGGGTAAATCTCACTATGTTCAGGTGACTCTGTATAATAAGCATGTGGACTACCTTCATGGGAGTAGTCTGAACTATGAGCATGAGAGTCATTCTCTGAGATCAGTGGGGTCACTAGCACCAATGCTCTATTAAGGATCTCTTCTGCCACTGCATACTTAGCTGGAATTACATTGGCAGGCACTGGTGGTTGGTTTTGTTTGACTGATACTTGTTTAATCGTTTATGGGTTAGGCGTTACTCTACTTCCGATTCAGATACTTCACGTTCAATCGGTTCCAACTACTTCTAACCGCAATCCCTCTCTTAGCCACGTGGGTTCTTGGGAGTGGTAGGGGTCTGTTAGACAGAGGCCCTGTACTATTTTCCCAATTTAACACACAGTCTTACGGTCATTCCGTCCTTAGCTCACTATCCGTCCCTGAACAATGGAAGACTGTTTAGTGTATTGGAATTAGAACTTCAGGACTGAGATTAACAGTCCGGTTATGTATTCTACGCGCAAAAGATACTTAAATAACAAAATCACCTAATTCGTACTTCTTCAAGGTAGATAGGTGTACCAACTGGACCTTATGCCTTAAAGTCACGCGGATTCGAACAGTTGATCTCCTCGTAATAACCAACTAACCATAAACCGACACTGTTTTATTCACATTCAGACCGTTACAGCTACTAATCTTCCCGTTGTTGGGGTAAACAGCAAATACAAGGTGCAGTAACGAATTCAGCCGCTTACAAAGACTTTACAGACAATTAGTTCGAGATCACTTCTTCGCGCTACTTACTTCAAGAAGAACTAACAAATAACATACCACACTTGTTCACACTCAGAATCTTACTCAACCATCACCGAACAGATTCGCCACACAATACAGTTGATTCGTCATTTCCGTATTGAGGTGAGTATAATCGACTAGCAGGAGTACAGACGGAACAAATCAAAGCAGAACTTATCCTCTTAACAACATATACGCGCACACAATCCGTTACAGCAATCTCAACGAGACTTAATCAGACAACACACTACAATTCCCACAAAAAACGGGGCTCTCTCCTCTTTCTTTTCATTGCCTTAAATAGAGGATTTTTTTACAAGGGTGCGCACTTTTGCAGTTACCTGCGCGTTCCCTGAAAGATTCTCTTTTTTCATTTAAGCTCCCTGTCCTCGTACTCTTGTCCTTGTTCGGCGGCCGTCCAGCACTTTTACATTTAAGGCACTTGTCCGGGTTCATCCGTCCTGGTTCGGCGGCCTTCTAACACTGGCACGCACGGTGGACTCGAACCCGCAGATGCATTACTGTCTTCAACATCCTTTTGCGTTGCCTGTAGGTCTATTCCAGGGTTTGGCTCCCCAATCCTTTCTGACCGTACTTGTTCAAGTGGAGGAACAAGTATAGCCAGCCATCTCCTGCGAAAAAGTGTCCATCTATTTTGAACACTACTATCCAATTGTTGTTTTAATAAGTCTATGTCCACATTTGTCATTAATGTGGCATTCAGTTCTACGCCCTCATCTCTTAAAATCTGTCTTTCGAACTCCTGCAAAACTTGTATCCTTGACTACAAAATTTCATTTTCGGCTTGCAGGTTAGCATTCAGGGTAGAAAAACTTGACATTTCGGCTTGAATCTGTGTTTGGATAGTTTGCTGCCACTGATTAAATTCTTGAACACACTTTTTTGCGGTGACCAATTCTGCCATTAGTTGCCGGTTGTTACTCTGTAACACCTGTATTAAAGCTTCTTTGTCATCCAATTCCTTTTGCATCTGTGTCATTAATGAATTGGACTTAGTCATCGTGGCGAGTAGTAATTCGTTTTTGTGCTGAAACGCTTGTTCTTGTTGCCGCAGATATTGAGAAACCTCTTGTAGTTTGTTTTGCATCCTTATGACAAAAGCGGGTTGGAGATCGTCCGGTACTTGCTCTGGACTGGCAGTTGGCAAGTTGTCTGCCATCCTTCGTTTAATGGACAGCCGAAACGGCGTCCCTACGGTCTGGTTCGGTGCGCTGTTACCTGTGTGGAAGAAATGTGCAGACGAGGTGGAGGCTTGAGCTGCTTCCTCAGGCTCTGTTTGGTGTCCTGTATCTATTCTATCATGTTCACCGTAATAAAAATGGGGGGACCAGTGTAGCTGCTCATCCTTTACTGATTGGACAAAATTAAATATAGCAGCTAAATAGGCTGCTAGTCTGCTGTTGGTGTGGGATCTTCGCTTATCCCCGACAATGATTTGTGCGTAGAGGTGGTTATACAGCCAATGTGTCCAGCTAACCCGACCTCCTTCTTCGGCATGTAATAGTGGTGAAAAATTTTCTTTAGACATTAAGTCGAATTTCACTAGTAAACAGAGCTTTTCTAAATACCATTTAAATTGTTCTCGACGGTGATATGTGGCATTTTTCAACATGTAATATCATCGTGGGCCTTCGCAGTCGCCAAATTCCTTTCTTAGATCCTCATTCGAACATTTAAGATATCGGGCGCCATCATAGAGTGGTAGTTTGAATACGGCTGAGACTAGCTGGGGTGAAAATCATACCTGATTTAGAATGAAGCCGTTTGTTTGTCGCATGCTATATAATTGATTTTCTGCATCGTCATTAGCAATCCACTGCTCCCATGGTAATTGGGCAAACTGGAGGAGCCCTATCTTCCGTAGCCAGTCCTCATTCTTTTTCGAATTGATGTCGAGCTCGATTTTAAATTCGGTGGAGAATTTATGCTGAGTCTTTATTGATGCAGAAGTTACTGCGTCATCTGCATCATCTTGTAGGGTAGTATCTGTTGTCGTCACAACGTGGGTCTGTGTACTGGTGCGCCTTCTGAGTTGCCATCTGAGTTGGTCAGATTCCGACATGATTGTTTAAGGGTTGCTGAGAAGAATATGCTGGAAGTTGCTAACTGGTGCTGAATCTTGAAGAATACTAATGAAGAATGCTATGCTCTGTATACGCATTTTATAAACACCAGTGCTTGAATGGCCATCTGCTATACTGATTGTATGTCAGTAGGACATGACTCTTCCCTCCCTTGTCAATATTTGCATTATGAGTAAGAATCATTATGCCGCGTGTGACTCCGTAGATTGGTGCTAGACTGAACAAGACTTTACATGTGCGAAAATTGTCAGAAAACCAAAACTGGATTATCATACTTATTTCGAATCCATTGTTACATTATGAATTCGGATGGGCGAATATACTTATTCTTCTGTGAGACCTTCGAGATACATGTTCCTGGCTGATCTAAATGTGCGAGCTATTTTTTTCTTAAGGGTTTCTAAAAGCTGTTTTAGCATTTCGGGTTCTAAAACTTGCGCATCTATTCTAACGGAACTAAGAGCAATTGCTTCGGTAAGCATGTTTTCGGCCTGGGTCTGCAAAAAAGCCTCTTATAAGTAAAATTCGTTAGCTAATGCCGCATCTCGGGCTGTCTACATTTCGGTCAGTTTGGTCCGCATTTCTGTAATACACTCCTTCTGGTTGCGCACTTGGTTGTCTAGGCGTTCAAACTGCTGGGTTTGGAAATCGAGAGTTTTCTTGAACACATCTCGGTCTCTGCGCGTCTTGTCGATATCCTTTAGGTATTGTCCTTCCCATATCAATTGGCGTTTTAGGATACTGTTAACCTCATCTGCGCATTCTTGGGCTCGTCGTAACTGTTCTTGGACTTGTTCGGCTTCTTTCTGTTGGTCCTGATTCTTCTTGATGGTCTCCTGCAATTGAATCTTTGTTTCTGCGACCAACTCTTCGAGAGAGGCGTTGATATCTTCGTGTTCGTGGAGGGTGGTCTTCAGGGCTCGGATTTCTTCATGTGCGGTGTGTAGTAGTCGTTCTTTGGCTGCAACTTGCTCGAGGGCTGCATCTCTTTGCTGTACTAGCGTCTGTTCTGCCGAAAATTTTGCTTGGAGTTCTGCTAACTGTGTCTGTAGCTGATGATTCTCAGTCTTTATGGCTTCGATTTCTTCCTGGAGGGGGGTGATGTCGGCTTCCAGGACGTCGACCTTATATTGGTATTCTGCCTTCAGATTGTCCGTGGCTTCCTTAAACTGTGCTGGCAGCTCATGTGATAAATGCATGAGGAACTGCCCCATGGAGGCTAGTTCCGAAAATACGTTGTGTGGTGGTGGTGGTTGACGAGGCTGAGAGGACGTATCGGTGAGTAGGTTCTAGGAGTTTGGCGGAGAGTAGTTAGGGGAGGAAGAGGAGGATGGTGTAGGTTCAGAACTGGGTTGGCGGGGTGGTTCCGGTGGGAGGTCGAGATTGACAGGTGGTGTGGGAAGAACAGTGTCAGTCGTGGTTACCTTGGAAACTGTCTGTTGTTCGGTTTCTGTATGATTAATGGCTGCTATGAGTTCATCCAGTGCTTTTGTGGCGGATTCCGGTTCGTCCTGTTGATGCTCGGATTCCTTTTCGGTGGACACTATCTCTGTCTCTGCTTGGTTTTGCTGGTCTTGTTGCTCCGTCGAGGTGTTGTTGTGTATTGAAGTGGCGGTGTCGTGGTATGTTTCTTCTTGTTTGTCCTCTTCGGTATCTTGTTTCTTTCCGGCGGATCCTTGGACTTCGCTTTCTGAAGAGCTGATCCGGATTCGCTTAGTGCGGAAGAGTTGATTGATCTCTTCGTCATCTTCTTCAGTTTCCTCGAGCGGTTGTGCTAATTCTTTGTGCCTAAGTGCTGGGCCTGTGGGTGGGGGTTGTGCGGCGAGAATGGTTGGGAAGAGGGAGATGATGTGGGGAAGGCGAGAGCGCGGAGAGGTGCCCTTTTGGAGTTGCTTTACTATAGCTACGGATTCCTTATGAATTCGTTGGAAGGAGTAGGAGGCAAAGTTCACGGGTTCGCGGGCGGCTAACTCCAAGGCGGAATAGAAGGGGCGAGAGATGCCGTATGTTCGTTTTTGCAGGTTGAGGATTGCTACGAGGAACTGTAGAGCGGATCGTTCGGGTTCCGGGCGGCAGAGAATGGCATATTCGTTTGAGGAGCGGGGGAAGAGTTCGGTCATGCGAGCGATAGGGATGCTAGGGCCATTTTCGCGGCCTTGCGGGGTGAGGCGGTAGGCTGCAGAGAAGGCTTGGAAGGTGATGACGGTTCTATATGGGAGGGAAGGGAAGACTCACTGTCGTTCGGTGATGGGGAATTGGGCGATGGCGTGGATGATCTGCGCGGAGAAGGGATGGGCTTCCACTGAGTGCCATGGCAACTCAGCGAAGTTAGCCAACCCTCTACAACGCAGATATTCGCCTACGTCTGTAGGGATACCATCACGGAAAGCAGCGTAGTTGGCTAGCGCTTCCATGGCGGTTACTGAGGTAGATGATGAGCACGGATGCAGAATGTACGAGGGTTCAAAATACTAGCATGCAACACAATAGCTTATTTTGGCGTCGTTGGCAGAGTTTAAATAGAAACATTACGGTGGGGAGGGAAAGAAGGGGGTGGAATATCATTGTGCTGTGCGGGACTAGTACTGTTTTTTCATGCAGGTGTGCGTACTCGAGTGACTGTTAAGAGGGCGGCTGGTTATATCAAGATCGTACAAAACGCGGCTATTTATAAAAACAAAAAAAAAGAAAAACAAGAAAAGTTTAAACAAAACGCGGTCCATCGTCGGAAATTTTAATGCGGGCTAGTGGTGTGATGATATGGCCGTAACTTCGACCCATTAATTACCTTGGGGAGTGGAGTTCCAGTCAACGTAGTCAACCGAAAAGTTGCCGGACCGACTTGTTCTGAAATCTTAAAGGGACCGAACCAGCGTAGTTTGAACTTTCCTGCTGTTCTATCGGATTTTGCGTTATAGAAAAGGACAAACTGACCTACCGAAAAGATTGGGGTCTTCAAATATCGATCATGTGTCTTGGCTTGCCTTAGTTGTACTTCGCGCATGGTTAAAAAGCTGAGCCATCGGTGCTCATCAAGTTCCCTGAGTGCGTCCATTCGTGCTGTCAGCGACTCTTCTAGTAGCATTTTCTGGGTGATTGCTACACGCAGGCTTGGGATAACTATTTCCATGGGTGCTATTGCTTCTAAGCCATAAGCTAGTTTGAAAGGTGTCAAGCCTGTTGTTACCTTATATGTAGTTCGATATGCCCATAATACGGCGGGTAGTAGTTGATCCCATCTTTCCGATGCTTCCATGATCAATTTCCGGAGGATATTCAATAGTGATTTGTTTGTGCTTTCGGCCAGGCCATTGGCGCGAGGGTAATATGGAGAGCTGAATTTATGTGTCACCTGGAATGATTGGGTTAGTACCTTCATTACTTGATTTACGAAGTGAGTACCTTGATCTGTCACCAATTCGAGTGGTAAGCCAAATCGTGGGAAGACATCATTTAACAGACATTTTGCTACTACAACTGCTGTAGCAGACCGTAAAGCCCAGGCTTCGGCCCATCTCATTGCATAGTCTGTACAGGTTAGTATGTATTTGTTGTTACTGAAGACGGCGGGCGGTGTGATTGGACCGATAAAATCTAGTCCCCACTTCTGAAATGGTTCGAGTGGCATAATAGGCTGCAAGGGAAAGAAGTGTCGTTGCAGTGGTTGTCCAGACCTTTGACATTTATCACAGTTTTTTATGAATTGGGCCACATCTCGGTACATAGTAGGCCACTAGAGACCTCCTTGCAGAATTTTCCGGTGAGTTAGATCTGTGGCAAAATGACCACCAGTAGGGGTTGAATGATCCATCGTGATGACCGAGTTAATTTCGTGCGGAGGGACAAATCGAAGTAAGATTCCGGTGTGATCTACATAATATAGTTCTCCTGCCACTAGCCAGAATCGGTGGCTAAAGACTGCCAATTTCCTTCGAACTGCCTTGGTCGTCTCAGATGGAAAGCATCCTTCGGTGAGAAAAGTTAAAATTTGATCATAATATGTAGGTGTTGCTTGTAATTCGGCAGCCACATCAGTCATTGGCTCAGAACTATAAATTGTTGGAGTCGTATCATCTATGCCTATCGGAGCTTCACCAGAATCGAGGCGAGATAAGAAATCTGCTAGGGCATGTGCATTTCCGGGTCGGTGAGTGACTTCATAATCAAATTCCTGCAAGAGTAGCACCCATCGGGCTAATCGTCCGCCTAGATGTTGTTGTCTTACTAGATAGACAAGGGTAGCATAATCCACATGAAAGGTAAATTTCCGGCCTAATAAATAATGTCTGAACTTTTTGATGGAGTAAATTAATCCTAGACATTCTCTTTCAGTGGTAGAGTAGTTCTTTTCTGCCGGTGCAAGCCTTCTACTGGCGTAATAAACAGGGCGAAACCACTTATCTGTTTGCTGCATTAGAATACTGCCAATTGCAATATCTGAAGCGTCGACAAAAACATGGAACGGATTGTCCCAGTTCGGTGGTTGTAAAATTGGGGCTTGCGTTAGGAGATACTTGAGCCGATCAAATATAGTTTGGCATTCTTCAGTCCATTCAAACTGTCGGGGAGTTTTTGTGATTAGCCTGTTTAGTGGTACTGCTAGGTGAGCAAGCCACCGTAAGTGTCTGCCATGCCACCGTATTTGACCCATAAAACGCATTACTTCTTTTGGAGTGGCGGGTACTGGGGCTTCTAAAATTGCCGAAATCTTGTCTGGGTCTACTCGGATACCTTGATCAGATACAATATGACCAAGTAGTTTGCCACATGAAACGGCAAACACAGATTTACTTGGGTTGAGGCAGAGTCTGTATTCTCGACACTTTTGGAAACAGCATCGTAGATGAAGCAAATGTGCCATCATTTGTTCGAAAATTGAGAAATCATCAAGATAAACTTGCATAAACGAATTGAGATATGGAGAGAAAATCTCCTGCATACATCGCTGAAAGGTGCTTGGTGCATTTGTCAATCCAAACCACATTACCGTACAAGCAAAGACACCCCAATTGGTAATGAAGGCGGTTTTTGGGATATCTGCTTCAGCCATTCTAACGTGATTGTAACCGCTGTATCCGTCTAAGAATGAATACATTTCGTGGCCTGCTACCCTATCAAGCATGGTATCCAAAAAGGGGATCGAGAAAGGATCTGGTACTGTTGCTGCGTTCAATTTCCGATAGTCTACACAGATTCGTAGTTGCTTATTTTTCTTTGGCACAATCACAATTGGTGAAATCCATTCAGCATGTTCTACTGGTACGATGAATCCAACCTTTAATAATCTGTCAAGTTCGGCTTTTACCTGAGATGCATAATTGGGATTCATCCGATAGCTGGGCTGCCTATTCGGTTTAGCTTCAGGTTTCAGCATGACTCTATGCTGATATATGCGCGGACCTAATCCTTTCATATCTTTGTAATCCCAGGCAAAGACATCTGAGAATTCGTGAAGTAGTCGAATCATATCAGCTTTAAATGATTCTGGTAAGTTTTGCCTTATCTTTACAGGTCGTGGATGATCTTCGTCTCCTAGATTGTACGAGGTCAATTGGTCTTCAGAGATAAAACTGTTGCGGTTTCTCTGTGTCATCTGTCGTCCGAAATAGTGAATGTAATTCATTGTCATGTGTCGGCACTCTTTCTTCCCGCTTGGTCTCTTGGGTGATTGGTGTAACTGTACATACTGAAGTACTCCAGTTATCTATTACGGACTGTAAATCAACAATCCCTAAGGTCATTAAGTCAGCGTTACTCTTCAGAAATTCTTCTTCTTCATCATCTGATAGTCCATCTAACATGTGGACAGGTTCTGCAAAATATGGTCTGGCGTGTAGTTCGCAAGGTTGGATAGCATCTAATTTTACTACATATCTACGGCTGGCATCTTTGAACGTAAGTTCTTGTGCAGACCAGTCTTGTATTACCTTCGCATGCTTCAGCCAAGGTCGTCCAAAAAGAAGGTTGTAATCCAAAGTGGATTCCGGCAAATCTAATATGACAAAATTCATTTTGAAGGTCGTACCTTGTAAAGTAATGGGTATATTTCGCACAAGTCCTACAGGGTGGACTCTAGATTGGTCCGCCATTCTGACAAAAAATTGAACTGGTTCAATGTCGGTCCATCCTAGCCTATTGCATAAGGCTGTAGTTGCAATGTTGACACCAGAGCCTCCATCAATCAATACCTACGTGATCTTATGATTCTTATACCATACTGTGATCAAGGGGACTGAATGATCAACCGTAGAATTGGGTTCTGGTTGAACTGCTGCTGTCGCCGGAATACAAGAAGATACCGAACTGAACTGTTGCTGGAATTGTTGTCGAACGCCAGGTACTAACGCCAGTAGTTGGCCGAGAGGTAGAGTGATAGATGCCTTGGATAAAATTTCCCAGGCCTGCTGAGATTGGTTATCCTGCTCCTTTGAACTTGAGGTCTCTGCTGTTGCTGAAGTATCTGTTGTTATGTCTACTGCTGATGGTTGTTCTGTTGCTGCTTCCTCTTGTTGTGTTCCTTCCTTTGTCGACGAGGTCTGAGTCACCGGAATGGGTTCTGGGAACACTGGTGGTTCTGTGGTGGTCCAGTGACTAGCCTTGTTATACATCCTATGTTGTTCTCGTATCCCCGGTTCAAATACTTCTGCTGCTGGTTGCAGTTGTTTACCTGTTTGGGTCTGGACTGTAGCAGTTTGCATTTCCACCGGTGTAATTTGTACCATGTTGGCCATTGGGTTTTGCCGCTCCTTCTTCCTTTGATCATACTCAGCTGCGTCTTTGCAATATCTTCTAATGTGTCTGAATTCACCACAAAAATGACAGCATGGCGGTGGTAAATTGGGATTTTCCGGTGGTGGTTCGTTTTGCCAGCGGTTTGTATTATAGTTATTGTTCCTCTGTCCTCGGTAGTTTCGATATCCCTGTGGTTGATTGTTTCTTAGTTGTGGAGGTACATAGTGATTCGCTGCCTGTCCATGTTCTTGAATAACAGCATTGACTGTTGCTGTTCCCTGTATTCTGGCATTGTAGACACAATTTCCGGTGGAGTGTCCGGCAGTGTTGCAGATAGCACAGAATGTTTGATTTAGCGCACAGTTAGCACTAGTATGACCTGAATTTTTGCATGTGATACAGTACACTTGTCTAGTTATATCTTCAGTCATAGTTTTGTTTGCTTTTAACCACTCTAGATCTTCTGTAAATCCACCGACTTTGGATTCCAGTTGCAAAGCCATGGCGATGACTGCATCCAATGTCATTGCTCCAACACATCTGATAATCATGATTTGCTTCAATTGCGGGGTTAAGCCATTGATAAACCACTGAGTGATGACGTCATCTGGTAAGTTGGCGTGGGCCTGTGGTATCTGTCGCAAGTGTGTTCTAAAAAGTGTAGCATATTCTTGGACAGTCTGATTCGCCTTCTGTCGGTTGTTCTGTAAATACTCAAAGATTTCGGCGGGATTCTTCTTTAGCCTAAATCGTTGCAAGAAAGCATCTCGTACTGCATCATAGGTACCGAAATGATTAATGTCGTATTCCGTAAGCCATCTAGCCGCTTCATTGACCAAAGTAGATTGAAAAACAATGGCTTTGTATGCCTGATCCGGTGGATGGTTGAGGACTGCATAACTGATCTCGAAAGTGCGTACGTGAGCATCTGGGTCATCTCCTGGGAATCCACCAAATTTTGTGTATGTTACTCCTGTTGGAGGCGGCCTTGGTTGACCTAACTGTTGTTGTTGTTGTTGTCCGTTCATCGTGGGTGTCTCCGGTCCTTCTTTTGTATCTTGAGGTTGATTAGTTGAACTATCAGAATCTGGATCGCCGGATGGCGTGCCTTCCGGTGTACTGTTTTTGCGTAGTATACTTTGGACCTCAGCTTCGAATAGGCCTCCTTCTTTCTGGATGTCCAATATCCGAAATCTTTCTTCCAAACACGCGGGTCTGGCTGAGGACTCCGCAAAAAATGCTAATCCTTGGCCGCCAGTTGGTGTTTCTATCACCGGAATATCACCGGAATGAATTGACATTATACCAGACTTTAGTATTTTTCCGCTTTTACCGATTTCTTTTCCTAGCGTTTGTCTAATCGTGGATAACTCTGAATCTTTATCCAAGATTGTTAAACTAGTTTCCAACGACGTCTTGGTAGATTCAGGAATTGCTATATTTTGGTTAGGCTGGGTCGAAGTGACACCAGCATGTACCAAAGGCGTTGATCCTTCCCCCGGAATATGACCGGAATTAATTCTAGCGTCCTTAACTTGCTCGACCACTGAGTCAGGTCGCGTTATACCTTCTTTCCCTGGGGTTGTCTTTAGTACTTTTCGTGTTCCAGTCGTATGGTTCCTAGGATACGTTTCGCCAGACTGAGTAACCGGCATGTATCATTGCTTTAGTAGTACTATCTGAGCAGTTGGCAACAATATGGTTCTGTTGCTACTGTCAGTCAATCGAACGATAAACGTAGTGTTGATTCTGAACAAACAGCCAACACGCTACTGCTACTGGTCACAGATAATCGGCAACCTGATGCCACCTTCCCACAGACGGTGCCAAATGTTTGACTGATACTTGTTTAATCATTTATGGGTTAGGCGTTACTCTACTTCCGATTCAGATACTTCACGTTCAATCGGTTCCAACTACTTCTAACCGCAATCCCTCTCTTAGCCACGTGGGTTCTTGGGAGTGGTAGGGGTCTGTTAGACAGAGGCCCTATACTATTTTCCTAATTTAACACACAGTCTTACGGTCATTCCGTCCTTAGCTCAGTATCCGTCCCTGAACAACGGAAGACTATTCAGTGTATTGGAATTAGAACTTCAGGACTGAGATTAACAGTCCGGTTACGTATTCTACACGCAAAAGATACTTAAATAACAAAATCACCTAATTCGTACTTCTTCAAGGTAGATAGGTGTACCAACTGGACCTTATGCCTTAAAGTCACGCGGATTCGAACAGTTGATCTCCTCGTAATAACCAACTAACCATAAACCGACAGTGTTTTATTCACATTCAGACCGTTACAACTACTAATCTTCCCGTTGTTGGGGTAAACAGCAAATACAAGGTGCAGTAACGAATTCAGCCGCTTACAAAGACTTTACAGACAATTAGTTCGAGATCACTTCTTCGCGCTACTTACTTCAAGAAGAACTAACAAATAACATACCACACTTGTTCACACTCAGAATCTTACTCAACCATCACCGAACAGATTCGCCACACAATACAGTTGATTCGTCATTCCGTCTTGAGGTGAGTATAATCGACTAGCAGGAGTACAGACGGAACAAATCAAAGCAGAACTTATCCTCTTAACAACATATACGCGCACACAATCCGTTACAGAAATCTCAACGAGACTTAATCAGACAACACACTACAATTCCCACAAAAAACGGGGCTCTCTGCTCTTTCTTTTCATTGCCTTAAATAGAGGATTTTTTTACAAGGGTGCGCACTTTTGCAGTTACCTGCGCGTTCCCTGAAAGATTCTCTTTTTTCATTTAAGCTCCCTGTCCTCGTACTCTTGTCCTTGTTCGGCGGCCGTCCAGCACTTTTACATTTAAGGCACTTGTCCGGGTTCATCCGTCCTGGTTCGGCGGCCTTCTAACAGTTTCCTAGGACAGGTTGTGGCCTATATGGTGCCTGATACTATTGTTGTGGTCAATAATATGGCTATTGGTATTGGTTCTGATACCTACCCTATTTGTAAGGTTTCTCTATTGTATGGACAATCTTGAGCCGTATGGTTTGTGTATTTTCTCTCAATAGTGCATTCCTTTCTCTCATGTTTTGGTTGTGCAATGGGCATACATTAGCCATGTGGTCACCTCCACAAGTATAACACCGGTTCAATGCGGTGACTCTTGGTATTTGTTTATCTAACTCCTCACCCAAGTTATCTTCTATGTCAATGCACGTCCGCACACACTCTTCTATGGATCTAGGCTCTTTCAAGTACACATATGATCTTAACTTTGTGCTCAGCAAGCCATCTAAGAACAAAGCCACTTGTTTGGCTGGTGTGGGTAACTCTAGAGCAGGGCATCTTTCTAGGTACTATTTGAACCTTCTACCTGCTAGTCGCACTGTTTCTTGGGGTGTCTGCTTGAAACTGTGGATCAAAGATGATGTGTTATGCCTGATACCACTCTTGGAAAATTCTACAATGAATTCGTCTAGCAGTTGACCTATACCGCGATAGTTGCGACTACTCAGTGGTTGAAACCAAGCCAAGGCAGTGCCCTTAAGAGTTAAACCAAATGCCTCGTACTGGGTGAACAAATCCTCAACCTGTTCAGCTCTTAACACTTGTTTGAACTCGGCCACATGATCATAATGATCTCCTCTCCCGTCAAAATAATTCTTCATTGCCTTGATCACTTGAGTGGGTCTAAGGGTTCTTGTGTGCTCTCGGGGTCTAGGGAATGGAAAATCATGTTCATCTCTTTGTTGCCTATGTGCTTGATGTCTCTCTCTTTTAGGTCTTTCATTTTCAAATCCTAATCTATTTTTGCCCACAATGTGTGCAAAACTTACCTCAGGTCTCTCTCTATTTCTTTCTCTCTGGGCTTCATGAGCTTGGGATGATCCTACTCCTTGGAGGCCATGGGAAACATTGGATCTTGGTGGAGAGAAAATCAATTCACTCTTCCAAGTATATGCATGTCTATCGTGTTCTGTTACCAAGAACATCTTCTCTGATGTGTTATCCAAGTAGACAACTTTGCCTGGTATCTCTGGATCCTTGAACTCGTAGATGATGACTATGCCCAATTGGCTAGGTTGATCTGGCTTGAATCTCCAAAAGGCTTCCTCTGTTTCTCTATTCAAGAATAGTTCTATGCTTTTGTTGTCTTGAGGGATCCAATATGGAGTGATCACTCTGGTCAAAACTGACTTGCCTCTAGGAGTCTAGGGTCCTTGTACTACATTTCCTTGTTCTAGGTCTCCTATCTCATTCTCAAAAATGATATTTCCAAACTCATCGGTCCTATCTGGTAGGTTGGTGACCACATACATGGTTCCTTCCTTATCAATGTATGAACCCTCTTCGAACTTGACCACCGGGTGTTCAAGTCCAAAGGGTTGATCTGGATTTTTGAGTTGGACCACTGATCATCTCAGGCCATCCTCATAGATGCGAGCACCTAATCGGTTGGTCCAAATATATTCCAATTGTGTCTTATAGGGACCTTCTAGTGTTTGTAGATGGGAAATTCCTGAGCCACCTACAGGTTTCCCCATGCTAAAAGACATTTCTGAGTCACTTGTGTCAGAGTTTAGTACGTAAGGACAACCACTTAGTTGTTGTGCCGAAGACCTAGCTGTATGGTTGACACTAGACTGAGAAGATCTAATGCTTTGTCTATCCTTGCCTAGGTGTCTACCAGATCTCAGGTTCATAAGCTTTGGTTAAGAGTCCAAAATTTCCCCTTAGTATGGTTCAAAATCCTTTGGAGTCCCCTTGGTTCCCTAGTCCCACTTGAGGGTCAACTTCAAATTAGTCTATCTGAAAATCAACACATTATTCGAAACGAGCTTTCCAACGAGCTATAGAGCTCAAAAAATGGACTTTGGATGAAAAAGTTATGTCAAATCAAGCTCCTGGGGGTCAAAACAGGCAAACAACACCTTTTGGAAAAAATCACGATTTTGTTTGAAAATTGCAATTTTGTGAGATCAAGAGAATTGCAATGCTATGAAATCAAGAGAATCTCGATGCTGTGAAATCCTCAAGAGAATCCCGATGTTGTGAAATCAAGAGAATCGCGATGCTGTGAAATCAAGAGAATCACGATGCTTTGAAATCAAGAGAATCGCGATGCAGTGAAATCAAGAGAATCGTGATGCTATGAACTCAAGAGAATCGGGATGTTGTGAACTCAAGAGAATCGCGATGCTGCGAACTCAAGAGAATCGCGATGCTGTGAAATCAAGAGAATCGCGATGCTGTGAAATCAAGAGAATCGCAATGCTGTGAACTCAAGAGAATCGTGATGCTGTGAAATCAAGAGAATCACGATGCTGTGAACTCATGAGAATCGCGATGCTATGAACTCAAAAGAATCGTGATGCTGTGAAATCAAGAGAATCGCGATGCTGTGAAATCAAGAGAATCGCGATTCTGAGCAATCCCCAAGAAATGCGCTTTTGAGTGAGAATTGTGTTTTGAAAATCGCGATTTTGTACCTTAGAGAATCGTGTTTTCAGAAAATCATGTTCTGTTGGCTGAAAATCGTGATTTGTGAGAATCGCGATTTTGAGCACAACCAGAGAATCGCGATTCTGAGAATGACCGTAGAATCGTGTTCTTTTCCACAAGCTTTTAGGGGGGAAATAGAAAATCATGATTTTTCAAAAAAATTGATTTTTTTTATAGAATCGCGATTTTCATCACAGAATCGTGTTTTTTGGCGGGAACTTCGAATTTCTGAGCACGGAGCAATGGCGAGCTCCGTATGTGCAGAAAATCATGAAAAAACACAGGCGCTTGCTCTCCCTTGCACTTCCTAATTCCTTCTTTCACAATAATGCATGAAACGTGGTATGAAAATGGTGAAAATGCACTATAAAACAAGAAATTTCTATGAAGATGAAGATGGAAGAAGATGGAGATGGCGATGATGATGAAGATGAAGAAGAAAAATCAGAAAATGGACAAAAATGACAGTTTTTTTACCTTCCAACGTCGCAAATCTACGATCCTACCATTACAACGCTCGTCCTCGAAGCTCTCTCCCCGGCAACGGCACCAAAATTTGGTGTAGCTCAAGCGTAAGCACCACCTCCTTTACTTGTCAATCCACGGAGATGTGAGGACCCGTGTGAAGACCACGAGCAAGTGAAGGCACAAGTGTGTGAGTGAAAGTACCCAAACATGCACACACATACACACACACGCGCACAAGGTAAGATCAAAGAGAGGAACAATGGAAAGCTTCGATTGCAAAAGAGTTCTCTTACAAAGCTCTATTCTCTAACAAGCTAACCTCAAAAATGAGCTCTCTAGCTCTTTTTATAGTTTTTGGACTAGTTTTGTCCCTGTCCAGACCTAGTGTCCGGCCTAGTTAAAAATTAGGTTCCAGGGCTTATTTGAGGGCCCAAATGAAGTCTAAAAATTATGAAAATTGGTAGGATGATACTTCTAATACTCCTCAAGCTCAAGGACTCCTTGGCTTGATCAAAATTGAGTCACAAAAATAAAAAACGATATTTACAATGGTTTTTAGTAATGAAAATCACTATTTTTATAGGGATTCTTCTGAAAATTTGACATGTACTTTTTGGAGCTCCCTACTTGCTCCTTCTTCCTGTGTGTCCACTTCTCTGATGCACTTCTTATGCTTGTCCTTGACCTTGAGCTTCAACAAGTGGGCATGAATCAAGCTCTCAAATGGCGACTTCCTTCTTGCTCTTTTTATAGCTACTTTTGTTTTGAATTCGAATTCAAAGAACTTCACCTAAAAGTGATGCTAAGAATTAGGAGATATTCTCTCAGCTGATGGATTTGTGGTTTTAGGTAGTTAGAGTGAATTTCCTTTTTACATCATGGATGACTTAAGCCATTCTTTCTTTCACAATTACAAGAGATAAAATATAATCTTTTACAAGAGGTGTTCATATGTCTACACATATGACTACAAATGAACTTAAATCAAATCATATCAAGCATGTAGGCTTGGGTAGAATGCACCAATAGATCCCCCTCAAGCCTAACATGCCTAGCCTCCAAGTAAGTCTTCAATTGTCCTTGATTTCCTACAAGCCAATCATCAATGTGAATCTACTCAATTTTGTACCATCAAGAGCTTTAGTCAACATGTTTGCACATTGCATATCTGTAGAGACATAGGATAGTTGAGTATCCTTGCTCATTAGCTTCTCCCTTACATAATGGTAGTGGACTTCAATATGCTTGGTTCTAGCATGGTATACTGGATTAGCTGCAAGATGTAGTGAGCTTGTGTTGTCACCAAAAATGTGAGGTGTTGAAGAATGAAGTCCAAGATCTGTATACAAAGATTTTAACCACATGATTTCTTGAGTTGCATTAGCCAAACCTCTATATTCGGCATCAGTAGAAGATAATGCCACTGTTGGTTGCTTCTTGGATGACCAAGAAATGATTTTTGAGCCTGCAAATGATACATACCCGGATGTGCTTCTTCTATCATCTCTAGATCTTGCCCAATCCACATTTGAGTAGGCCTTTAGCTCAATATATGAAGTAAATGGATAAAATAAACCTTCATTCATGGTCCCCTTTAGGTACTTGAGGAATCTCTTGGCGGCTTCCATATGTGGTCTTCTTGGCTTATGCATAAATTGACTTAATATGCTAACACTATAGCATGTATCCACCCTTGTGAGTGTTGCATAGTTCAAGAGGTCTAATAGGGATACTTCATTGGTTGGTTTTTCCAGATGCTAAGTTTTCGGTACCTTGTTGAGCTCCAAAGGGGTTTTGTGAAGTAGTTGCATGTTCTTGAGGAGGAAATATTGACAACTCCATGTACCTCAGTCTCGACCTATCCAGATCATCCACTAGCCAGTATCTTCTCTGATTTTGGACTAGGTAGGTAACTCTAGATAAATCTTCAGGATCTCTCAATTCATAGATAGTGGTTTGGTTGATGCCTTCTCCTTGTATAGGTGAAGCAACTTGTAGTAGTAGGCCAGACCCACTTACCAAGTACACATCAGTTAGATAGTTGTTGAAGCTGAAGGTCAAGGACAAAGCATAGGAGCACATCAAAGAGGTGGACACACAAGAAGAAGGAGCAAGTAGGGAGCTCCAAGAAGTGTATGTCAATTTTTTAGAAGAAATCCCTATAAAAATAGTGATTTTCATCACTAAAAACCATTGTAAATACCATTTTCTATTTTTGTAAATCAATTTTGTTCAAGCCGAGGAGTCCTTGAGCTTGAGGAGTATTAGAACTATCATCGTACCAATTTTCATAATTTTTAGACTTCGTTTGAGCCCTCAAATAAGCCCTGGAACCTAATTTTTAACTAGGCCAGACACTAGGTCTGGGCAGGGCCAAAACTAGTCAAAAAACTATAAAAAGAGCTAGAGAGCTCACTTTTGGGGTAGCTTGTTGTAAATTTCAGTTTTGTAATAGATTCCTTTTGTAATCAAAATCCTTCCATTGTTCCTCTCTTTGATCTTACTGTGTGCACATGTGTGTGTATGTGTGTGCATGCTTGTGTGCTTTCACTCACGCACTTGTGCCGACACTTGCTCGTGGTCTTCATACCGGTCCTCAAGTCTCCCCAGCAATGGCGCCAAAATTTGGTGTAGCTCAAGCGTAAGCACCACCTCCTTTACTTGTTAGTGTCCGGCCTAGTTAAAAATTAGGTTCCAGGGCTTATTTGAGGGCTCAAACGAAGTCTAAAAATTATGAAAATTGGTACGATGATAGTTCTAATACTCCTCAAGCTCAAGGACTCCTCGGCTTGAACAAAAAGGAGTTACAAAAATAGAAAATGGTATTTACAATGGTTTTTAGTGATGAAAATCACTATTTTTATAGGGATTTCTTCTAAAAAATTGACATACACTTCTTGGAGCTCCCTACTTGCTCCTTCTTCTTGTGTGTCCACCTTTTTGATGTGCTCTTATGCTTTGTCCTTGACCTTCAGCTTCAACAATAGTCATCTTGGGGTATAAGATGTCCTCTAAGTACATGAGTGATCACAAACTTTCCCCTAGGGGTAGTCACCATGTCTCCATTATCAATTCTATGAGGGATTCTTGGTTCCCTTCCATCTCTCCTCTTTCATTTATATGGTCAGGGTTTTCAGTCACCACATATATTTGTCCTATTTTATCCATGTAGACCCCTCCTTTGTATTTGACGGCTGGTCTTGGGACTATCTCTCATTTAGTCGCATTTCTCATTCTTGCCATAGATATCAAGGTAGATGGCTACTCCATGCAAGCTCGTAGATACATACTGTAGGGATGTTTGATATTCCCCTTTCACTACATACATAAAACCTACCCTACGCGGAGAACTATGCATATCTTTTGAGGCCATGACTCTTTCCTCCTTTGAATCATTGGAAGTATCTGAGTAAATAGATTGGTTACTTGGTTGGGTTACACTTCTTGCATAAGATACTACACTTCTTCGACTACCTAATGCTCGTCCAGATCTTAGGTTCATTCACTGCTTAGTTCTTGGTTGATCTAGGGCCCTATTTACTATCCTTTGCAAGTTTTAGCACTTTGATTTCTCCAATTTTCCTTTTTGAGGATCTTTGCTTTCCCCACGATACATAATATTCTCGGGCCATGATACACGATACTGTTGCTCTAGCACAATGGTGAGAACCACGTTAAGAAGCTCCACCTCCTTAATGTCAATCCGCGGAAGAGATAGGAGTGATATGAAGATCGTGAATGTGAGATGAAGTGAGAGTGAAGGTGAGAAGCATAGAAATGCACACACACATACACACACACTACGAAGAGACAAGCAAGACACAATGGAAGGTGAGAAGTTAACTCTATTACTCAAGAACACTATTACAAGCTCAAAAGAACTCTAACCTCAAACAAGCTAACCTCAAAAATGAGCTCTCTAGCTCTTTTTATAGTTTCTAGACTAGTTTTGACCGGTTTCACATCTAATGACCGGCATAGTTAAAAAATAGGTCCTAGATGCTATTTGAAAGGGTAAACGGTGTCTAAAAATAACGAAAATTGATACGCTTGTTCTACCTAAGCTCCTCAAGCTCAAGGACTCCTCGGCTTGCACAAAATGGAGCTATGGATTACAAAATGGGGTTTTCTATGTTACATATGTTACAATAGTGATAAAAATCACTGTTGGAGGTTTTTGGAAAGTATTTGAAAACATAATTCTTTGAAAAAAGATTTGACTGGCTCCCTGCTCCATCGTTACATGCTTCCGCGTCTTCTATGCCTCTGGCTGCTTCCAACACCCCCCTCCCTCTCGCTTCTGTCGTCCCTGACAGAACCTTGTTGTGAGGTCTGCCGGATATAGTTCTATAGGAGGTCTTGAGCGAGGGTGTGCTCGGAGATACGAATGCCTCGGGCCAGATCGGCCTCGAGGTTCTCCCAGTCTATTGGTTGCGGTTCTTCTGGTGGCGGGAGCTGATAGTGTGTGGAATAGACCATTCGTTCACAGGCAAATAAGTGTAATAAATGTGTAGGCCTGCTTATGAATACCTCGTAGTGGTATTCCGAAGCCGGTTGTGAACATCTCTTCGAACGTCTGCTTGTAGCACGCCGGTAGATATTTTATTCTGCAATGCCAGGCATAACACACCCGTAGCGATGGCGTTGTACTCATATCATATACCAGATCGAAATTGCCATGCTCAAAGCCCGAGGTGTTGACATGAGGTGCCTTGACGCGTCGGAAGACTTTAAAAATCATTTGCATCATCTCAAAGATTTTGACAGTCATATGCGCCACTATATCGTCCATATGCTTTAATCTAGGGAGCCAGTGGCGAATTGTAGCCATCATGTACCCAACAGTTGGTAACTCGATGGGTGGCTTAAAATAGGGGTAATTCAACCAATCCTGGCACTGCTTATGTTTTGTACCTTAATAGCAAAGGCAGTCCAGGAGCGGCGTCGTGGTACTGGTCCCCAACATGGGTTGTACTTTAAGTGCAAAGGTGCCTTTACCCATGTACTCATCATTTCTGGATACTTCTGTAGTAAATCTTTTCGCCACTCTAGTTGATAGATCTCTCCTTGCTGCGCATCATCCTCCTCGAACTGAGTCGCATGCGATGGTTTCTTACCGGTTTCTTTCTCAATGGCTAACTGGTATTCGGCCATTAACATAAAATACGGTTTATATTGTAGCTCATGCCCAGATATGTATCGTCGCGGGGCCAAATGAGCAAAGAATGGAGATTGTAAAATTCGTTCTTCTATCATCGCCATGGCATGTAATTGTGCCTCTACTCTAGCTGAGTGTGTTGTCCCAAGTTCTTCAATTGTCTTCATCCATGCGGGGGTCGGGAGTTCGTAAGTCATCTGGCTGTCGGCCGTGACGCGTCCGCCTGGGATGGGTTGTGGCTCGTATGCCTCTTCAAACGTTTCCTCCATCGGGATGGTGACAGTTTCTTCTTCAGCTGGTAGCTCAGGTGGGGAATCTGGCCTTGGTGGTGCTTCATATACTGCGATCCTTGATTCAAGGTTTGATACCTGGGCCCGTAATGCGTTGAGTTCCTCTAAGATGTCAGGAGAGGGGTCCACAGGTGCTGGTATGTCTGGTTGTGCCGGTGCTCGTAACTGGAGTAATTTATGATCTTCTTTGAGTTTTTGTAACTCCTCATTCATGCGATCGTATTCATCTAGCAGCCTGACATGATCTTCTAGCAGCATCCTCATCGAGTCTGAGGGAATGGCTTTGAACTGACTAGGACTGAGTGGTTGGTCTGGGTGGTCGAGCGCTGCTTCTAAGTTTTCTCGGTTCTGATCCTGTAAGCGCTGGTTTTCTTCCTTGGCGGCTGCTAGGTGTCTTCGTAGTAAGCCCATATTTCGTGTTAGCGTTGCATTGCGGACTGTCTGGGCTCTTAATAAGTTATCCAGGTCAGGAGTGGCTTCCTTGGTCTTTTCTTCGCTTTCTAGTTCCAATTTGTGATATGCCTCGCGTAATTCCTGGTATCGGGTGTTCAGAGAGGCATTCTCAATAGACAATAAATTAAGCTGTGACTGTAAGTCATTGGTTGTCCTCTGCAGCTGCTGGTAATTATCACCAAGAGATGTGAACTCATCTTTGACTTGCGTCATACACATGAACATCTGTTGAAATGCATTATCTACAATGGGTGATAGTATTAATGGGGTGCTAAATGAAGATGCTGTGGGTGTAGATGCAACGGGAATGGGGAATGGGGGTGGGAAGGTGGATGCTGTGGTGATTGTGGAAAATTGTGAGGTGCCTAAATATGTTTGTGCCGTGAGTGAAGTGAGTGATGGTGCAGTGGGTGCTGAGATGTCCATGTCATTGGACGTGTCCAGTGCAGTGACCGTGAATATGGGTGTGACCGTGGGTGCTTATGCTGGTGTAAATACGGGATTTACAAAGGTTGAGGAGTAATTTACAGGGGGGCTGGCTGGTGCAGCTTGGTGGAAAGGGGAAATAGGGGTTACCGTGGGTCGGGGAGCTGAGACTGGGGAGAAGGTTAATGGCGGTGGGAATGGGAAAAGGGGTCGTGGAGGTGTGGGGAAGGACGGGAAAGATGGATGGAGGAATGGGTTGAATGGAAAGGTGGATGTGTGAGGGGGTAGACTGGGTCTAATGGGTGCAGGAATTGTGGGGTGAGTGGTCGTAAAGACGATTTCTGCTACGCCACCGGCGAATGAAGATGTTGGTCTGGGAGAAGGAGGGTGAATAGGGGAGGCTGGAGGGATGGGCGGTGATGGAGGAGCGGTTGGGGTGATCGGTACTTCAGTGACTACTGAGGTATGTACAGTTGTAGCGCGGGGTGGGGAATCTACAAGGATGGTTCCTGCTGCCAACGAACTTTCGGGGACGAGGCGTGCCTCCCTAGCTTGTTCTGAAGACTGTGCTCATATTGGTACACGAATGTATTCGTCGGGCTTTGAAAGTAGTCGTACTCTGCGGGGGTCAAACTGTGGTAGTGGCTTTCTTTGCAAGTACCTAAGTGCTTCGTTGGGCCTATTGATTTGACTAACTCTCTGAATCCTTTGACGTATGCGTCTTCGAATCCGCCTGTGACAAGTTCTTGTTCTATTATCGCTTGACTCTCTTCCTCAGTCAGCTTTTTGCGTGCCCAAACCTTTTCCATAGTTCTATACAGCTTCTTAATAGCCAGTGTGTAAGCGGCTGCTTCGTACGTTTCATGTTCATGGGTACTTGTATCACCATGTGTGTCTGTTTGTTGGCCTTGGCCATCTGTCTGTTCATGCTCTTGGGATTCGATAGTGCCCTGGCTTGCTTCGTCATCGCCTTCGTCGTCATCGGTTGCTGTTCTTTCGTCATCAGAGCTAGACACAATCTGTCCTTGTGGCTGATCCCTGGGTGTGGTAGGTTAGCTAGGCCTTTCAAATTCTTGAGAAAACAATTGTCCTTCTGAAAACTAGAACTCATTGGAGAATGCATCAGGCATCTCAAAATCAAAAGTTGGATCTAGTGGTGCTGTTTGTTCTGCTTCTAAATGGGGTATTGGAAAAGAGAACGCTTCCGCACCAATGGTGGTGGGAATTTCAGTTGCTGTGGTGATAGGTTCTGTGGTTGTGGCTGCTTGGGGTGCAACAGTACTGGTGGTGCCCTCCGTTACAACTGGTCTTGATAATCTGATACGAATAGGTTGTACTGTGGGAGTGGCTGCTGTCGATGACTGCTCTGGAGATGGTTGTGGCGAGGGTGATTCTGGGACTTATAGGCATGGGATAGTGCCTCTCATCCGCTTTTCGGCTCTGCCTTTGCTAGCCTTTCTAGCTTTCTTTGTGGTTCCTTTAAATGCATTCAATTCCTCACTAGTCATGGTGCGCTCTATGGGTAAATCATATGCCAAACACATGTATATAATCCTTGTAAGTGCACAACATCCATTGATGACTTTCTTTCGTTCCCATCTATGTTGTGCCAAATAGAGCTGATCAATTATCCAGCTAGCTAGATCAACCGTTTGAGGTCCAGTACATGCTAAGTATAAACCAAACCTGATTCTCTTGTGGGGCATGGTAAAATGATCCTGAGCTGGGAAAGCAAAATGCTGCATGCATATCCGCGATGGCTTGGAGAGCTCAGGGGTTATAGCTGAAATATCCTCCCACTTAGTTACATCACCACGTTTCATCTGCTCTGGGACTAGCCGTTCTCTCTCCGTCGGAGTATGCATTCCATGTATTTTGAGAGCTGCACGAATTAAATCTTTGGACAAATAAAACCTTCTGAATGGAGGGTCATTTACCAAGGATGGTAACATGAATGTTCCAGGTAGATCCTTGTTCTCTGAAGCTGTCAAGGTGGTTACTAGGTAAAAGCATCTGTAAAAATTGGGTTTAGGCAAAGGGTCACTAAAGTATTCTGTAAATCCCGCTCGTGCCCAAACGTGCGTTAAATCTTGTGTATTCTGCAGTCCTTCAAATTCTCTTGAAAAGAACTGGTACTTGGCCCATGTGCGAAGATCAAATGCCAAATTGGCCTCAAATATGAAATCAGCGTCTACTAAGGGTCCTGCTAGGCCTTGAAACCAGTGAGAGTTACGATGAATCTTCTTAGTGTATCCTCTAGGAGGATCGTCTATTGGCATGGGTCCTGGAAAACCTTCAAACTCTGGTGGTTGCATCGTCGGATAAGATTCCGCGAGTAATTCTCCAATATTGGCCATTGGTGTGCTTGGGCCAGCTTCTGATGGTCCTTCTTCGGTTTGCATGATGACTGACGAGCTAATGGAAAAGATCTGTTGCAAAAGATTAGCACATTAGTTTGGAAATTAATTATGATCCCATTAAGGTGAGACCGCAATCCCTTTCCATAACCGATGTGTAACCAGTGTAGCCAAGTGTCATGAAGTGATTGATGCAATGATTATTTGCAAAACTAATGCAGGTCTCTAGACGCCTACATTGTCAGATTATGCATACATTTCTTGATGAGCTTTTATTATGCATGATGTGGGGTTTTGGTGTATGAATTTATACAAGGTTTGGTTGAGGGTGAATTATTACAAGGATGGAGTTTAAACGGGGTGGGAGAATTGTTAGATAAGGGGGTACAAGAAGACGTCTGGATACGTTTCGGTATCCATTTCCTAAGAGTCTTTGAGTGGGTGGTGTGTTTCTGCTGAGGGACGAAAAGTGGTATCGGGTTTGGTGGTATTGAAGGATGGAAAGATTTCTGAGGGGTATATATTACATGGCTTGAGGGTTGAGCTATGATACATGGTTTGGGTACCCAAATTTGCGTGGGTGTGGGTCTATGGATAAGGTATTTCTTGGCGATCCAAATCTGTCGAGTATTTGTACTTGTAGAAGAAGATCGAGGGGACTTTGGATGCTGACTCTGCTTTTGTTGAAACTTTGTCCTGTTCTCGTCTGTAGTGTTGCCAATAGCCTGTGGTTGCTCTCCTTTTGGCACCCATATTTGTCTCGTGCCACTTGTTCTATGATGTTGATATTGCTGCTTCCTTTGCCTTATCTGGGGGTGTCGTCGGTCTGCGTTCCTCTGTTGTGGTTGACTCCTTCGTGGTTGGGTTTGAGAGGTCCAGTGGACGCTCTGCTTTGGAAAAGAAGGGAGATCCAACACTTGCATGACCCGCCCATTAGGAAGTGATTCGTTATTTATCTTTAATCTAGGCCAGTCCGCAGCAAGTTTGGAAGGATGAGCACCGCAGGGTGTTGTGCTCATTTGGCCGCTGATGCAACCCACCTGACCGCTGATTGTGTCCATCTGCCCTAGCAGTTGGGTAGTTGCCCCTTCTAGTTTGCAGGAAGCCCCAAAGAAGATCTCCTGTCGTCCTTCTGATTGACAACTGTCCATAGCCAAGCCCGAGTGGGTTGGTGTAGACGTAACGTGACTGATCTGACCCAAGATCTCCCGGTCTTCCGTCGCATGCATTTCATAGGGTCTAGGGTTACAAACCTCAGTTGGAATGCCGTTAGGGAAGTCAAGCGGTATCACTCGCTTCTGATCTAAGGTTCCAATCTGTAAGGAGCCTTGTCTAAGATTTAGGTCCACTGAGTGATCATATAGCCAATCTTGGCCAAGGATTAGGGGTTCTATCAGGTCGTCATCATGGCACACTAGTAGCTTCGCTGTCATGGTCACATCCTTAATGAGGATAGGAAGGTCCACCTCACCCATGCAAGGGGTTTCCATGCCTCCTAGCCCTATGAGGTATGCCTCAATTGACCGCATTTCTATTCCTGAATCCTTATAGTGGGACCATCTAATCGCACTAGTCGCAGCACCTGAATCAATTAAAGCCCTGAGCTCTTGGCAAGGGTTGCCGTGCTCTAGCCTAACTGTAATGAATGGTCTCCTGTCCACTATGCTAGGTTGAGTGGTTGACTTTACTTGACACATGGCCATGGGATATCTGGGTGTTGTTTCCAGATGGTTATAATGTTCTCTCCCTAGTCCTTCTCTTCATGCGCTTAATGCGTTCTATTGCTTCTGCCTGAGCTTCCGCTCGTATTCTATTTTCTTCCTCCTTACGCTTCTTTGCTAACGTGAGTCGTCTAAGCATATCCTCAGTAAGAGGTTCCTGATATAACTTGACTCTACACCCAATCTGAACATTTGTTGTTCACGAGTTTCGTCAGTACGTTACAAAGGATCTTATTAGTGATTTCAGCTTGACCATTGGCCTGAGGATGATATGGTGCGGATTTCTTGTGAATCACCATAAAATCCTGTAACAAATATTCAATGACTTGGTTTAGAAAGTGAGTTCCGCGATCGCTCACTAACTCTATAGGCAATCCATATCTTGTAAAGACATTCTCAAATAAGAATTTTGCAGTTGTGTGTGCATCATTCTTTTTCGTGGCTTTTGCCTCTACCCATTTCGTAAGATAATCTATGGCAACAATAATGTATTCAGCATGTGTACCTTTTGCAGGGGGGTTAATGGGTCCTACAAAGTCTATACCCCACTTTGAAAATGCACGTCCGCCCATCATGGGTTTCAATGGCATTTCATCTCTGCGAGTAGGAAACTGAGTTCTTTGGCACACATCACATCTCTTTACATAGGTATGAGCATCCATGTGAAGAGTGGGCCACCATAATCCTGCAAAGAGGATGGCTTTGATTATCCTATCGGGTCCAAAATGACCTCCTGCAACACCTTGGTGTGCAGTCTCTAGTATGCTCAGATAATCGCTTTCATGAACACATTGTCTTAGGTATCCATCTTGTCCTCTTTTGTATAGATTATCGCCAATAAGTGAATAGTCTTGAGCTTCCTGCTCCAGACTGCGTTGTCGAGCTAAGGTCATTTCTTGAGGGAACGTTTTCGTCCTCAAGTATGTCACTAATTGTTCACTCCAGTCTGGTGTGAGAGACACGTGATATAGTGTAGCATGCTCTACCGGTGGTCTTTCACAACAAACATGGCATTCTTTGCACAACTTGTAGACATCTGCTTCCATAGAAGGCCAATATACTCCTAGTCTATGCAGAGTCTGTAATGTTCGATGTTTCGAATGATGTTGCTTTAATGCACCTATGTGTGCTAATTGCAACCAATTCGCATGTTCTGATTCATCTACACAACAAGCAAGAATCTTTTGATTATCCTGTTTATATATGCTTCCTGCCATTATTTGGTATCTCTGAGACTTGGTAATCTCTCCCTCTTTCATCTTTATCCTAGGATTCTTGGGTCCATATGTGAGAATAGGGACTATAGGCTTAGCCCATTCTGGTGCTATCTCAAGGTTAAACAAATATGCGTCTGGTAACTCATCCACTACTCCTTAAGGAGCTTCTCCTGAGGTTAATCTTGAAAGGTGGTAAGCTCTAAGATGTGTCTTTCCTTTCCTGACTACGACTTCAAAATCATACTCCATGAGTAATAGAAACCAACGTATCAATCTTCCTGTGTTACATGGTTTGTTGACTAGGTACAATAGGGCTTGATGATTTGTAAAGAACTTGAACTTATTGGCCAACAAGTAGTGCCTAAACTTCTTTACTGCGTAGATCATCCCTAATCCTTCTCGTTCCGTCGTGGTGTAATTTCTTTCTGCTGCATTCAATTGCCTGCTCGCGTAAGCTATGGGGAGATCTATGTTACCTTCATTCTTGGGTTGTGCTAACACGCATCCTATGGCATAATTGGATGCATCCACATGTACATGGAATGGCTTACTCCAATCTGGGGTAGTCAATATAGGTGCTGAGCACAAGCGTCGTTTGAGTTCATTGAATGAATTTTCACATTCATCTGTCCATACAAAGTTGGTTAAAAGAGAGTACAAAGGCTTGGCTATGATTGCATACATGTGTATGAATCTCCTATAATAACCGCAATGGCCCATAAATGCCTGTACCTCTTTCACATTAGTTGGTCTAGGTAATTCTGCAATTACTTTCACTTTTTCCTCATCCATAGAGATTCCATTTTTTGACACAATGTGTCCTAGAATTTTGCCTTGTCTGACCATGAAAACGCACTTTTCCGGGTTCAAACAAACCTGATATTCTTGACATTTGTCAAATATTTGCCTTAACTCTGGGATATGTGTCTGTCTTACATTTGAATGAGCACATATGTCGTCGACATAAACTTCCAAACTCTTGCGTAAGAATTCCTTAAAAACATGACACATGAGTCGCTGGAAAGTGGCGGGTGCATTTGTTAAGCCAAATGGCATTACACGAAATGCAAATATGCCCCATTCAGTGGCAAATGCCGTCTTATGTTGGTCCTATGGAGCAATGGCTACTTGATTATAGCCTGAAAAACCATCAAGAAAGCTGTAAACTTCCTTGCCCGCAACTCTTTCCAATAGATGTTCTGTGATAGGAAGAGGATAACTGTCTCTAATCGTGGCGGCATTAACTTTTTTAAGGTTAATACACACACACAATTTTCCATTCTTCTTGGGCACAACCACAATGGGGGATACCCATTTGGTTTGCTCAATTTCGTAAATGAATCCTGCTTCTATCAAGCGATCTATCTCCTCTTTAATCTTCGCAGCATAGTTATCATTGTACGTGTAAGGTTTCTGTTTCGTAGGTTTTGCATCTGGAGTCATAGGGATTCTATGAGAACATATATCTGGATCTACTCCTTTCAAATCTTTGTAACTCCAAGCAAAAACATCTCTATATTCGCGCAATAGGGCAACTAGCTCTTCTTCTTCTTCCTTCGTCAAATCATGCCCTATGTATGTACATTTTTCTTCTTCTCCTTCTATAGCAACTATTATTTTCTTGGTTTTCTCTCGGTTATCATATACTTGTCCGTCATCCGCCTTTCTATTAGGCATTCGTACCATGATTCTTCTATCTTCGATTTCATATTTCTTGAAGTTCTCGGGTACCTCAAACAAAGATTCTTCTTTTTCTGACATGGTTTCTTTCTTCTTTCTTTTCTTGCCTTCATTTTTAGTAGTCATTTCTGTGGCTAACCTCACCTCATTTGTAATTTCTTCCTGTTTCTGAGGGTGAGTTTCTACTTCGTGAAAATATTCTTCCTCTGATGCAAAGGGTGAGTCCATGATAATTGATTCTAAATCAAAATCACTTGCATCCTCAAATGCATCAGTGTTAGGTTCACACTCTTCTAAAATTGAATCGCACATGATTGGTTCTATCGTAAAAACTGAAATATCATAGCCATCCTCGTCACAGTGGGGTGTCCATTGTTCTTCATTGATGGCTACATCCATGGTTGCTAGGATTTCTGCCCAACCATGGGGTTCAAACTCTTCGTCAGGGAATACTACAGGTGCATAGGCTGGATCTTGAAGGGTTCGTGGATGTTGTTCTGCACCTAAGGTCCTTGCTTCTAATCTTTCTTCCTCTTGTTTTGCCACTTTACACATCCATAAATGAGTGTCCTCGTGCAACCAAGAAGGATCTGATTCTAATGAGTGCACGGATTCTGTTTCTACTTGTGTCTTATGGATGGTATTCCATTGTAATGGGGGTACATCTCGATGTGAATAGTCTTTAAGATTGACTTTGGTAGTCACTCCTAAATGTTGCAAATACAAAGAATTAGTTCCCCAATCTTGTACAATTTGCAACTGACGCATGAATGGTCGTCCCAATATCATCTCATAAGCATGGTTTTTTGCAAAGTCACAAATGGCAAAGGTATGCTCAAATTCTACACCACAAGTGGTGAGAGATATGCCTTCTAGAAAGCCTAATGGTTTTTCTATGTGTCCGTCAGCCATTTGTAGCTTCATCCTGGTGGGTCTTTATGCTGGCTTACCCCAACGTTTCCATAAAGCGGTGGCAGCAATGGCTACTCCGGCTCCTGAATCTAAGATGGCTTTTGTGGTGTAGCCCTGATGGGTTATCGGAAGATAAGTGTTACCTTCCTCTCCTTCGCTTACATCTCCAATCTTTTCTACGGGTATCTCTGGTACCTTATTTTGTGATCCTATTTGTGAGGGAGTAGTAGCAAGCTCGGGGAATTGATTTGCTACATGTTTCCACAATTCTGGTTTTACCTTTAACAACTCCTCTAGAGTGAGATTACATTTTACTTTGGTATTCTTGATCACTTCCGTGTTTCTAGGGATTACTGATTCTTCATTCCTCACTATTATCGTGGGTG
The DNA here is from genome assembly GCA_020310875.1 of Ceratopteris richardii. Classification (NCBI taxonomy): domain Eukaryota; kingdom Viridiplantae; phylum Streptophyta; class Polypodiopsida; order Polypodiales; family Pteridaceae; genus Ceratopteris; species Ceratopteris richardii. The sequence goes on along the minus strand of CM035421.1, from coordinate 74,565,410 downwards.
CTCTCATACTAATAGACTTTGCTTCCCAAGTGCCTGTGAACTGAGGTAATTCTTGTAAAGAATTGGATTCAAATCTCGTGTGTTCACTCAATTGTTCCTCCTCTACATCATCGTAAATAGAGGGAATATCTTGGGGAAATTGTTCCTGCAAGTCATCTATTTCTTGAATAGGAGGATGAGTTCCTTGTTCTTTTCTCCATTTCTCTTCTTGGATTTCTCTCAAAAATTCATGAGAGTACCTATGTATGGAAGACAAATTGTCTTGACTTTCTGTATTGGGTACTTGAGACAGGGATGATGCGTTATTTTCCTGTGTCTCTGGGACAATAGGGTTCCTACACTGATCCTTTTTCTCTTTGCTTTCAATCAAGTATTCTAGCCTCTCCATTAGTCCTTGAAAGTGTAACTCCGGTTTTGCCATGTTATTCCAATTAATATATCTAGAGGCTTCGAACAAAGCTTGTGCTAGTTCTACCATCTTCATGCATAGTTTAGTTCTCTCAATTTCTAGATCAGCTCGAGGGTAGTTTTTGCTCATTTCAGCTACTTGAGGTCCCTCTTTTAATCTAGCCTGATATGCACGAAACATCATGTCTAGATTTTTCTGGTATGGGTTCCGCTAAAACTGATCCTGATTTTTGAGCTGGATTCTCTTGATTCAAGTCCTGTGAAGTCAATTCTAGGATTTTGGCTCTAGATTCCTTCAAACTTCCTTCCAACTCAGTTATCTTTTTACTCCATTTTCTCTTAATTCTTTCTCTAGAATCTTTCCAAGATTTTGTCTTTTTACTACTAGATTCTGCAACTTCACTACTTCCAACTACTTTCTCCTGATTAAGGTGTTGGTTCTGTAAGAGCATCTGGGCTCTTGTTATAGCTTGGATAGGCACGTATGTAGGGTTGGATCCATCTGCGTTATTTACAATACCTATCACGTTGATCGGTGTCACATTCGAAGCATTAACAGGGTTCTTAGGGCAATCTTTGATTATGTGCTCTTTGCCACAATCGGCACAAAAGCCTTGGATATTATAGTACTGTGATTGTCCTGCTATCGGGGGATGTGGACAATCCTTTATGAAATGATCTCCTTGGCACCTAAAGCATGGTACTCTAGGGCCCTGTGGTCTTTGTTGTCTCAATTGGGGCCGTGGATTTGGGTTTGTGTACATCACATTAGCATAGTCTGGCTCCCAACTAGGTTCCACTGGTGGACTATCATAATGATATGTTTCTACGTGTTCTGGTGACTCTGTGTAATATGCGGGTGGACTATCTACATGCGTAGAGTCAAAACTGTTCGAATTCGGGTCACCCTCTGTGATCAAAGGTGAAGAAGGCACTAAGGCCCTACTTAGGTTCTCTTCTGTAGCAGCGTATTTGACTGAGATGACATTCGCTGGTGGGGGTGGCTGCTGAGCTAAGACAGGTTGAGGTCTCTGTTGAGCCTGGTATGGGTAGTTCTGAGGAGGCCTATAGTAATAAGGCTGAGCATTGTATTGGCCTTGATACCTACCTGGCTGCGGGTATGCTTGCGGGTAGTTCTGTCTAACGGTCTGTTTGTTGTATGGGCAGTCTTGAGCCGTATGATTCGTGTATCTTCTCTCAATTGTACAGTATTGGCCATTAGGGTTGGCTTGTGGTTGTGGTGCATTGGGGCACACATTTGCCATGTGATCACCACCATAGGTGTAACAACGCTTGTTCATTAGTACCCTAGGTTTGCTAGAAACTCCTAGTTTCTGGGCCACTTTTTCTGCTAGGTCTTCTATCGAGTTAGACAATTTTGTGGATGCTAGAGATGAACAGTCTGAGTCCTTATAGACCTTTGAGAGTTCCAACTCGTCTCCTAAGTTGTCCTCAATGTCTATGCATATTCTCACACATTGCTCTAGCGTTCTAGGTTCTTTTAGGTACACATAGGAGCGTAGTTTAGAGCTCAACAAGCCATCTAGAAACAATGACACTTGCTTGGCCTGTGAGGGTAGCTCTTGCATTGGACATCGTTCAACATATTGTCTAAACCTACGTCCTACGAGTCTAACTGTTTCTTGAGGGGTCTGTTTGAAGCTATGAATCAACGAAGACGTGTCATGTCTAATCCCACTTTTAGAGAATTCAATGATGAATGACTCTAAAAAGTGATGGATGTCTCTAAATTGCCTTTGTTGCAATGGTTGGAACCAAGTTAAAGCTGTATTCTTTAACGTTAGTCCAAATGCGTTGTATTGCGTGAACATGTCTTCGACTTGTTCTGCTCTTAGTACTTGCTTGAATTCTGCGACATGGTCATAGGGATCTCCTGTCCCATCAAAATAATTTTTCATTGATTTTACTAATTGAGTGGGTCTCAATATTCTTGCGTGTTCACGTGGTCTAGGTAGAGGAAAATCATCTCTACCACCTGGTATTCCATGATCTCTTTGTCTATCCGCTCTATTAGTGTCCGTGGTTGTTCTATCTTTCCCCATGGGGTGATTAAAGCTTACTTCCGGTCTCTCTTTATTTCTCTCTCTTTGATTTCCATGGGCTGATGATGTTCCTGCCCCTTGTTGACTTGTATTCATGTTCGTTCTAGATGGAGGGAATACCAATTCACCTCTCCATGTGTATGTGTTTTTAGCGTGGTCAGGCACCACAAAGACTCTTTCTGAAGTCTCATCCAGGTATACAACCTTTCCAGGTGTATCTGAGTCCTTGAACTCGTATATCGTGATGATATGTACCTCACTAAGTAGTTCTATCTTGTATCTCCAAAGGGCTTCATCAGTTTCTTTATTTACAAACAACTCTATGCTTCTGTTGTCCTGAGGGATCCATTCCGGGATTAGTACTCGTGTCAGTACAGATTTCCCTCTAGGTGTTCTAGGTTCTTCTAATGGTTCCTTTCCTTGAGATTTAGTTTCCGTCTCTGGCTGAATCACACCAAACTCGTTGGTATTGTTTGGCTGCGTACTTAAGATGTACATTGTTCCTTCCTTGTCTATGTATGCGTCTCTCTCTCGAATTTCACTACTGGATGTTCCAATCCAATGAGTTGATCGGGGTTGTGCATTTGCACCACTTGCCTTCGCAAACCATCCTCATAGATGCGAGCACCTAATCGGTTGGTTTGGAGAAACTCTAGTTGAGTCCTATAGGGTCCTTCTGGTTTTTCTAAATAGGCTACATTCGACCCTTCTTCTGGTCTTTCTGCGCTAAATGCCATTTCTGAATCACTAGTGTCTGAGCTCTCGTAGGGGTAATTACTATTCAATTGCTGAGCCCACGATCGAGCAGTAGTTCTTACACTTGCCTCTGATGATCTAAGGCTTCGTCGATCTGACTTACCTATATGTTTGCCCGATCTAAGGTTCATTAATTTTCTTCCTTGCACACTCAGTACACGCTTAGATCGTCAATGATTCGTTGTTATTACTTTCTTGATTCTTTTTAGATTCCTTTAGATTCTTGTCTTAATGTATGCGTCAGGAATTCGACTTTCCGTGGTACTTTGAGTTCGCGTTCCGTCAGACTTATGTTCTTTCCTTTAGGTTTTCGTGTCACACACCTTTACTTTAGTCTTGGACTTGATAAATTTAATTCTCTTGAACTTGAGGCATTCCTATCGTCTTAAATCCACAATACTACCGTTTATCCTAGGCTAAGAATTGACTGAGGGGGTTGAGTAATCTTCCAACCTCAAGTCAGCTTTTTTGGTTGCTCTGATGCCCAAGAAGCCGCGCTTCCCAAGCTTTATGCCCTTCACTGCCTTGCCTTGGTTGCCCTCGATTGTCCTTGCTAGACCTGGAAAAATCCAATATTAGACCAATTCCTCGTTGGATGATCAAGCACTTGAGTATATACACCTTTTAAGTCCCTTCCCTTTTGCCCACTTTTCAATGCTTGCCCCCTGGCTTCCTAGTCCCAAACTAGGTCAACCTCAAAATAGCTTATCTAAAAATAGATGTATCCTTTAAGAAAAAAACAGTTGAGGTCACGTAGTACTCGTAAAGAGCTTTCTAACGAGCTATTAAGCTCAAAAAACGGACTTTGGATGAAAAAGTTATAACCGTTCAGGCCCTGGGGGGTAAAAACTGACAAACAGGTTTTTCTCCAAATATGAGCTAAGGGGTCTCCTATGAGTCTAATCACCCAAAAATTTCCCAAAAATAGCCCCAAAATAGGCCAAAAAATGAAACCCTAAAATTTGCGATGGGGGTGCACAATCGCGATGGTCTGAGATGATCGCGATGGTCTGGGACCGTCGCGATGGCGTGAAGGTGAACAATCGCGATGGTCTGAAGTGCACGGTCGCGATGGTCCAAAAGTGAGCAATCGCGATGGTCGAGGTGAGTGAACAATCGCGATGGCGTGAAGTCGGACCGTCGCGATGGCTCGATCAGGCGGACAATCGCGATGGCGTGAGTCAATGGTCAACGTGAACAATCGTGATGGTCCAAAGTGAACCGTCGTGATGGTCACAGATGCGATGGCTTGAGCCAATCGCGATGGTCCGGGCGCGATGGCGTGAGCCAATCGCGATGGTCAAAAATTTGGGTTGTCGCGATGGTGTAAGGGTGTTGTCGCGATGGCGTGAAGTGTGAACCGTCGCGATGGTCTAGCTTGCCACGTGGCACCGTCGGCGCGATGGCGTGAGCCAATCGCGATGGTGTGGTGTTGACAGTATACGGGAAGAAGCAAGTACGGACACACATGCAGATCTAGCACTAAGGCAACCCTTCATTTTTTTCAAAACCCTTACATCATTTTAAAGTGATTCTCATCACTAAAAACCCCAATAAATAACATTTTCACCTTTTAGTAGCTCCATTTTGTAGAAGCCGAGGAGTCCTCGAGCTTGAGGAGTCTTAGAAGTAGTTGCCTACCAATTTTCATATTTTTTAGATCTCGTTTGAGCCCTCAAATAAACCCTGGAACCTAATTTTTAACTAGGCCGGACACTAGGTCTGGAGAGGGCCAAAGCTAGGCAAAAACTATAAATAAAGCTAGAGAGCTCATTTTTGGGGGCTTCTTGTAGTTTTGAGCTTGTATGAGCACTTTGTTGCAATAGAAGTGATTCCATTGTCTTACTCTCTTTGTTCTTGCCGTGTGTGTGCGTGTGTGTGTATGTGTGTGCATGTTAGTGTGCTTCTCACTCACACATTTGTGCCTTCACTTGCTCGAGGTCTTCATACCATCCTCATGTCTTCCCGGATTGACATTAAAGGAGGTGCTACTCATCACTGAGCTACACCAAATTTTGGCGCCGTTGCCGGGGATTCGAGCTTTGAGGACGAGCGTGTGATGGTAAGACGTAGAGAGCACGCGTTGGAATGGTAAGTAGTCGGTAAATTTCTGATTTTTCTCCATCTCCATCTCCATCTTCACCTCCTTCTCCACCTCCACCTCCACCTCCTTCTCCACTACATATTCCCTCTTCCTTGTCATTCCCCTCATTTGTTGTGTGCGAGTTTGAGAGAGAGCGAGTGTGTGTGCTTGTTTTTGTGTGTTTTTGCATGTTTCTTGTAGGCTTCAGCTTCATCATCATCTCCAGCAAGCTCAGCAGGTACGGATTTCCTCTGCACAGGTCCCGAGGCGTCAAGCTCGAGCTATCGCGACACCTCGAAAACTTCACCCAATCACAATTCTGAGTGCACCACGACACTGCGCAGGCTGAGAGCTCCTAGGATCACTAGACAGAACTGAAAAATTCACCATATCCCGAGCTATCGTGACACCTCAAGGTATCGCGACACTCACGACCTATCGCGACACCTCACGACCTATCGCGACACCTCACGACCTATCGCGACACCTCACGACCTATCGCGACACCTCACGACCTATTGCGACACCTCACGACCTATCGTGACACCTCACGACCTATCGCGACACCTCACGACCTATCGCGACACTTGGGAGTATCGCGACACCTCACGAGCTATCGCGACACCTCATGACCTATCGCGACACCTCACGACCTATCGCGACACTTGGGAGTATCGCGACACCTCACGAGCTATCGCGACACTTGGGAGTATCGCGACACCTCACGAGCTATCGCGACACCTCACGACCTATCGCGACACCTCATGACCTATCGCGACACTTGGGAGTATCGCGACACCTCACGAGCTATCGCGACACCTCACAACCTATCGCGACACTTGGGAGTATCGCGACACCTCACGAGCTATCGCGACACCTCACGACCTATCGTGACACTTGGGAGTATCGCGACACCTCACGAGCTATCGCGACACTTGGGAGCTATCGCGACACCTCACGAGCTATCGCGACACTTCGACCCGACCTATCGCGATACATGGGCTTAACGCATGAAAATTTAGAGTAAATTAATTGACTGAATTGAGGTATCTTTGGGTTTAATCTTGGACACATTGGGAGGATATGAGAGCCTTAGGAGTGGGCAAAAGACCTAGAAACCAGGGAGGAATTTCCTGAACCCTGAGAGCCTGTTTGGACCCCTAAGTGCCTGAATGGTCATAACTTCACCATACAAACTCCGATTGATGAGATTTTGGTCTCGTTGGAAAGCTTGTTGAAAATCCTACGTGGACCTCGACTGGTTTTTTGTAGAATCATACGTGGAGTTTTAGAACATGTATTTTCAAGTGGCCTTTAAGTGAGACTAGGTGGTCCTAAGATTGCGGGGGTACAATGAGTTACTCCAGGGGGGACTGAAAATATTGATGTGTGTCTTTCAATTACTTGTGGTAATAGAGCTATACTGATTGGTGAGCTTTTGCAGGAACATTGTGTGCACTCAAGGCAATCCAAAGCAAGCTAGCAAGGGTGAGTACCAAGCTTGGGAGAAGGCTTCCTGGGCTTGTGTAGCAGTCTGGTCAACCAGCTAATTGAGGTTGGAAGATCTCTCAACCCTCCTTTGTCAATTCCTAGCCTAGGCTAAGTACGACTTAGGTGTGGTAATTAATTAGGGCAACGTTAGGCACAAATCAAGTCCAAGAGAATTAATCAACCAAGTGCAAGAATTAAGTAGGTCTTAAGTGCGAAATTCACTTAAGTACTCCTGACGACGCGATTTCAGACAAGATCATAAACATAATATTCAACTCAAAAGAACAAAGTGATTGGTGCAAATTAACCTGCAACGAGAGTGTGCTTGGGTCCAAGGGGGTAGATAAATCAGGCATATGAACCTTAGATCAGGCAGACACTTAGGCCGAGACAGACAAAGCCTCAGATCTTCTGAAGCTAGTGTCAATCACACTGCTAGGTCTTGGGCCCAGCAGTGGAGTGATTACCCATACACTCCCAGATCAGAAACAAGTGATTCTGAGATGTCCTATAACATGGAGAGACCAGTAGGTAGTTCAGGGGTGGCTTATCTAGAAAATCGAGAGGGACCTTACAAGACTCAATTGGAATACATCGGGACGAATCGTCTAGGTGCTCGCATCTACGAAGACGGACTGAGAAGATCTGTGGTCCAGATTAAGAAACCCGATCAACCCCATGGACTAGAACACCCGGTAGTGAAGTTTGAGAATGGAGCATACCTAGATAAAGAAGGGACTATATATGTAGTCACCACTCTTCCTGATAGAACTGATGAGTTTGGAAATGTGATTGCAGAAACCGATATGGGTGATATAGAGCAAGGAAATTTAGAGAAAGAGCCGAGAACTCCCTGCAGTAAATCTGTCTTGACCAGAATCATGACTCCAGAATTGATTCCACAGGATAATAAAAGCATAGATTTGCTTTTAAACCGAGAAACTCATGAGGCCTTTTGGAGGTATAAGCCTACCTTGTCTCATGAAGTAGGTTCTTTCACAATCTATGAGTTTAAAGACCCTGATAGCCCAGGCAAAGTAACCTACTTAGACAATACATAAGAGAAGATCTTCGTGGTCACCGAGCATGGCAGACATGCCTACACATGGAAGGGTGAAATTGTTTTTCCCCAACCTCGGACTAATGTGTCATACAGTCACCAAGGAGCTGGGACCTCCCAAGCTCATGGAGCTCAAAGAGATAGAAGTAGAGACAAACCTGAGGTAAGTTTTGCCAACTCCCTGGGAAGAGAAAGAATGGGAACGGAAAGGAATAGAGTGGAATCTGAGGGACATAGAACCCCATGGAATCAAAGGGATGCTGACGATTTTCCTTTGCCAAGGCCGAGAGAACACACTAGGACCCTGCGACCAACTCAACTGGTGAAGTCCATGAAGAATTACTTCGATGGCACTGGAGACCCTTATGACCATGTGGCAGAATTTCGGCAAGTATTGAAAGCTGAATAGGTAGAGGACCTATTCACATAATATAATGCTTTTGGTCTAACCCTTAGGAACACTGCCTATACGTGGTTTCAACCACTGAACGAGAGGCATTTCAGAAACATAGACGAGCTCTTAGAGGCATTTATCATTGAGTTTTCTAAGAGTGGAATCAGGCACAACACTTCCTCACTAATTCATAGCTTCAAACAAACACCTCAAGAGACGGTCAGACTAGCTGGAAGAAGATTTAGGCAGTACCTGGAGAGATGCCCGATGCCGGAGTTACCCACACCAGCCAAACAAGTGGCCTTGTTCTTAGATGGATTGTTGAGCACCAAGCTCAGGTCATATGTGTATCTGAAGGACCCCAGAACGATAGAAGAGTGCGTGCGCATGTGCATAGACATTGAGGACAATCTAGGTGAGGAATTAGAACTATCAAAAATCTATAAGGATTCTGATAGCTCTAGTAGCCTCACATCTGGTCAATCCACATCCATTGAGGAACTTGCAGAGAAGGTAGCTCAAAAACTAGGTGTCTCTAGCAAACAAATTCCGAGATTTGCCCCAATTAAGCGGTGTTACACTTGTGGCGGTGACCATATGGCAAATGTATGTCCCATTATGGCCCAACCCCAGGCGAATCCTAGTAGCCAGTACTGCACCATAGAGCGCAGGTACACCAACCACACTGCACAAGACTGCCCATATAACAAACAAACTGTTAGGCAAAATTACCCTCAACCATATCCACAACAGGGTAGATACCAGAATCAGTACCCACCACAACAACACAACAGACCACAGCAAACTTATCAGCCACCTTATCAAGGGCAGCAGAGACCTCAACCAGTCCTAGTGCAGCAACCCCCTGCTCCAACTAATGTGATCCCAGTGAAATATGTATCTGCTGAAGAAAATCCGAATAGAGCCATAGTCCCAGTCACCCCATTGCTATCACACAGTGAACCAAGTGACCATAGTTTTGACTCCACACATATTGATAGCCCACAGGCTTACTACATGCAGTCACCCGAGCATAACGAGTCATACTATTATGAGGAACTAAGTGAAAATAGTGGGGAGCCTGAGTATGCTAATGTCTTGTACACAAACCCCAACTCTAAACCTCAACCTAGGCAGGTACGACCCCCATTCCCTAGAGGACCATGCTTCAGATGTCAGGGAGATCACCTTATACGTGATTGTCCACTGCCTGCCTCTACACAACCCCAACCAGTGACAATTCAAGGTTTCTTTCAAGACTGCGGAAAAGAGCATCTCCTACGAGATTTCCCAAAGAACCCTAAAAACATGCCTAAAATCACTCCTATCAATGTTGTTGGGTTAGTTGTAGACTCCACAGGGAGTGTGACTTCCACTGCTCCTGTGCAAGTGATCACAAGAGCCCAAGCACTACAACAAAACCAAGGTGGTTGTCAGGAAAAGAGCCCCGAGGTGAGTGAAACAGAGAGCATAACCAAAAAGAGGACTAGAGCCTAGAAGGATAGTCGTGAAAGAATGAAAAGGCAATGGGCATAAAAGATGAGCGAACTTGAAGAAAGCTTGAGAGAAACCAAAGCAAAGATAAGTGAACTCGCATCTCAAAACCACTCTCACACCAACCCTCCACCACCTCTCCCTTTACCCGCCAATCCACCTTCTTCCATTCCCCAACCTTTCAATACACCACCCTTAACCCACCCACCACCCAGAGTAGGATCCTTCCTAGCCGATCCCACTCTCGAGGACCTAAACATGATGCTTAGAGCATATCAGGCCAGAATCCAAGAAGGGCCAAACGTAACTGATCATGAAAAGTGTTACCCTAGAGCAGAACTAGAGCTAGAACGAACCAAAATTTGTGCGAAGATGGTGGAATTGGCTCAGACTATGTTTGAAGCCAGTCGCCTCTTTAACATCTCTAGTTCAGCTAAGACGCAGATACACTTTGATGGACTACTAGAACGAATAGAGAGGCTAATTGCACAATCAGAAAAGGAACCCGCCTCTCAAAATAAGGGCAAGGCAAGTGAGAACATGAGCCTACCTCCCCAGGAAGCCTACGTGCCTAACTCTACGGAGCCAGACACATCATCTTCTATGAATCGGTTCACACCAGAATTCCTACGAGAGATTCAGGAAGACAAATGGGCTAAAGAAAGTGAAGTCCCTCCTCCCATTGAGCTTGTGGATGATGCACACGAGCAATTCCCACAGGACATCCCATCCATTTATGAGGAGCATGAGAGCATCCACTCTCAAGAGAGATTAGACTTTGAGTCTAATTCTCTACAAGAATTACCACATTTCACAGGCCCATGGGAAACCAAGTCTACTTGTCTGAGAGCGCCCACAATCATGATAAGAAATGAAGATTCTATCATACCTAGGAATACAGAGGTAGTAAAGAACACTTAAGTGCAGTGCAATCTCACTTTAGAAGAGCTACTCAAAGTTAAGCCAGAAGTGTGGAAACATGTAGCCAAACAAGTGCCAGACATAGCAAAATCACGCTCCCAAGTAGGATCTCATAGAACAGTGCCTGAAATACCATTGGATGAGATAGGAGACATGAGTGAAGGAGAAGAAGGAAATACCTATCTCCCAGTTACTCATCAGGGTTACACAACCAAGGCGATTTTGGACTCAGGTGCAAGAGTTGCAATTGCTACAACTTCCCTTTGGAAGCGATGGGGCAAGCCGGCACTCCGACCAACGAGAATGAAATTGCAGATGGCTGATGGTCATATTGAAAGGCCCTTAGGATTGCTAGAAGGAATAACTCTCACTACATGTGGGGTTGAGTTTGAACATACTTTTGCTATATGCGACTTTAGCAAAAACCAAGCCTACGAGATGATTTTGGGAAGGCCATTTATGCGGCAATTGCAAGTAGTCCAGGATTGGGGAACCAATTCCTTGTATTTGCAACATCTAGGTGTTACAACCAAAGTCAATCTTAAGGATTACTCTCATAGAGACGTACCACCTATTCAATGGAATCCCATCCATAGAGCCAAAGATGATACGGAATCTGTGCATTCCATAGGATCAGGATCCTCATGGATGCATGAAGACACCCACTTATGGATGTGCAAAGTGGCAGTAGAAGAGGAGAAAAGAGAAAAGGCCAGAGAAGTAGGTGCAAACGAAACACATAGACCCATTCAAGACCCAGCCTATGCACCTGTAGTATTTCGTGATGAAGAATTTGAACCCCATGGCTGGGCAGAAATCTTAGCAACAATGGATGTAGCCATCAACGAAGAACAATGGACACCCCACTGTGATGAGGATGGCTATGACATTTCAGTCTTCTCCATAGAGCCAATTATGGGAGAGGCAGTCTTAGAAGAGTGTGAACCTAACCCTAATGCATTTGAGGATGCGAGTGACTCCGATCTAGAGTCAATCATTATGGACCCACCTTTTGCATCAGATGAAGAATACTTCCATGAAGTAGAATTTCAACCCCAGAGGCATGGGGAGCTTACAAATGATGTAAGATTAGCCACACATGTGACCCCGAAGGAAGAAGGAAAGAAACGAAAGAAGAGAGAAGTCTCACCAGAAGAGGAAGAATCTTTGTTTGAGGTCCCGGAAAATTTTAAGAAGTATGAGATAAACGACAGGAGAGTCATGATAAGAATGCCTAAACGAGAGGCACAATCAGGAGAGGCCTATGATAACAAAGAAACCACCAAGAAAATAGTAGTGGCCCTAGAAGAAGGAGAGGAGAGATGCACGTACATAGGCCATGACCTAACAGAGGAAGAAGAGCATGCGTTAATAGCCTTGCTAACAGAATACAGAGATGTATTCGCTTGGAGTTACAAGGATTTGAAAGGTGTTGACCCTGACATATGCTCACACACTATCCCCATGACCTCAGATGCCAAACCCTCTAAGCAAAAGCCCTATACATATAACGATAATTACGCTGCCAAGATCAAAGAGGAGATAGATAGATTGGTTGAAGCCGGATTCATCTATGAAATTGAGCACACTGAGTGGGTATCCCCCATTGTAGTGGTGCCCAAGAAAAATGGAAAGCTGCGTGTGTGTATTAACCTTAAAAAAGTTAATGCCGCCACGATTAGAGATAGTTATCCGCTTCCTATCACTGAGCATCTATTAGAAAGGGTAGCAGGCAAGGAAGTGTACAGCTTCTAGATGGGTTTTCGGGCTACAATCAAGTAGCCATTGCTCCAGAGGATCAACATAAGATGGCTTTTGCCACGGAGTGGGGCATATTTGCCTTTCGGGTAATGCCATTCGGGCTTACCAATGCACCGGCTACCTTTCAAAGATTAATGTGTCACGTGTTTAAAGAGTTCTTGAGGAAGAATTTGGAAGTCTATGTTGATGATCTTTGCGCTCATTCCAACATTAGACAGACCCATATACCCGAACTCAGACAGATCTTTGATAAATGCAGAGAATATCAAGTCTGCCTGAACCCAGAAAAGTGTGTTTTCATGGTCAGGCAAGGCAAAATTCTAGGGCACATAGTGTCTAAGAACGGCATATCCACTGACGAGGAGAAAGTGAGAGCCATCGCAGAACTACCTAGGCCAAAGAACGTCAAGGAAGTACAGGCTTTCATGGGACATTGTGGTTACTACCGTCGGTTCATCCACATGTATGATGTCATCGCAAAGCCCATGTACGGACTTCTAACTAACTTTGAGTGGACTGAGGAATGTGAGAATTCCTTCCAGGAGCTTAAACAAAGATTATGTTCAGCACCAATCTTGACCAGAGCAGATTGGAGCAAGCCATTCCATGTTCATGTGGATGCCTCCAATTATGCTATTGGATGTGTACTTGCACAACCTACGGGTGACGGTAATATGGATCTCCCAATTGCCCATGCCAGTAGACAATTGAATGCAGCTGAACGAAATTACACCACTACTGAGAGAGAATGATTAGGCATGGTATATGCAGTTGAAAAGTTTAGACATTATTTGCTTGCAAATAAGTTCAAATTTTTTACTGATCACCAAGCTCTACTGTACCTGGTAAACAAGCCATGTAATACAGGCAGATTAGTAAGATGGTTTCTCTTACTAATGGAGTATGACTCTGAGGTAGTAGTGAGAAAAGGCAGAACTCACCTAAGAGCAGATCATCTCTCAAGGCTCACATCAGGAGAAGCCCCACAAGGAGTGTCAGATGACTTACCTGATGCTTACTTGTTTAACTTGGAAGTGGTACCGCAGTGGGCTAAGCCATTAGTGCCAGTGTTAACCTACGGGCCTAACCACTCAGTAATGGCTACACAGGATAGAGAGGTAGTAAAAGCCCAAAAGTATCACATCATGGCAGGAAGTATGTACAAGCACACGGATCAAGGGATCTTGGCTTGTTGTGTGGAAGAGGAGGAGCACGCGAAGTGGTTGCAATTAGCACATGTAGGTGCATTAGAGCAACACTACTCAAAACAACAAACCCTGCAAACATTGAGGAGACTTGGAGTGTACTGGCCAACTATGGAAGCAGAAGTCCATAGAATGTGCAAGGAATGCCCAATTTGTCGCACTAAGCCACCAGTGGAACATGCCACCCTTTATCGCGTGTCTCTAGTGCCAGATTGGAGCGAGCCACTAGTGGCGTTTCTGAGGACGAAAACATTCCCTCAAGATATGACCCTGAAGAGACAAAGAAGTCTAGAACAAGAGGCTCTAGATTACTCACTCATTGGTGATAATCTATACAAGCGCGGAAAAGATGGCTACCTAAGACTATGTGTCCATGAAAGTGAATATCTAAAGATCTTGGAAACAGCTCACCAGGGTGTAGCAGGAGGACATTTTGGTCCAGATAGGGTGATCAAAGCAATTCTATTTGCAGGATTTTGGTGGCCCACCCTTCACATGGATGCACATACCTATGTGAAGAGGTGTGAGATTTGTCAGCAAACCCAGCCTCCTATACGCAAAGATGAGATGCCACTGAAGCCTATGATGGGCGGACGTGCATTCTCTAAGTGGGGAATAGACTTTGTAGGTCCTATCAATCCCCCAGCTAAGGGTTCCCATGCTGAGTATATCATCGTTGCCACGGACTATCTAACCAAGTGGGTAGAGGTAAAAGCCACAACGAAGAACGACGCTCAGACAACTGCTAAATTCTTGTTTGAGAATGTATTCACAAGATACGGGCTACCTATAGAGCTAGTTAGTGATAGAGGCACTCACTTCTTGAATGAAGTTATTGAAAATCTGCTCCAAGAATTCTTAGTAGTGCATAAGAAGTCTGCCCCCTATCACCCTCAAGCCAATGGGCAAGCCGAAAGCACCAATAAAATCCTATGCAATGTATTGACAAAATTAGTGAACAATAAACGCTCTGATTGGGACAAACAGCTACACCATGTTGTTTGGGCATACCGAGTCGCCTACAAAACGGTACTCCAAGCCACCCCCTTTCAGATGGTATTTGGCCAAAACGCCGTGCTACCTTTGGACTTCTTAATACCTACATTGAAAGTAGCACAAGAGCACGAATGGACGGGCTATGAACTCTCCTCTAGACTTTTTGACCTTCAACGATTAGGAGAAACAAGGCTGAGAGCAGCTGCAGGGATATATGCAGCTAAGAAGAGACAGAAGGCATACTTTGATGCCCATGTGAAGGATAAGGGCTTGAAAGCAGGAGATCTAGTTTTAGTCTACACATTGAAACAACACGCAAGGAAGCTAGAAAAGAGAGGCTACGGACCTATGATCATCAATAGGATCTCCACGAGTGGAGCAGTACAACTAGCCACTTTAGAGGGTGATGTTCTCCCAAACTATATTAGCGGATGCAGAGTCAAGTTGTATCAGGAACCCCTCACGGAGGAAATGCTAAGTCGACTCAATACTGCTAAGCAACGTAAAGAGGAGGAAAAACGAATTCGAGAAGAAGCACAGGCAGAGGCCTTAGAGCGCATCAGACGAATGAAGTTGAGGAGACAAGGGAGGGATCAGCCTATGATTGACACTCAAGAGTCTCCAGGCTATCACATGGCCATGTGTGAGGCTTCAGGTGAACGTACCCATAAGATAGTGGATCGACGACCTTTTGTGACCCTAGAAATAGGACAAAGAGACAGCACAACAAGCGTGAGAGCTTTAATTGATTCAAGAGCAGCCACAAGTGCAGTTCGGCTTTCTTATTGCCAGCAGCTGCAATTGGAGGTAAAACCCCTAGAAGCATATCTAATAGGATTAGGAGGTGTTGAAACCCCTTGCATGGGAGAGGTGGATCTTCCCCTCTACGTACAAGAGGTCCTCATGCCAGCAAAAGTGCTAGTGTGTGAAGACGAGGATCTGACCGAACCTCTGTTCCTGGGCCAAGACTGGATCTACGATCACGCAGTCAACCTCAACCTAAGAAGTGGACTTCTTCAGGCCTGGGTAGGCCAAAGCCGTCTCACGATGGACGCAAGTGAAGGAGTACCCTAGGAAACCTCCTAGGCACACCACATCTATTTGGGTCCCTAAGCGGTCAAGGAAGGCTAGCCCCAATGCTAGACACATATGGGTGCCCAAGGCCTGTTTACGAGCCCAAATAGCTCCAACTCTAGTTACTGGCATAATTCAACACTCTCAAGTCCTCTCGACTAACAATGCAGGAACTCTACCTAAATACCACTCTGACCCACACTCAGTCACATCGAGGAATGTCTGGAAATGGGTACCCAAAAGGTCCCAAATCCATCACAACCTAGTTCATAAACCATTGCCTGTCTTTAGCTCTAAGAGCTACGAATCCCCTATCAAAGTTTGGAGACCTAAACCATGTATCAAACCCCCTGACCCAATTTTTGTAAATCCATCCACTCTAACATAGGTGCATTCCGAGTCCACTGCATAACCAAAGTAGGCATCTAGGATGATACTGACCTCTAATCACCACTCACACCTATCACAAGCACTTCATCTCTGACCACTAACCTTCGGGATTGTCATGTTAGTATTGTGAAGGGAACACCATTACATCCTGTTTCCTATGCAACACTAATGTGCCTTTCTTCTTCTAGCAGATAAGCACCCGATTCCCATGGCAGCAGCAGCAGGCACGAGTTCTCAGGCAGGCACCAGCACTCAAATCAATTGGGATACCATGCCTGTGGAGGTTCCACTGATAGCTAGGCCGGAGGAGCTTTTGAACGTAAGAAGAATTCCCATTCCGGATCCACCAAGTGGCCTAACAGAAAGAGTAAAGGGGCATTCTCACTGGTTCAATGAGATGCCACGAGATTTGGGAGACGCTGATCATATCTGGGAATCCAAGATGGAATGTGGAGGAGTGTGGTGGACCTTCCAGTTCTTCTCACGAGAATTTGAAGCATTGCAAAATGCAGCTCCTCTTCAGGATATTTGGTAGAAAGCGGGATTGCAAGATTACTTTAGTGCAGCTTTGCCTAGACCAGACTTTCTTAGGTGCTACTACTTGATTGCCACACTGAAGCCAACAGGAGATAAAGATCATTCAGGCACATTCTGGGTGCCTTCCCTATCAAACCAGGAGGAAATGAAGAAGTTTGAGTTAAATGTTACTTTAATAAGGGAATCTCTTCAGATGTATGGCACCCATGTGCCTTCCGATCGCGATCCCTTGATACCAGAGTCAATGAAGAGCAAGAGAATCAAGAAGTTGAAGGACATGTGTGCCCTCACCCCTAACATCGTCATACCCCTGCGAATGTGCCTTCAACACTTCGCATTTCCAGCTCAAGACCGCTTTACCCAACCTCACAAGAAAATATGGTATGGATTATATTTAGCAGAGACTAGAAGCTTGCCAATTAAGATGCTTGTATGGATTCTGGATCAATTGTATGAAGCAGGCAAGCGGGGTGTGAGGAAGCATACATTACACGGCTGCTGTGCGATTACCAGAATTATTTATAGATGTCTTGCATATGACGTGCCAATAGCCAGGGCCCTTAAATATTCACAACTGGAGTTTTTCAAGGGGCGGAAGTCAGGGAATCAACCTACGAAACGAATGCGTGGATCACTCTCCCAGGTCATGATCCCTCACGAGGCCACAGCCGAAGCTTCCCCTAGAGAAGAAGCCCATGTAGCACCTTTCACGGTACATCTCCAAGTAACTCAATCAGGGGGCGTAGTACAGCCCACTCCATCCGCCCCTCCACTACCGACCGATGCGGAGTTTGCATCTATGGCCACCTTAACTGAGGATCCCAATTTTGATTTTGAAAGATTCCTACAGACGGCCCACTTATCTGATAGTGAAGATTTTCCTGACAATGCCGATCCGGGATCATCATTCCAAAGAAAACAGCCATAGGGTGAGACAAGCAGGGTACATTGGGAAGAAGAGGCACAACATCCTCATGGTCCAAGCACACAAAATCAAGAAGAAGAATGGGGGAATGAACCATAGGAGAGTGAAGAGGAGGCCCCTGCCTACACGGCACAACTCAAACGGCTATACAAGACAATCAAGCAGGTACAGAGAAGACATAAGATGACAGAAGAGGCGAATAGAGCTCTAGTGAACCAAATGCTTCAAGCCGAGAACGTAGACTCACAGTTTGTTGAATCATTGAATCTATTGGCTGACACATGTGGGATCGGGGAAGCATTGAGGACTATGGTCTATCGGGAGAACCCTACCTATGATCAACGAAGGATTGATACACGGCCACGACGAGGAAAAATGATTCAAATGGAAGTCTCTTGCCTACCACAATTTCAGAGGATGTTCACATGACGAGCCCAAGTCCCACTGACGAACAAGATGTAAATACACAGGTACCATCTCCACCGTCACCTTCCATTCAACCCTCAGAACCCTTCTCCACTAGTCTTTCTGAACAACGGATATCCACCCATCATGAAACCATTGTACACACCTCTGTTTTTACATCCTTCCCTTTACCCACATCCATCACTTCCACCCAAATTTTTGAACCTCACACCGGTCATCCTGCCACCGATCAAACCATAATAGGTCACCCTTCCTATCTCCCCGCCCTTGGACAACCACTTGCAACTAGCCAGACCTTATCCCATCCTTTTCCATTCACCCACACCCAAACCCTATCCACCACTTCCCTAGTAACTGCCTCATACTCAACCCAAGTCACACAACCGTCATTCTGGACAAACCTTGTAAATATACTCCAACAGGTCGAGTTCTATAATAAAAAGTCCCTTTCCCAACCCCACTCCCCCACATTCACTGCCACCACTAACACACCACCTACCGTTCCCGTATTCACAATTCACACTCCACACACTCTCACATCCGATCCCATGGATATTTTGTTGGAAAACAATGTTCAATTGGGCCAAATTTTCCTCAGGTTACATAACATGTATTGCTATCATACAACTGCCTTGTATAGCAAAAGCGCTTAGGCGCTGTGGATAAGGCAAAAGCCTCCTAACGCGCCCACGCGAGTTCAATCCCCGACGGCAGCAGCGTGTGGAAAATAAAGATTTTAAACCATGCTTTTCATAAAAGAACAAACGGACAGCGGACGACGTTTTTCAGATTCATTGCGATCGTATGCTTTATTTGCTTGTGCTGTAGCGATCGTAGAAGCTTTATGCTTTTGAAAGAGCTTTTGGAGATTAATCTAAAACTATATAAGAAGTACTTTGGGTCACTTCTAAGTATCCTTCACCTAGGATCAACACAAGCTTTCTAGAGCTTGGACCTCAATAGAGGTGGTGTTTCTTCTAGCACATGGGGCAGCCATGGTGCTAACTTGAAGCATGTTGAGGAGTAGCTATGGAGTTCTTCTTGGTGATTCTTCTTGATGAAGATGAAGGGTGTGCTCACACTGTAGCTCATGGAGAGGAGGTCATCTCTTGTTCATGGCAAGAAGACTTGATTATTAGCAGCTTGATGGTGAGGATCGCCCATCTACATGATGTATTTGAAGATCATCTTCTACAAGAAGATGTTAGGTTGAAGATTATCTTCTACAAGAAGATGTCTGGCTACTTCAAAGAGATTAGATGGTGATTAACATAAGATTCACATCTTATGTTAAGTATTCAGGTACATATTCTCTTTATGCACACAGGTACTACTTGAAGTTTATGGAGGCTGTGGCGTTCATATCAGAAGGAGTCCTATTCGGCATAGGTACAAGAGAATCAGTACTTATATGCTTTATGCATATTTTTATGAGGTGTTTAAGAAGGTGTGTTCACATGAGTTTGAGGATTTCCATTCACACTGATCCTTCCTCTTTCAGTCACTCATATTCACTCTTCTATAACCTATTAGGTCACACATCTCATGTATATTCAGATTACTGCCCACACATCTGAATATGTTTGTTACATTGTACATTCACTCATTCAATGAGTAAGCGATGGCTTACGTAACACCTTACACATGATGTCTATTCTTTCTCTATCTTTATCTCATCATCTGTATGATTAAGTTGTGGAATGTTCATGTTTTGTCAATATGGAAGATTGCTGGAATTAATGTTGTACATGAATGGAACTATGGAACCATGGACCTGTGACATGAGCCTAAGGGCCTACCTCACTTCCAACATTTGGTATCAGAGCTTTAGGGATTTGGTATCAGAGCACTAAGGTTTTGGTTACAGAACTTTAGATCTTTGGCATCAATGCATTAAGGCTCATTCATATCTCAGGTTCCCAGAATTCCATATTTACAACATATGATTTGAAAGCATCTTCTAATATTTGACATTTGACATACACACTTAATCTAGATGAGTAGAGATTTGAGAATTAGACAATTCAGCTACATGTGTATTCATCAGTGTGGAGTATGAAGTTGATGATTTGTTAGCAGCCGAATATTTTTTGAAGAGTATGCAAATACTTTACAAAAGTATTGTTTGAAGACCCAGACTTGATGAAGAGAAGACTACTTCAAATTCTAGGAAGAACAATGGTTTACAGAAGATGAAGAAATCATATCGACATCAAATCACAGGTATCAGTTTCTACTATCAAATTATCATTTGCAGGTCATATCTTAGAAGAGCAGTTATGAAGAGATTTAAAGAAATACAAGGAATGCTTTTATACGCTTTCATCATTTGAAAGTTAAAGGCTACATCAAAACAGGCATCTAGAGGTTTTTCTAGAGAGTTTTGAGAGATCTCTTTCATGGCAAGAAAGTTCATCTAAGAAGACAAATGTCAAGATGGGATGAGTTTTTTCAGCCAATTTTCTATTGTAAGTTGGTTGGATATCAAGGTACAAATGTATCTAGAGAAGGTAACTCTAGAAGGGCAATTCATCATTCAGACAACGATTGGTGAATTTAGTCATCTAAGACATTTGAAGCAGAATTTCGATTCAGAGATATGAGGAGATGATAAAACATGTTTCTATATTCAACTTCCATTTGTATACCATATTTGTTTTATCTCTTACTCTTACATTAGAGGAAGAGAAAAGTTCGTTTGAAGAAGTCAAGAGTGTTTGCTACTTCAAGATGAAGAGAACAAAAGGTATGGAAGAGAAGTTTGAAAATGTTGTCATCATCAGGTGGAAGAAAGATGCAGAAGAAGAAAGTCCATCATTTCCAAAAGAAAAGTAAGGCTTCCTTTTCTCATATATTTTCCATATACTTTTCCTATATTATCCTCTACACCCAAAGACAAGTCTACGAGAACATCCTGTTTAAAGAAGAAGCAGTTTCTTGTTTTGCATTACACTTGGTCATGATTTAGTAGATTTGACAAAGAATTGCATTGAGAGAAACAAAAGCACTCATATGTGTATGAGTTATGTTTTAGTTGAAGCTTTTAAGCAGGCAGCTTATATGTTCCCTCAAGGAATTCTTGGAGTGTCAATACAGAGCTACTTGGTATATGACAAGTTGCAGAGAAGTATATTTCTTCTTTATCTAACTCTTGAGGTAAAAGAGTTTTTTGTAGCAGATGTTGAAGACTTGCGTTGAGGTTTTATGTTTGGAAAAGGTTACCTCATACTCAGTATTTTCAGAAACTTCAGAAAATTCAGATTTGCTGATGTACAGGTCATTTGAAGAATCTACTTTTTATGATTGTCTAGTTTTTTGGATACATGCTTGTATTCAAAAAGGTGTTCCATCATATCCTATCACTTGATTGAGAAGTGGAGTTAGCCAAAAGAAAGTCAAGCAGGTACTGTCACATTTCACCCGAGTAAAATATGAAAGTTATGAAGTATCAACTTGCAGCTTTTGGAGTTCTCAAGGTGAGAAGTTTGTCCACTTATATTTCAAGTAGGAATTGCAGATTCCTTGAAGGATTTGTTTGAAGAAAAGTTTTACAACTTTTTGAGAAGCATGGACACTTGGAGACATTCAGGAAGTAAATCAAACATTCAGTCATGAAGGTTTGATGAGAGCAGATTCTACACAGGAGAGATCATTGATCTTGTATGATCTTGTATGATCTTGAATATTTATGATTCAGTTGTCTATCCTTTGTTTATGAAGATTCTTAACATTGGAAGAAGTAAGTCAAAGATTCAGATTCTATCAGATTTGTGTTACAGAGACATAGAAATACTTGTTATGTTGCAGAAGGTTATGAATCCTAAAAAGCTTTCAGCAAGGTTTTATTATGTTAGGTTCAGCTAACCTTATTCTAGATTTTGGAAAGCTGAAGAATGACATGGAAAGCTATTGGCATGTGCACAATGCTAATAAAAAGGGTTCAGAGATTTTGTTTCAAATACAGGTATTGATCACTGAACATCAGATTTATGAAGGAAGACGTTCCACATTTCATAAAGTCTGATATATTTGAAGAATACTCGATACTAGTGTTAAGTCATTCAGGGGGGTGATGAAACATGAAGACTTATTTTCAAGCCATATGTAAAAGAATGCAGAGTCATACCTACATGTATTCCTATTTCAGAGAGGTATATTTCAAATGTGCGCACATATATGTTTATACCAAGATCTGAAGGAAAGAGGTATGAAGGTTTTAAAGGATGAAGACATGATGACATCATAGATTTTTTGACTCATATTGAGTTGAGTACAGTCAAAGATGAACCAAGAGTGTTCATAATACACTAAGTTGTGAGTTGTCAGTCACAGGTTCCAGGATTCAGTTCTTGTTTAGTGTATTTACATGACGCAGCAGAAGTACGTTGAGAAACCTTTTTTGGAAGGTAAATGCAAATATATGGATCCTTTTGTATGTTTTCAGGTTTTTGAAGACAGGAGATAGCAGGTTCGGAGACATTTCATGCTATATTTGTTGTCAAGCAAGTGATTGCTTGATGTGTACACTATTGGATATCTAGTTTGCATATTTTCTCAGATTGTGACAGATTGCAGATCCAGTCCAGGTTGTACCAATATGACATTGCAGGGGGGATTGTTGGAAAACAATGTTCAATTGGGCCAAATTTTCCTCAGGTTACATAACATGTATTGCTATCATACAACTCCCTTGTATAGCAAAAGCGCTTAGGCGCTGTGGATAAGGAAAAAGCCTCCTAATGCGCCCACGCGAGTTCAATCCCCGACGGCAGCAGCGTGTGGAAAATAAAGATTTTAAACCATGCTTTTCATAAAAGAACAAACGGACAGCGGACGGCGTTTTTCAGATTCATTGCGATCGTATGCTTTATTTGCTTGTGCTGTAGCGATCGTAGAAGCTTTATGCTTTTGAAAGAGCTTTTGGAGATTAATCTAAAACTATATAAGAAGTACTTTGGGTCACTTCTAAGTATCCTTCACCTAGGATCAACACAAGCTTTCTAGAGCTTGGACCTCAATAGAGGTGGTGTTTCTTCTAGCACATGGGGCAGCCATGGTGCTAACTTGAAGCATGTTGAGGAGCAGCTATGGAGTTCTTCTTGGTGATTCTTCTTGATGAAGATGAAGGGTGTGCTCACACTCTAGCTCATGGAGAGGAGGTCATCTCTTGTTCATGGCAAGAAGACTTGATTATTAGCAGCTTGATGGTGAGGATCGCCCATCTACATGATGTATTTGAAGATCATCTTCTACAAGAAGATGTTAGGTTGAAGATTATCTTCTACAAGAAGATGTCTGGCTACTTCAAAGACATTAGATGGTGATTAACATAAGATTCACATCTTATGTTAAGTATTCAGGTACATATTCTCTTTATGCACACAGGTACTACTTGAAGTTTATGGAGGTTGTGGCGTTCATATCAGAAGGAGTCCTATTCGGCATAGGTACAAGAGAATCAGTACTTATATGCTTTATGCATATTTTTATGAGGTGTTTAAGAAGGTGTGTTCACATGAGTTTGAGGATTTCCATTCACACTGATCCTTCCTCTTTCAGTCACTCATATTCACTCTTCTATAACCTATTAGGTCACACATCTCATGTATATTCAGATTACTGCCCACACATCTGAATATGTTTGTTACATTGTACATTCACTCATTCATCTATTTCTCATCACATAGAATGGTTGAGAATTTTGCTTCCACATTGTACATTGAACATTGGTATATATGATACTATGAGTAAGCGATGGCTTACATAATACCTTACACATGATGTCTATTCTTTCTCTATCTTTATCTCATCATCTGTATGATTAAGTTGTGGAATGTTCATGTTTTGTCAATATGGAAGATTGCTGGAATTAATGTTGTACATGAATGGAACTATGGAACCATGGACTTGTGACATGAGCCTAAGGGCCTACCTCACTTCCAACATATTTCACCATCCACAGAAGCACCCACCACCATGTCTGTTCCACCATCAGCACATCTCACTTCACTCATAGGCACATCATCCACTTTTCCCTTTCCCACCTCCCGACCCTTTGCATGTTCCACCTCTACCCATGCATCCACATCATTTAGTAATGCACTAGACACCATGGTTGAAGCGGCCACTCAGCTTAAGCAAGAGTATAAGCTATTAGAAGAAAATAACACAGAGCTGTGCAATCTCTCAGCTCAACTCCAAGCACGAGTCGATGCCTTGGAACTAGGTAATACAGCACTACAACACCAGGTGACTGCCCTCCAACACTCGAAGACAGAACTCGAAGCTAAGTATGCAGAGACAGGCAAAGCTATGGAGGAACAACTCAGAGAACAAATGGGCCGCAATGCGAGACTTCAACGCAACATGGCCCTACTACGTCGCCATCTAGCAGCGGCTCAAGAAGAGAACCGAAGGCTACAACAACAAAACCAGGAGAACCTAGAAGCGGCCATGGAAAACACCCCGGGAGCACCTATAGACCCTGCAAAATTCCAGGCTGTCCCCTCAGAGCATATTCAACAGGTTTTAGAAGGTTATGTGACCCTTTTGGAAGCCCATGATCAGTTGGCAGACCAGATAAAGGAACTACAAGGATCCAAAGTACCGACAACACACCCACCCACACCTAAAGAGACGGTCGATGCCGCTACTTCGCCAGAACCTGAACCTTCAACCAACAGTGAGGTACTTGAGCTACGACAACAGGTTGCAGAACTAAAAATCAAGTTGTTACAGTATGAACGACCTCCCTCTCCACCTGATCAAACCATAGAAGAAGAAACAGTAGTCATTCCAGTGGAGGAGACATTTGAAGACAATTATGAGCCTTTTGGAAGCAGCCAGAGGCACAGACGCCACGGAAGCATGTAACGACAGAGCAGGGAGCCAGTCGGATCAATTTCTCAAACAAATATGTTTTTTATCACTTTTCAAAACATTCAACAGTGATTTTTATCACTAATTGTAACATATGTAACATAGAAAACCCCATTTTGTAATCCATAGCTCCATTTTGTGCAAGTCGAGGAGTCCTCGAGCTTGAGGAGCTTAGGCAGAATGCGCGTACCAATTTTCGTTATTTTTAGACACCGTTTACCCTTCCAAATAGCATCTAGGACCTATTTTTTAACTAGGCCGGTCACTAGATGTGAAACCGGTCAAAACTAGTCTAGAAACTATAAAAAGAGCTAGAGAGCTCATTTTTGAGGTTGGCTAGTGTGAGCTTAGAGCTAGTTTGAGCTTGTAATAGTGTTCTTGAGTAATAGAGCTAATTTCCCACCTTCCATTGTGTCTTGCTTGTCTCTTCGTAGTGTGTGTGCATGCGTGTGTGCATCTTGATGCTTCTCACCTTCACTCTCACTTCATCTCACATTCACGATCTTCATATCACTCCTACCTCTTCTGCGGATTGACATTAAGGAGG
Organism: Ceratopteris richardii; assembly: GCA_020310875.1. NCBI lineage: Eukaryota > Viridiplantae > Streptophyta > Polypodiopsida > Polypodiales > Pteridaceae > Ceratopteris > Ceratopteris richardii. Next base: position 74,540,000 of record CM035421.1, on the reverse strand, counting down.
TGAAGCTTCTTAACGTGGTTCTCACCATTGTGCTAGAGCAACACCAAATTTGGCGCCGTTGCCGGAGATCGAGTCTAGGACGAATGTGTGATGGTAAGAGTATAGCAAGAAGTGGCGTTGGAAGGTAAAAATTTCAGTTTTTGTTGTTGTTTTTACTTAGTTTTTAGTGTTTTTCACCTCCCCCACACTCCATCTTCATCACCGCATCATCATCTTCATCTCCAAAAAAATCTGAAAATTCACCATATCCACCCATTCTCCTCATTTCCCCTCATTTGTGCATGCAAGAGAGTGAGAGAGAGCTTTTGTGCTTGTGTGTGCTTTTGTTTTCTTGAGTTTTCTTGCAGGTACAGAGCTCCAGTGCATCAGGAAGGCTGCAAAAAGGTAAAAACTTCAGTTTCTGTCAGAAATTTCCGACTGTGTCAGACAATCGCGATGGTCTGCAAAGTTCGGATTTTGAGGAAGGCGAGTTCACCACCGTGTAGGCGACCCCTGCATGTGTAGGAATCCATAGCTGCATCTCAAAAAATCACAGTTTGGTGGACCATCGCGACGGTCTCTGACCATCGCGACGGTCTCTGACCATCGCGATTGTGTCACACCATCGCGATTGGCTCACGCCATCGCGACGGCTTGGCCGGACCATCGCGACGGTCTCTGACCATCGCGATTGTGTCACGCCATCGCGATTGGCTCACGCCATCGCGCCGACGGTGCCACATGGCAATCTAGACCATCGCGACACTGCAAAAATTTAGACCATCGCGATTGGCTCACGCCATCGCGCCTAGACCATCGCGATTGGCTCACCCCATCGCGCTCAGACCATCGCGACGGTTCACTTTGGACCATCACGATTGTGCACGTTGACCGTTGACTCACGCCATCGCAATTGTGCAACTTCAGGCCATCGCGATTGTGTACTTCCAGACCAACGCGATTGTGCACCCTCACGCCATCGCGATTGTGTACTTCCAGACCATCGTGATTGTGCAACTTCAGGCCATCGCGATTGTGTACTTCCAGACCATCGCGATTGTGCACCCTCACGCCATCGCGATTGTGTACTTCCAGACCATCGCGATTGTGTACTTCCAGACCATCGCGATTGTGCACCCTCACGCCATCGCGATTGTGTACTTCCAGACCATCGCGATTGTGCACCCTCACGCCATCGCGATTGTGTACTTCCAGACCATTGCGATTGTGCACCCTCACGCCATCGCGATTGTGTACTTTCAGACCATCGCGATTGTGCAATTTCATGCCATCGCGACGGTGCACCCTCACGCCATCGCGACGGTCCTAGACCATCGCGATTGTCTCAGACCATCGCGATTGTGCACCCCCATCGCAAATTTTAGGGTTTCATTTTTTGGCCAATTTTGGGGCTATTTTTGGGAAATTTTTGGGTGATTAGACTCATAGGAGACCCCTTAGCTCATATTTGGAGAAACATCGGTTTGTCAGTTTTTACCCCCCAGGGCCTGAACAGTCATAACTTTTTCATCCGAAGTCCGTTTTTTGAGCTTAATAGTTGACCTAGTTGACCTAGTTTGGGACTTGAAAGCCAGGGGGAAACATTAAAAAGTTGGGCAAAAGGGAAGGGACTTAAAAGGTGTATATGCTTAAGTGCTTGATCATCCAAATGTGAATTGGTCTAATATTGGATTTTTCCAGGTCTAGCAAGGGCAATCAAGGGCAACCAAGGCAAGGTAGTGAAGGGCATAAAGCTTGGGAAGCGCGGCTTGTTGGGCATCAGAGCAACCAGAAAAGCTGACTTGAGGTTGGAAGATTACTCAACCCCCTTAGTCAATTCTTAGCTTAGGATAAACGTTAGCATTGTGGATTAAGACGATAGGAACGCCTCAAGTGCAAGAGAGTTAAATTTATCAAGTTCAAGACTACAAGTAAAGGTGTGTGTGACAAAAACCTAAAGGAAAGAACCTAAGTCTGACGGAACAAGAACTCAAAATTATAACGGAAAGTCGAATTCCTGACGCATACATTAAGACAAGAATCTAAAGAAATCTAAAAAGAATCAAGACAGTAATAACAAAGAATCGGTGACGATCTGAGCGTGTACTGAGTGTGCAAGGGAGAAAATTAATGAACCTTAGATCGGGCAAACATATAGGTAAGTCAGACCGACGAAGCCTTAGATCATCAGAGGCAAGTGTAAGAACTACTGCTCGATCGTGGGCTCAACAATTGAATAGTAATTATCCCTCCGAGAGCTCAGACACTAGTGAATCAGAAATGGCATTTAGCACAGATAGACCAGAAGGAGGGTCGAATGTAGCCTATTTAGAAAAACCAGAAGGACCCTATAGAACGCAACTAGAGTTTCTCCGAACCAACCGATTAGGTGCTCGCATCTATGAGGATGGTTTGCGAAGGCAAGTGGTGCAAATGAACAACCCCGATCAACCCATTGGATTGGAACATCCAGTGGTGAAATTCGAGAGAGACACGTACATAGACAAGGAAGGAACAATGTACATCTTAAGTACGCAGCCAAACAATACCAACGAGTTTAGCGTGATTCAACCAGAGACGGAAACAAAATCTCAAGGAAAAGAACCATTAGAAGAGCCTAGAACACCTAGAGGGAAATCTGTACTGACACGAGTACTAATCCCAGAATGGATCCCTCAGGACAACAGAAGCATAGAGTTGTTTGTAAATAAAGAAAATGATGAAGCCTTTTGGAGATACAAGACCGAAATACTTAGTGAGGTAGGTATCATCACTATATACGAGTTCAAGGACCCGGATACACCTGGAAAGGTTGTATACCTGGATGAGACTTCAGAAAGAGTCTTTGTGGTGCCTGACCGCGCTAAAAACACATACACATGGAGAGGTGAATTGGTATTCCCTCCATCTAGGACGAACATGAATACAAGTCAACAAGGGGCAGGAACATCCTCAGCCCATGGAAATCAAAGAGAGGGAAATAAAGAGAGACCGGAAGTAAGCTTCACTCATCCCGTAGGGAGAGATAGAACAACCACAGACACTAATAGAGCAGATAGACAAAGAGATCATGGAATACCAGGTGGTAGAGATGATTTTCCTCTACCTAGGCCACGCGAACACGCAAGAATATTGAGACCCACACAGGTAGTAAAATCAATGAAGAATTATTTTGATGGGACAGGAGATCCCTATGACCACGTCGCAGAATTCAAGCAAGTGCTAAGAGCCGAACAAGTTGAAGACATGTTCACGCAATACAACGCGTTTGGACTAACGTTAAAGAATACCGCTTTAACTTGGTTCCAACCTCTGCAACAAAGGCAATTTAGAGACATCCATCACTTTTTAGAGTCATTCATCACCGAATTCTCTAAAAGTGGGATTAGACATGACACGTCTTCATTGATTCATAGCTTTAAACAGACTCCTCAGGAAACAGTTAGACTAGCAGGACGTAGGTTTAGACAATATGTGGAACGATGTCCAATGCAAGAGCTACCCTCACAAGCCAAGCAAGTGTCATTGTTTCTAGATGGCTTGTTGAGCTCTAAACTACGCTCCTACGTGTACCTAAAAGAACCCAGAACGCTAGAGCAATGTGTAAGAATTTGTATAGACATTGAGGACAACTTAGGAGACGAGTTGGAACTCTCAAAGGTCTATAAGGACTCAGACTGTTCATCTCTAGCATCCACAAAATTGTCTAGCTCAATAGAAGACCTTGTAGAAAAAGTGGCCCAAAAACTAGGAGTTTCTAGTAAACCTAGGGTGCTAACAAACAAGCGTTGTTACACCTGTGGGGGTGATCATATGGCAAATGTGTGTCCCAATGCACCACAACCACAAGCCAACCCTAGTGGCCAATATTGTACAATTGAGAGAAGATACACGAATCATACGGCTCAGGACTGCCCATACAACAAACAAACCGTGAGACAGAACTACCCGCAAGCATACGCACAGCCAGGTAGGTATCAAGGCCAATACAATGCTCAGCCTTATTACTATAGGCCTCCTCAGAACTACCCATACCAGGCTCAACAGCGACCTCAACCTGTCTTAGCTCAGCAGCCACCCCCACCAGCGAATGTCATCTCAGTCAAATACGCTGCTGCAGAAGAGAACCTAAGTAGGGCCTTAGTGCCTTCTTCACCTTTGATCACAGAGAGTGACCCACACTCAAACAGTTTTGACTCTACACATGTAGATAGTCCACCCGCTTATTACACGGAGTCACCAGAACATGTGGAGACATATCATTATGATAGTCCACCAGTGGAACCTAGTTGGGAGCCCGACTATGCTAATGTGATGTACACAAACCCAAATCCACGGCCCCAATTGAGACAACAGAGACCACTGGGCCCTAGAGGACCATGCTTTAGGTGCCAAGGAGATCATTTCATAAAGGATTGTCCACATCCTCCGATAGCAGGACAATCACAGTACTATAACATACAAGGCTTTTGTGCTGATTGTGGCAAAGAGCACATAATCAAAGAGTGTCCTAAGAACCCTGTTAATGCTTCGAATGTGACACCGATCAACGTGATAGGTATTGTAAATAACGCAGATGGATCCAACCCTACATACGTGCCTATCCAAGCTATCACAAGAGCCCAGGCGCTCTTACAGAACCAACAGCTTAATCAAGAGAAAGTAGCCGAAACTAGTGAAGTTGCAGAATCTAGCAGTAAAAAGACAAAATCTTGGAAAGATTCTAGAGAAAGAATAAAGAGAAAGTGGAGTAAAAAGATAACGGAGTTGGAAGGAAGTTTGAAGGAATCTAGAGCCAAAATCCAAGAATTGACTTCACAGGAATTGAATCAAGAGAATCCAGCTCAAAAATCAGGATCAGTTTTAGCGGAACCCATACCAGAAAATCTAGACATGATGTTTCGTGCATATCAGGCTAGATTAAAAGAGGGACCTCAGGTAGCTGAAATGAGCAAAAACTACCCTCGAGCTGATCTAGAAATTGAAAGAACTAAACTTTGCATGAAGATGGTTGAACTAGCACAAGCTTTGTTCAAAGCCTCTAGATACATTAATTGGAATAACATGGCAAAACCGGAATTACATTTTCAAGGACTAATGGAGAGGCTAGCATACTTGATAGAAAGCAAAGAGAAAAAGGATCAGCCTAGGAACCCTATTGTCCCAGAGACACAGGAAAGGAATGCGCCATCCCTGTCTGAAGTACCCAACTCAGAAAGTCAAGACAATTTGTCTTCCATACATAGGTACTCACATGAGTTTTTGAGAGAAATCCAAGAAGAGAAATGGAGAAAGGAACAAGGAACCCATCCTCCTATTCAAGAAATAGATGACTTGCAAGAACAATTTCCCCAAGACATCCCCTCTATATACGATGATGTAGAGGAAGAACACCTGAGTGAACACACAGGATTTGAATCTAATTCTTTACAAGAATTACCTCAGTTCACAGGACCTTGGGAAGCAAAGTCTATTAGTATGAGAGCACCCACGATAATAGTGAGGAATGAAGAATCAGTAATCCCTAGAAACACGGAAGTGATCAAGAATACCAAAGTACAATGTAACTTCACTCTAGAGGAGTTGCTGAAGATAAAACCAGAATTGTGGAAACATGTAGCAAATCAATTCCCCGAGCTTGCTACTACTCCCTCACAAATAGGATCACAAAATAAGGTACCAGAAATACCCGTAGAAAAGATTGGAGATGTAAGCGAAGGAGAGGAAGGTAACACTTATCTTCCGATAACCCATCAGGGCTACACCACGAAAGCCATCTTAGATTCAGGAGCCGGAGTAGCCATAGCTACCACCGCCTTATGGAAACGTTGGGGTAAGCCAGCATTGAGACCCACCAGGATGAAGCTACAAATGGCTGACGGACACATAGAAAAACCATTAGGCTTACTAGAAGGCATATCACTCACCACTTGTGGTGTAGAATTTGAGCATACCTTTGCCATTTGTGACTTTGCAAAAAACCATGCCTATGAGATGATATTGGGACGACCATTCATGCGTCAGTTGCAAATTGTACAAGATTGGGGAACTAATTCGTTGTACTTGCAACATTTAGGAGTGACTACCAAAGTCAATCTTAAAGACTATTCACATCGAGATGTACCCCCAATACAATGGAATACCATCCATAAGACACAAGTAGAAACAGAATCCGTGCACTCATTAGAATCAGACCCTTCTTGGTTGCATGAGGATACTCACTTATGGATGTGTAAAGTAGCAAAACAGGAAGAAGAAAGGTTAGAAGCCAGGACCTTAGGTGCAGAACAACATCCAAGAACGCTTCAAGATCCAGCCTACGCACCTGTAGTATTCCCAGACGAAGAGTTTGAACCCCATGGTTGGGCATAAATCCTAGCAACCATGGACGTAGCCATCAATGAAGAACAATGGACACCCCACTATGACGAGGATGGCTATGATATCTCAGTTTTCACGATAGAGCCAATCATGTGCGATGCGATTTTAGAAGAGTGTGAACCTAACACTAATGCATTTGAGGATGCAAGCGATTTTGATTTAGAATCAATTATCATGGAATCTCCCTTTGCATCAGAGGAAGAATATTTCTACGAAGTAGAGACTCACCCTCAGAGACACGAAGAAATAATGAATTATGTGAGAATAGCCACTCAAGTGACTACTAAGAGTGAAGGCAAGAAAAGAAAGAAGAAAGAAACCACGACAGAAAAAGAAGGATCTTTGTTTGAGGTACCCGAGAACTTCAAGAAATATGAAATCGAAGATAGAAGAATCATGGTACGAATGCCTAATAGAAAGGCGAATGACGGACAAGTATATGATAACCGAGAGAAAACCAAGAAAATAATAATTGCCATAGAAGGAGAAGAAGAAAAATGTACATACATAGGGCATGATTTGACAACTGAAGAAGAAGAAGAGCTCGTTGCCCTACTGCGCGAATATAGAGATGTTTTTGCGTGGAGTTACAAGGATTTGAAAGGAGTAGATCTAGATATATGTTCTCATAGAATCCCTATGACTCTAGATGCAAAACCTACGAAACAAAAACCGTACACGTACAATGATAACTACGCTGCGAAGATTAAAGAGGAGATAGATCGCTTGATAGAAGCAGGATTCATTTACGAAATTGAGCATACCGAATGGGTATCCCCCATTGTGGTTGTGCCCAAGAAGAATGGAAAATTGCGTGTGTGTATTAACCTTAAAAAAGTTAATGCTGCAAAGATTAGAGATAGTTATCCTCTTCCTATCACGGAACATCTATTGGAAAGAGTTGCGGGCAAGGAAGTTTACAGCTTTCTTGATGGTTTTTCAGGCTATAATCAAGTAGCCATTGCTCCAGAGGACCAACACAAGACGGCATTTGCCACTGAATGGGGCATATTTGCATTTCGTGTGATGCCATTTGGCTTAACAAATGCACCCGCCACTTTCCAGCGACTCATGTGTCATGTTTTTAAGGAATTCTTACGCAAGAGCTTGGAAGTTATGTCGATGACTTATGTGCACATTCAGATGTAAGACAGACGCATATCCCAGAGTTAAGGCAAATATTTGACAAATGTCGAGAATATCAGGTTTGTTTGAACCCAGAAAAATGCGTTTTCATGGTCAGACAAGGCAAAATTCTAGGACACATTGTGTCAAAAAATGGAATCTCTACGGATGAGGAAAAAGTGAAAGTAATTGCAGAATTACCTAGACCAACTAACGTGAAAGAGGTACAGGCATTTATGGGCCATTGCCGATATTATAGGAGATTCATACACATGTATGCAATCATAGCCAAGCCTTTGTACTCTCTTTTAACCAATTTCGAATGGACAAATGAATGTGAAAATTCATTCAATGAACTTAAACGACGCTTGTGCTCAGCACCTGTATTGACAACCCCCGATTGGAGTAAGCCATTCCATGTACATGTGGATGCATCCAATTACGCCATAGGATGCGTGTCAGCACAACCCACGAATCAAGGTAACATAGATCTCCCCATAGCTTATGCGAGCAGACAATTGAACGCAGCAGAAAGAAATTACACCACGACGGCATCCAGTAAAGAAGTTTAGGCACTACTTGTTGGCCAACAAATTCAAGTTCTTTACAGATCATCAAGCACTATTGTACTTAGTCAACAAACCATGTAACACTGGACGATTGATACGTTGGTTTCTATTACTCATGGAGTATGATTTTGAAGTCGTAGTCAGGAAAGGAAAGACACATCTTAGAGCTGACCACCTTTCAAGATTAACCTCAGGAGAAGCTCCTCAAGGAGTAGCGGATGATCTACCAGATGCATACTTGTTTAATCTTGAGATAACACCAGAATGGGCTAAGCCTATAGTCCCTATTCTGACATATGACCCAAGAATCCTAGGATAAAGATCAAAGAAGGAGAGATTACCAAGTCTCAGAGATACCAAATAATGGCAGGAAGTATATATAAACAGGATAATCAAAAGATTCTTGCTTGTTGTGTAGATGAATCAGAACATGCGAATTGGTTGCAATTAGCACATGTAGGTGCATTAAAGCAACATCATTCAAAACATCGAACATTACAGACTCTGCATAGACTAGGAGTATATTGGCCTACGATGGAAGCAGATGTCTACAGGTTGTGTAAGGAATGCAATGTCTGTTGTGAGAGACCGCCAGTAGAGCATGCTACATTATATCACGTGTCTCTCACACCAGACTGGAGTGAACAGTTAGTGACATATTTGAGGACGAACACATTCCCTCAAGGTATGACCTTAGCTCGACAACGTAGTCTAGAGCAGGAAGCTCACGATTATTCACTTATTGGCGATAACCTATACAAAAGAGGACGAGATGGATATCTAAGACAATGTGTTCATGAGAGCGATTATCTGAGCATACTAGAGACTGCACACCAAGGTGTTGCAGGAGGTCATTTTGGACCCGATAGGATAATCAAAGCCATCCTCTTCGCAGGATTATGGTGGCCCACTCTTCACATGGATGCTCATACCTATGTAAAGAGATGTGATGTGTGCCAAAGAACTCAGTTTCCTACTCGCAGAGATGAAATGCCATTGAAACCCATGATGGGCGGACATGCATTTTCTAAGTGGGGTATAGACTTTGTAGGACCCATTAACCCCCCTGCAAAAGGTACACATGCGGAATACATTATTGTTGCCACAGATTATCTTACGAAATGGGTAGAGGCAAAAGCCACGAAAAAGAATGATGCACACACAACTGCAAAATTCTTATTTGAGAATGTCTTTACAAGATATGGATTGCCTATAGAGTTAGTGAGCGATCGAGGCACTCACTTTCTAAACCAAGTCATTGAATATTTGTTACAGGATTTTATGGTGATTCACAAGAAATCTGCACCATATCATCCTCAGGCCAATGGTCAGGCTGAAAGTACTAATAAGATCCTTTGTAACGTACTGACGAAACTCGTGAACAACAAACGTTCAGATTGGGACAAACAGCTACACCATGCTGTTTGGGCATATCGAGTGGCCTACAAGACCGTACTCAATGCAACTCACTTTCAGATGGTTTTTGGTCAGAATGTTGTGCTTCCTTTGGACTTCTTGATACCGACCCTTAAGGTTGCACAAGAACATCAGTGGACCGGCCATGAATTATCAGCGAGAATAATGGACTTGGAACGATTAGGAGAAACCAGGCTAAAGGCAGCAGCAGGAATATATGCAGCGAAGAAACGACAGAAAGCATATTTTGATGCACATGTGAAAGATAAAGGCCTAAAAGAAGGAGATTTAGTTCTAGTATATACGCTAAAGCAACACGCACGTAAGTTAGAAAAGCGAGGTTATGGACCTATGATCATTAACAGACTCTCAACAAGTGGAGCAGTACAATTAGCCACTTTAGAAGGAGATATAATGCCTAATTATATTAGTGGCTGTAGAGTCAAGCTATATCAGGAACCTCTTACTGAGGATATGCTTAGACGACTCACGTTGGCAAAGAAGCGTAAGGAGGAAGAAAATAGAATACGAGCGGAAGCTCAGGCAGAAGCAATAGAACGCATTAAACGCATGAAGTTAATAAGACAAGGACTAGGGAGAGAACATTATAACCATCTGGAAACTACACCCAGATACCCCATGGCCATGTGTCAAGTAAACTCACCCACTCATCCTAGCATAGTGGACAGGAGACCATTCATTACAGTTAGGCTAGAGCACGGCAACCCTTGCCAAGAGCTCAGGGCTTTAATTGACTCAGGTGCTGCGACTAGTGCGATTAGATGGTCCCACTATAAGGATTCAGGAATAGAAATGCGGCCAATTGAGGCATACCTCATAGGCCTAGGAGGCATGGAAACCCCTTGCATGGGTGAGGTGGACCTTCCTATCCTCATTAAGGATGTGACCATGACAGCGAAGCTACTAGTGTGCCATGATGACGACCTGATAGAACCCCTAATCCTTGGCCAAGATTGGCTATACGATCACTCAATGGACCTAAACCTTAGACAAGGCTCCTTACAGATTGGAACCTTAGAACAGAAGCGAGTGATACCGCTTGACTTCCCTAACGGCATTTCGATTGAGGTTTGTAACCCTAGACCCTATGAAACGCATGCGACGGAAGACCGGAAGATCTTGGGTCAGACCAGTCACGTTACGTCTACACCAACCCACTCGGGCTTGGGTAGGGACAATTGTCAATCAGAAGAACGACAGGAGATCTTCCCTAGGTCTTCTTGCAAACTAGAAGGGGCAGCTACCCAACCGCGAGGGTAGTTGAACACAATCAGCGGTCAGGTGGGTTGCATCAGCGGCCAAATGAGCACAACACCCTGCGGTGCTCATCCTTCCAAACTTGCTGCGGACTGGCCTAGATTAAAGATAAAGAATGAATCACTTCCTAATGGGCAGGTCACGCAAGTGTTGGATCTCCCTTCTTTTCCAAAGCAGAGCGTCCAATGGACCTCTCAAACCCAATCACAAACGAGTCAACCACAACAGAGGAACCCAGACCGACAACATCACCAGGCAAGGCAAAGAAAGCAGAAGTATCAACATCACAGAACAAGTGGCACGAAACAAATATGGGTGCGAAAAGGACAGCAACCACAGGCTATTGGGAACACTGCAGACGAGAACAGGATAAAGTTGCAACAGAAGCAGAGTTCGCATCCAAAGTCCCCTCGATCTTCTTCTACAAGTACAAATACTCGACAGATTTGGATCGCCAAGAAATACCTTATCCATAGACCCACACCCATGCAGATTTGGGTACCCAAACAATGTATTATAGCCCAACCCACAAGCCATGTAATATATACCCCTCCGAAATCTTTTCATCCTTCAATAACACCAAACCCGATACCACTCTTTGTCCCTCAGCAGAAACATACCACCCACTCGAAGACTCTTAGGAAATGGATACAAGAACGTATCGAGACGTCTTCTTGTACCCCATTATCTAACAATTCTCCCACCCTGTTTAAACTCCACCCTTGTACTAATTCACCCTCAACCAAACCTTGTATAAATTCATACACCCAAACCCCACATTTTGCATAATAAAAGCTCATCAAGAAATGTATGCATAATCTGAAGCATGTAGGCGTCTAGAGACCTGCATTAGTTTTGCAAAAAAAAAATCATTGCATCAATCACTTCACGACACTTGGCTACACGGGTTACACATCGGTTATGGAAAGGGAGGGTTTGATTTTCTGGGCTAGTTTGAGGCTATTTTGAGGCTATTTTGAGTGAATTTTCGGGTGATTAAGCTTATTGGAGACCCCTTAGCTCATAATTGAAGAAAAACATGTTTTTTAATTTTTATCCTCGAGTGCCTGAACATCCATAACTTTGTCATTTGAAGTCCTTTTTTGAGCTTTATAGCTCATTAGAAAGCTCTTTACGAGTTCTACGTGATCTCAACTATTTTTTCAAGAAGAACATGTTGATCTTTAGATAAGATAATTTGAGGTTGACCCATTGGTGGGACTAGAAAAGAAAGGGGGCATTGGAGAAATTTTGCCAAGGAATAAAGGGGACCCTTAAAGGTGTATATATCAAAGTGCTTGATCATCAATTTAAAACCTAAAGGAAAGAATTTAAGCTTGACGGAATGAGAACTCAAAAGTGCAACGAAACGTCAACACTTGACGTATACATTGAGACAAGACAAGAATATGAAGGTAATAAAAACAAAATAGGCAATTAAGAACAAATAAACTTTGATAATCAGAGTGTGTATTGAGTGATCGAGGAAGTAAATTCATGAACCTTAGATCCGGCAAGCATATAGGTAAGTCAAAGGGATGAAGCCTTAGATCATCAGAAGCGAGTGTAGGAACTACTACACGTTCGTGGGCTCAGCAATTGAATAGTTACCCTTACGAGTTGGGCTCAGATAACAGTGAATTAGAAATGTCTTTTAGCACAGAAAGACAAGAAGAAGGGTTAAACATAACATATTTGGAAAGACCCGAAGGACCCTACAAAACCCAATTAGAATATGTTCGAACCAACCACTTAGGTGATCGCATCTATGAGGATGGTTTGTGAAGATCAGTGGTGCAATTGCATAACCCTGACCAACCCATTGGATTGGAACGTCCAGTGGTGAAATTCGAGAGAGACGCATACATAGACAAAGAAGGAACAATGCACATCATAAGTACTCAACCAAATCATACCAATGAGTTCAGTGTAGTAAGTCCAGATACGGAAGCGAGAACCCAAGGAAAGGAACCACTAGGAGAAGAACCCAGGACACCTAGAGGGAAATATGTACTAACAAGAGTACTAAACCCGAAATGGATCCCTCAGGACAATAGAAGCATATAATTATTTCTGAATAAGGACACAGATGAAGCATTTTGGAGGTACAGAATGGAACAACCTAGTGAGGTAGGCTCCATCATGATTTACGAATTCAAGGACCCAGATACTCCCGAAAAGGTTGTATACTTGGATGATACTTTAGAACGAGTATTTGTAGTGTCGGACCATGCAAGACTAGTCTACACATGGAGAGGCGAATTAGACTTCCCTCCATCACGAACAAATGTAAACACTAGCCATCAGGGTGCTGGGACATCCTCAACCCATGGTACTCAAAGAGAGAAGAACAAAGAGAAACCAGAAGTAAGTTTCATTCACCCCATAGGGAGAGATAGACCAATCAGGGACACCCATAGATTGGAAAGACAAAGGGAACCAAGAGTACCAGGTGGTAGAGATGATTTTCCTCTACTCAGACCACGTGGACACCCAAGGATATTAAGACCCACTCAATTAGTAAAGTCAATGAAAAATTATTTTGATGGGATAGGAGATCCCTATGACCATGTTGCAAAATTTAAGCAAGTGCTATGAGCAGAGCAAGTAGAAGACATGTTCACACAATATGATGCATTTGAACTAACGTTAAAGAATACAGCTTTAACTTGGTTCCAACCATTGCAACAAAGGCAATTTAGGGATATTCATCATTTGTTAGAGTCAAAAAATCACGGAATTCTCTAAAAGTGGAATCAAACATGATACTTCTTCGTTGATTCATAGTTTCAAACAGACCCCTCAGGAAACAGTCAGACTAGCAGGACATAGGTTTAGACAATATGTTGAGAGATGTCCAATGCAAGAACTACCCTCACAGACCAATCAAATGTCATTGTTTTTAGACGGCCTCTTGAGCTCTAAACTACGCTCCTATGTATACTCGAAGGAACCCTGAACACTAGAACAATGTGTAAGAATTTGTATAGACATTGTGGACAACCTAGGAGATGAGTTGGAACTCTCAAAGCTTTATAAGGACTCATATTGTTCAACTCTAGCATCCTCAAAACTCTCTAGCTCGATAGAGGACCTAGTAAAAAAAGTGGCCCAAAAACTAGGATTTTCTAGTAAACAGATGCCTAGGTTAACAACAAACAAATGTTGTTATACCTGTGGTGGTGATCATATGGCAAATGTGTGTCCCAATGTAACACAACTGCAAGCCAACCCTAGTGGCCAAGACTGTACGATTGAGAGACGATACATGAATCACACTACCCAAGACTGCCCATACAACAAACAAGTAGTATGATAGAACTACCCGCAAGAATACCCCCAACCAGGGAGGTATGAAGGTCAATACAATGCTCAACCTCACTACTATAGGACTTCCTAGAACTATCCTTGTCAGGCTCAACAGAGACCTCAACCTGTTTTAGCTCAGCAGCCACCCCCATCAGCAAATGTCATCCCAGTCAAATACACTATTATAGAAGAGAACCTCAATAGGGCTTTAGTGCCTTCTTCACCCCTGATCACATAAACTGATCCGAATTCTAACAGTTTTGAATCAACCCACGTAGATAGTCAGCCACATATTATACAGAGTCACCAGAACATGTGGAAACATATCAATACGATATTCCACCATTGGAACCCAATTGGGAACCCGACTATGCTAATGTGATGTATGCCAACCCTAATCCGCCACCCCAGTTAAGACAGCAAAGACCACAAGGCCCTAGAGGACCATGCTTTAGGTGCCAAGGGGATCATTTCATTAAGGATTGTCCACATCCTCCGATAGCGGGACAATCACAATACTATAACATACAAGGTTTTTGTGCCAAGTGTGGTAAAGAGCATGTCATCAAAGATTGTCATAAGAACCCTAATAATTCTTCAAAAGTGACACCCATCAACATGATAGGTATTGTACATAACTAAGATGGATCCAACCCTACATACGTGCCTATTCAAGCTATAACAAGAGCCCAGACGCTCTTATGGAATCAACAAGTTAATCCTGAAAAAATAGCCGAAACTAATGAAATTGGAGAGTCTAGTAATAAAAAGACGAAATCTTGGAAAGATTTAAGACAAAGAATTAAGAGGAAATGGAGTAAAATATAACTGAGTTGGAAGGAAGTTTAAAGGAATCTAGAGCCAAAATCCTAGAATTGACTTCTCAAGAGTTTAATCGGGAGAACCTAGCTTAGAAATCAGGATCAGTTCTAGCTGAACCCATACCAGAAGATCTAGACATGATGTTTCGCGCATATCAGGCTAGATTAAAAGAAGGACCCCACATAGCTGAAATGAGTAAGAACTATCCAAGAGCAGATTTAGAAATTGAGAGAACTAAACTATGCATGAAGATGGTAGAATTAAGACAAGCTATATTTGAAGCCTCTCATTATATTAGTTGGAATAACATGGAAAAACCTGAATTACACTTTCAAGGTCTACTAGAGAGGTTAGAATATCTGATCAATAGCAACGAGAAGAAGAATCTACATAGGAACCCTCTTGACTCTAAGACACAGGAAAGGAATGCACCATCCTTGTCTCAAGTACCAAATGCAGAGGTTGAAGACAACCTGTCTTCCATACACAAATATTCACACGAATTTTTAAGAGAAATCCAAGAAGAGAAGTGGAGACATGAGCAAGAAGCCCATCCTCCTATCCAAGAAATAGATGACTTGCAGGAACAATTTCCCCAAGACATCCCCTCTATTTATGACGATGTAGAGGAAGAAAAACTGAGTGAACACACAGATTTTGAATCCAATTCTTTGCAAGAATTACCTCAGTTCACAGGACTTTGGGAAGCAAAGTCTATTAGCATGAGAGCACCCACTATAATAGTGAGGAATGAAGAATCAGTAATCCATAGAAATATGGAAGTAATCAACAACACTAAAGTGTAGTGCCATCTCACTCTAGAGGAGTTGTTAAACATTAAACCAAAATTGTGGAAGCATGTAGCAAACCAATTCCCTGAGTTTGCTATTGCTTCCTCTCAGATAGGATCACACAAGAAGGTACCAGAGATACTCGTAGAATGAATTAGAGATGTGAGCGAGGGAGAGCAAGGTAACACTTATCTTCCAATAACCCACAAGGGCTACACCACCAAAGCCATCTTAGATTCAGGAGCCGGAGTAGCCATCACTACCACTACTTTATGGAAATGTTGGGGTAAGCCAACATTAAGACCCACCAGGATGAAGCTACAAATGGCTGACAGACATATTGAGAAGCCATTGGGGTTACTAGAAGGCATATCTCTCACCACTTGTGGTGTGGAGTTTGAGCATACTTTCACCATTTGTGGTTTTGGGAAAAATCATGCTTACGAGATGATTTTAGGACGACCATTCATGCGTCAGTTGCAAATCGTACAAGATTGGGGAACTAATTCTTTGTACTTGCAACATTTAGGAGTGACTACAAAAGTCAATCTTAAAGACTATTCCCATCGAGATGTACCCTCAATACAATGGAATACCGTCCATAAGACACAAGAAGAAGCAGAGTCCATACACTCATTGGAATCAGACCCCTCATGGTTGCACAAGGACACTCATCTATGGATGTGTAAGATAGCAAAACAAGAGGAAGAACAATTAGAAGCCAGGACTTTAGGTTCAAAACGACATCCACGAACTCTTCAAGATTGAGCTTATGCACCTATAGTATTTCCACACGAGGAATTCAAGCCTCACGGTTGGGTAGAAACCTTAGCTATGATGGACATAGCGGTGAATGAAGAACAATGGACCCCTCATTGTGATGAAGACGGATACGAAATTTCCATCTTAATGATTGAACCTATTGAGGAAGACTTTATCCTTGAAGAATGCATGAAAGTGATCCAAGAACCGGACAAGAGTAGTGATGAGGATCTAGAATCCATCATCATGGAACCTTTCTATTTGACAGAAGAGGAATACGTTTATTTTGTAGAAGCCGAAACCCTTGAAGAGGAAAAGGAAAGTCAAACCGAGCAACCTCAGTCACTCATGAAAGATACAGAGAGCAAGCAAAAGAAGAGAAAGAAAAAACCTAAGATAGATTAAGAAGAATAACCACTCATGAAAGTACCCGAGAACTTCAAGAAGTATGAAATAGAAGATAGAAGAATTATGGTATGAATGCTTAAAAGGAAAGCTGGTGTTGGAGAAGTATATGATAATCGAGAGAAAACCAAAAAAATCATAGTTACCATAGAAGGAGAAGAAGAAAAATGTACATACATAGGGCATGACTTGACGAAAGAAGAAGAAGAAGAGTTAATTGCTCTATTGCGAGAATATAGAGATGTGTTCGCTTGGAGTTACAAAGATTTGAAAGGAGTAGACCCGGATATATGTTCCCATAGAATTCCTATGACTCCAGATGCCAAACCTACAAAACAGAAACCATACATGTACGATGACAACTATGCTGCTAAGATTAACGAAGAAATAGATTGCTTGATAGAAGCAGGATTCATTTATGAAATTGAGCATAGTGAGTGGGTATCCCCCATTGTGGTTGTGCCCAAGAAAAATGGAAAATTTCACATGTGTATTAACCTTAAAAAAGTTAATGCTGCCACAATTAGAGACTTTTATCCTTTTCCTATCACGAAACACTTATTGGAAAGAGTTGTGGGAAAGGAAGTTTATAACTTTCTTGATGGTTTCTCAAGCTATAACTAGGTAGCCACTTCTCCAGAAGATCAGCATAAGACAACCTTTTCCACAGAATGGGGCATATTTGCATTTCGCGTGATGCCATTTGGGCTGACAAATGCACCCGCCACTTTCCAATGACTTATGTGTCATGTTTTTAAGGAATTCTTATGCAAGAATTTGGAAGTTTATGTCGATGTTATATGTACTCATTTGAATATGAGGCAGACTCATATTCTAGAACTAAGGCAAGTATTTGACAAATGTCGAGAATATCAAGTTTGTCTAAACCCAGAGAAGTGCGTTTTCATGGTCAGACAAGGCAAAATTCTAGGACACATTGTGTCAAAAAATGGAATTTCTATGGATGAAGAAAAGGTGAAAGTAATTGCAGACCTACCTAGGCCTAAGAACGTAACAGAAGTATAGGACTTCATGGGTCATTGTGGTTATTACCGATGATTCATACACATGTATGCTATCATAGCCAAGCCTCTGTACTCTCATTTGACCAAGTTTGAATGGGCAGATGAATGTGAGAATTCATTCAATGAACTTAAACGATGCTTGTGCTCGGCACCTATATTAACAACCCCAGATTGGAGCAATCCATTCCATGTACATGTGGATGCATCCAACTATGCCATAGGATTTGTGTTCGCACAACCTATGAATGAAGGTAATGTAGATCTCCCCATAGCTTATGCAAGTAGGCAGTTGAATACAACGGAAAGAAATTACACCACTACAGAACGAGAAGGATTAGGAATGATCTATGCAGTAAAGAAATTCAAGCATTACTTGTTTGCAAATAAGTTCAAGTTCTTCACAGATCATCAATCGTTATTGTACTTAGTCAATAAGCCTTGTAATACCGGATGAATAATACAATGGTTTCTACTACTGATGGAGTACGACTTTGAAGTAGTAGTTAGGAAGAGAAAAACCCATCTTAGAGCTAACCATCTCTCAAGATTAAACATGGGAGAAGCTCCTCAAGGAATAGCGGGTGAACTACCTGATGCATACCTGTTCAATCTCAAAATAGTACCTGAATGGGCTAAGCCTATTATCCCTATTCTCACATATGGACCCAAGAATCCTAGGATAAGGATCAAAGAAGGAGAAATCACCAAGTCAAAAAGATATCAAATAACAGCAAGAAGTATATATAAACAAGATAATTAGAAGATTCTTACTTGTTGTGTAGAAGAATCAGAACACACGAATTGGTTGCAATTAGCACATGTAGGTGCATTAAAGCAACATCATTCAAAACATTGTACATTGTAGACTCTGCATAGGCTAGGAGTATATTGGCCTTCTATGGAAGCAGATGTCTATAAGTTGTGTAAAGAATGCCCTGTCTGTTGTGAAAGACCACCGGTAGAACATGCCACGCTATATCACATGTCTCTCACACTAGAATGGAGTGAACCTTTAGTGACATACTTGAGAACAAAAACATTCCCTCAAGGAATGACTTTAGCACGGCAATGCAGTCTAGAGTAGGAAGCTCAAGACTACTCACTTATTGGCAACAATCTATAGAAATGAGGACAAGATGGATACCTACGACAATGTGTTCATGAGAGTGAGTATTTGAGCGTACTAGAGACTGCACACCAAGGTGTTGTAGGAGGTCATTTTGGCACCGATAGGATAATCAAAGCCATACTCTTTGCAGGATTATGGTGGCCCACTCTTCACATGGATGCACATACCTATGTTAAGAGATGCGATGTGTGCCAAAGAACTCAGTTTCCTACTCGCAGAGATGAAATGCCACTGAAACCCATGATGGGAGGAGGTGCATTCTCCAAGGGGGGTATAGAATTTGTAGGACCCATTAACCCTCCAACAAAGGGTACTCATGCTGAATGCATCATAGTAGCGACATATTATCTTACAAAATGGGCAGAAGCCAAGGCCACAAAAAAGAATGATGCACACACGACTGTAAAATTCTTATTTGAAAGTGCCTTTACAAGATATGGACTGCCTATAGAGCTAGTGAGTGATCGAGGAACTCACTTTCTAAACCAAGTCATTGAATATTTGTTACAAGATTTTATGGTGATTCACAAGAAATCCACACCATATCATCCTTAAGCCAATAGTTAAGCAGAAAGTACTAACAAGATCCTTTGCATTGTATTGATGAAACTTGTGAACAACAAATGTTCAGATTAGGACAAACAATTACATCATGCTGTTTGGGCATATCGAGTGGCCTACAAGATTGTACTCAGTGCAACTCCCTTTTAGATGGTTTTTGGTCAGAATGTGATGCTTCCTTTGGACTTTTTGATACCCACCCTTAAGGTTGCACAAGAATATCAGTGGATCGGCCATGAATTATCATCAAGGATAATGGATTTGGACCGATTAGGAGAAACTAGGCTAAAAGCAGTAGCGGGCATATATGTAGCAAAGAAACGACAGAAAGCCTATTTTGACGCACATGTGAAAGATAAAAACTTAAAAGAAGGAGATTTAGTCCTATTGTATACACTAAAACAACATGCATGGAAATTAGAAAAGCAAGGTTATGGACCTATGATCATTAACAAACTTTTGACAAGTGGAGCTATACAATTAGCCACCCTAAAAGGAGAGATAATGCCTAATTACATTAGTGGCTGTAGAGTCAAGCTTTATCAGGAACCTCTTACTGAGGATATGCTTAGAAGACTCACATTGGCAAAGAAGCATAAGGAGGAAGAAAAGAGAATATGCACGAAAGCTCAGGCAGAAGCTATAGAACGCATGAAGCTAAGAAGACAAGGACTAGGGAGAGAACATTATAACCATTTGGAAGAAACACCCAGATACCCCCCTGATCAACCACAAGAGCAAGTAATCTCCAGCTCAGAAGAAGAGAGTACAGAAACTGACAATGAAGACCATGATGATGAAGCCAATAAGGACAACCACGACTCTCAAGAGGATCTGTAGGATGACGAACATGAACAGCCAACCGAGGCACAAGGTGACACAAGTACACATGAAGACAACAGGTTTGAAGTGGCTGCCTACACTTTGGCAATCAAGAAACTATATCAAACTATGCAGGCAATTTGGGCACACAAACAAATCTCAAAAGAAGAAAGTCAAGCAATTCTAGAATAGGAACTCGCTACAGGAGGGTTCGAAGAAGCTTTCATTCAAGGCTTAGAGAATTAGTTAAATCATTTGGAACCAATGAAGCACTACGATACCTGCAAAGAAAGCCACTACCAAAGTTTGACCCACAACGAATCTGTTTACTATCCAAGCCAGATCAATATATTTGCATATCAATGGATGCCCCGTCTTCACACCATGCTAGGGAAGCATGACTTATTCTAGGAGACCCTCTTGAAGAAGCGACCATGGTCATTGACTCCCTGCCTCATCCTTCTACTGTAACTACCACTACTGTTGTTGAAGTACCCACCACACCACCTGCTTCTCTTTCACCTCCCGCAACTCCAGCTTCCCCTGTACACCCTACCTCTCCCACACTGTCCATGTTCATCAATAGTGCTCTAGTAGAAGCCCTTATTGCCTCAACCCCGCAAACTATTCCCACAACCCTTCAATACCCTTCCCCCTCTAACTCCCAGCATTCCTCCCCATCCATTTCCCACTCCATCCTTTCCTTCTTTCCCCATCCCTCCTAGACCTATATTCCCATTTCCACCTCCAATGACCTTCTCACCCGTCTCACCTCCCTGCCCCATTGTATTCCCTATCTCCTCCCCTCTCCACCAAGCAATACGAGAAACCCACCCTATAATTTGCTCGCCAACCTTTGTAAATCTTGTATTCACACCAACTCATGCACCCACTATCACACCACTCTTCATAGTCACTACACTCGACACCATGTCCAGTGACATGGACATCTCACTACCCACTGCACCACCACTCATCTCACCTCTTTCACCACCACATTTAGGCACATCACACTTCTCCACGGTCATCGCTGCATCCACCTTCCCATCCCTCTTTCCCCTTCCCCTTGCATCACCACCCACATCCACAACATCTTCACTCACTCGACCCTTAATATTGTTGCCCACAATCGACACCACTTTCCGTCAGATGTTCTCTTGCATGACACAAGTTCAAGATGAATTCGCATCTCTCGAGACCAGTTAACAGACACTCCAGCCAACAACTAAAACTTTACAGGGGCAATTAAACTCTTTATCCATCGACAATGCCTCCCTTAATGCATGCTATCACGAGCTACACGAGGCCTACCATACCCTTGAACTACAAAGCGAACAGAAGATGAAGGAAGCCATTACGGATATCGACAACCTATTATGGGCTCAAACAGTCAGAAATGCGACCCTCACTCAAAATATGGGACTGTTACGATGCCACTTCGCAGCGGCCAAGGACAAGAATCAAAGATTGCAAGAACAGAACCGAGAAAACCTTGAAGAAGCTCTGCCGCTTTAAAGTAGTACCATTGGAGTCCATGTAGATATTATTAGAAGATCATGCCAGAGTCTTAGAAGATTATGAAAATATTGAATGAAGCATATCAGAAACTTCAAGATGACCATAAAATGCTACTGTTGCGCACACCTGCGCCGCAACCACCACCAGCTCCTGAGGTCACACCTCCAAAGATCATGAATTTCTTGGTTCTATAGAACTCCTCCAACAGTGAACATGCATGTACCCTTGGCTACAAATTCCACATATGCTTGCTTCAGTGCCAAAGCCAGGCATATAAGAGCCTCTAGTATCTTATTTCTCCTATCTCTTAAGAAGAGAATAATGTGCGAGCAAAAATTCTAGATGTCTGAGAAGACGGGTAGGTCTGATGTAAGCTCTACATGTGCATGTGCATGTGGCTATACTTGGGGGGAGTTGAAGATCCTCTCGAGGGGGGGTCTCCTCCCAATCTTTTTGCTTCAAGGAGGGGTTCTCCAATGTTTGTGACAACAACAATCCTTAGATGATGACTTGGCATAAGTCCCAAGGTGGCGACTAGACTCACATGTGAAAATTTCCCAAACATATGCTCCAATACCAAATGTGAGAGATAGAATCTCTCAAAGCTTGAAAATCAAAGACTAGTGAATGATGTGTGTGCCACTCTCCTCCCATCCAATATATCCTCTTGCATCCAAAATAGTAATGATCTAGAATGATCTACTACTTCCATGTGGCCATCATGCAACACTCATCCCCATTACCATTGAATACCTTAGGATATCCCCCGAGCTTGGGACCTTGACTATGGCTAGCCCTTGTCCCACACACATGGAGTGGTCTCTCTAGACCAATGTCTAACAATTGTTGAGTTGAAAGAGGTGTTCAAGCATCCATGGAATCAAGGACATAAACTTTCATTGGTGGTGAGCATTCTCTTTAAAAAACTTGTTGAGCCTGTGGAGGTAAAGAAACCTATGACTTGTTTACCAATTTCTCTAGTCTTTCTAATAAGTGTTGGAAATGCAAACTCGGTTTGATAGAATTTCTCTCATTGAATAGTTGATTGGCCTCAAGCATAGCCTGAGCTAGTTCTACCATTTTCATGCAAATTGTTGTCCATTCAATCTCTAAATTTTCTCTTGGATAACTCTTGTCTAGGTTTGTAGTTGTTGGCCCTTCTTGAAGTCGAGCCTTGTAGGCCTTAAACATCATGTCCAAGCCTTATGGGGTCATATCTGCGAGAAGAGACCCTAGTTGTGGTCTATTCACAATGAGTGGTGGGGTGGGATGAAGTGGAGTGGATGGAGTTATAGCATGCGAGGGGTTTTGAGATGCAATGCATGCTTATTTTATTCTTGCATCTCTTAGGCTTTCTTCTATTTTGGATAACTTTCTAGTCCACTTACAAGTGGCCTTCTCCCTAGTATCCTTCTAAGTTCTTATTTTCCTCTTACTATGCTCTCTTGATTCATTAGACACTGATTGTTTGGCTAGTTTAGCCTATTTTGAGGCTTGTGCCCTAGTGACTGCCTGTATAGGAGCCATGTTAATGCTACTTGAACTTGAATCCACCATTAAGCCTACCATATTAATGGGTGTAACGTTGGGCTCACTAGAGGGGTTCCTTGGACAATCTCTCGGGAGATGTTCCTTGTCCCACTCCGGACAAAAGCCTTGTATTGTGATGTTTTGTCCTTGTCTCGAAGCTGGTGGGCTAGGATATTTACAAATGAAATGGTCACCCTAACATCTAAAACATGGTCCTCTACGGGCTTGTGGTCTCATTTGTCTCAATCAAGGCCTAGGGTTAGGACTCATATACATGAAATTTGAGTATTCAGGCTCCCAATTTTGTTCCATAGGTCATGCACCATATTGATACGGATAAGTCTCACTATGCTCAGGTGACTCTTTGTAATAGGCTCGTGGATTATCTTCATGGGTGTAGTCATAAATTTGAGCATGACGGTCATTTTTTGAGACCAAACGGGTCATTAGTAAAAAGGCTCCATTAGTGTGCTCCTCTAGCACTGCATACTTAACTGGAATCACATTGACAAGAGGTGGCAATTGAGTTCCTTGGACTAGTTGCGGCCTATATAGTTTCTAATATTTCTACTGGTATTGAGGTTGATATTGCTATTGTGGCCTATAATATAGCCATTGGTATTGGTTTTGATACCTATCCTATTGGTAAGGTTGTTGAAAAGTTTGTTTGATGGCCTGCCTATTGTACAAACAATCTTAAGTTCTATGGTTTGTGTGTTTTCTCTCCGTACTGCCATATGGAGCATTTAGTTCCCTCAAGTTTTGGTTTTGCATTGGGCATACGTTAGTCATGTTAAAAATAAAGAAGTAAGGTCGTATATATATTTGCAAAAAGGATTTTCTTCAAGTAGAAGGAAAATACAAAAATAAAAAATGGAAGCATTTGTTGGAACAGAACAATCACAAATTGGTGATTACAAAGAGTTTGAAACAAGCTTATGGTCAGATTGAAGTGAAAGAAGACACTTGAGAAAGTGAAGACATCTCAGAAGTGAAGCTTGTATACATATGTACATTACAATTGGAGATTCTTGTAATTTGAGTATAGATAATCCTTAGGATGATAAGGAATAATGTAATAGATGCGGGATAAGTCTAGAACCATATGCATACAAGTGAATGATGGAAAGAAATACATGAGAGAGTCATTAGAAGCCTAGTGTCATTAAGGTAGATGTGTAGAGAGTCATCTTCACGAGTTAGCATCGAGTCTTTCTCTGATTTCTCTCAGTCTGATCATATGGATCAAAAATCCTTTTGTACAAATCTAATTTCAAAGTTAGTGAGGCTATGTTCAAAGTTTCATGATCTAATACCTTTCATGCTGTGAGTATGTTCAATAGGAACATGTATATGTAAAGTTTGCGGAAAAATCTCTCAGAGTCGCGCACTTTTTCGTGTCAATGTTTTGCTTAGATCTCAGTGGACAGTGTAAAGAATTTGATAAGTGAGCACTCAAAATCTAAGTTAGAAGATAAGGAAGCTATGGCTAAAAGCATTTAGCAAAACGGGATCTGTGCTGTGAGAAATCAACCTTAGAAGTTACCTATGTCAAAGTCGCTTATTCAAGAAGACAATTTTTGACATACTTTTGATCTTGAGGATCAAATTGAAATTTTAATGATTCTTTTGAAGGACTAATGGTTGATGTGATTGCACAAAGATATCTTGGAGGTATGTATATCATTAGATTGAAGAAATCTGAAGATATGTGCATGTAATGAAGTCAATCTTTGAAGTAGACTTCTTGAAGAAGAAAGATTCTCGATCAAAGAATTGTTCATGAATGATTTGGTAAATCAAAGTAACATTTGTGTAAAGTTTGGTCTATAACTGATATAGAGGTGCTCTTAGATCATTATAGATCAAGCCTTTCGAGATTAAGAGGTCTCCAATAGTGGTATCAGAGCTGAAGGTTCAATACAAGTGAAGTAAAGGCATTGGAAGTCCCGACTGCTGCAGATATTAAAGTTCCTTCTAATTGAAGGTGGACAAGGACAAATTCTTGAAGATAACCTGTAGAAGTACAAAGCATGAGTTGGAAGGATCAATAAAGATCAAAGTTTCATATCAAAGGTACACTTTACTATCATAAATCATAGTAATTGCAGATACAGAAGATCAAAAGATGCGAGAAAGCTTGCAGATTGATAAGCTAGATAGGGAGAACTATCCAGCTTGGTCCATGACGATGGAGGCACACCTCATGAGCAAAGATTTGATGGCATTCATTACACGAGAAGAAGAAAAGCCTGAGTTTGTAGATCCTAGTATTCCAACTAGGGAAGAGCTTGCAGATTTGAAGACCTAGATGAGAAAGCATGCTCAAGCTTGGAGCATCATTTACATGGCTGTAAATGATTATCTTTTACTTCACATCAGAGGATTGGAAAGTGCAACAGATGTTTGGAATGCTTTGGAAGAGCATTTCCAAAATACAACCAAGTCAAGGAAGTCTTCATTATGGGCAGAGTTTACAACCTTTAAGAAGAAGACTTCATAATAAATTTCCGATTATGTGGCAAGAATGAAGGATATTGCAGATAGCTTGGGAGCAGTAGATGAAGACATTGAAGAAGATAAGTTGGTAAGGCAAATACTTACAGGTTTGAGAGGAGATGAGAAGTGGAAGCCTTTCATATTGTCCATAGAATTGTCACTAGATCATTTTACTCCTGATCTTAATCAATTGCTAGGACACATGCTAACTTTTGAGCAGGACATTAAGGGAGACAATGATAGGAGTGCAAGCCAAGCTATGTACTCCAAGCACAAGAAAAAGAATGGCAAAGGGAAGCAGTCAACTGATGATGAAGGAACCTCAAGTCAAGCTAACTTTACAAAAGGAAGGATGAACTTCAGAGGTAAAGGAAGAGGAGGTAAGAACAAAGATAATACTAAAGCTTGTTGGATTTGTGGCAGAACCAATCATTTGGCAAATGATTGTTGGTATAACAATCAAAATGGAGGAGATAATAATCAGATTTTAATCAAAGAGGTAGAGGAGGTAGAAATCAAAGAGGCAACTTCAGAGGAAGAGGTGGTAGGACATCATATGCTAGAGGCGGTGGAAGAAGTTTTCAATCTCAGTCCTACAACAACAATTATTATAACTATGCATCAGATCAAAAGGATGACATGACTCTCATCTTGAATGCAACTCATGAATCAGTAGGAGAAGATCAAAGGGTGGTTTATATTGACTCAGGATGTAGCAATGACTCATATGGAAGCAAAGGTGAATGGACATACAGTTCAAACAGGTGACAATACCAAGCATAAAGTGGAGAGCATTGGATCAGTGAAGACAAAGAATGGAAGTACACTCTTAAGCAAGGTACTTTATGTTCCTACTATTCCTAAAAATCCGATAAGTGTAGGGCAAATTGTGGAGAAAGGATATGAACTCAGATTCACAAATGATGGTGTCTATGTGCAAGATCCAAATCAGGGATATAGAAACATAATTGCAGGTAAAAAGGAAGGAAGGTTGTTTACTCTCAAAGTCCAAGGTAATGTGGGACATGCTTTATTTACTTATGGAAGTCAAAAGATGTCTGAATTAGACCTATGGCATAAAAGATTAGGTCATTTCAATGAGAGAGCTATAAGGAAATGTCAAAGAATGATGTGGTGCTTGGTTTTCCAAAAATTGAAGGGCAACATATGGTGTACAAGTGTGAAGCTTGTCAGTTAGGTAAAGCACACAAAAATTCATATAATAAATCAGGATATAAGTATTCAAATATGCTTGAATTGGTTCATACAGATGTGTGGGGTCCTTCAAGGCACTATAGCATAAATGGATCCAAATATTATGTGTTGTTTCTTGATGATGCAACCAGATGGATTACTATATATGTAATCAGGGACAAATCAGAAGTGTTCAAGACATTCAAACATTATCATGCTTATGCAGAAAGGATTACAGGACAAAAGCTCAAGAGGTTGAGATCAGATGGAGAGGGAGAGTATTTCTCTAAAGAGTTTGATGATTATTTGTGGAATGCAGGTATAAAGAGAGAAGTAACTTGCAGGTACTCTCCTCAACACAATGGAAGCGCAGAAAGAAGAAATAGAACTGTTGTAGAATTTGCAAGAGCAATGATGAAGGAAAAGAATTGCCCAAATTATTTATGGGCAGAAGCTATCAACACTGCAACATATCTTGTGAATAGGTTACCTTGTAAAGCATTGGAGGGAAGAAATCCTTATGAAGCATGGTGGGGTAAGAAACCTACTCTTGATCATTGTAAGGTATTTGGATGTTTAGCATATGCTTATGTTCCTTCATAATTGAGACATAAGCTAGAACCCAAAGCAGAGAAGTATGTGTTTATTGGGTATGATGATAGACAGATGGGTTACAGATTGTGGAGTCCATCTACAAAGCAATTTCTTGTTACCAAAGATGTTACATTTGATGAGCAGAGCACATGGTATAGAGGGTCAACAAGTGATTATGCAGATGACAAAGAAATACAAAGAAAAGGGAAGACAAAAGTAAGTGTGTATGAAGAAGATATTGATGATGTTGATTATAAAAGTAAATTGCAGCATAATGTTGAAGATGGGCCAAGATTTGATCCAGAATCAAATGTAGCTGAGACTTCAAGAAGTGCAGAGGTCAGAAGATCCTCAAGGGAAAGAAAAGAGCATATCAGGTATAGCTATGATACATCTTTCTTAACAACAAAAGATTATGCTTACATTGTGAAGACAGAAGAGGATCCAATCACATATGAAGAAGCTAAAGGTAAACAGAATTGGGAGAAGGCAATGCAAGAAGAGTATGATGCTCTACTTGAAAATGAAACATGGGAATTAGTGCCAAGACCAAAGAATCAAAAAGTCATTGGATGTAAGTGGGTGTATAAAACAAAAAGGTTTGCAGATGGTAAGGTGTCTAGATACAAGGCTAGACTTGTTGTCAAAGGTTATGCCCAAGCCTATGGGGTAGATTATGATGAAACCTTTAGTCCTGTTGCTAAGATGTCTACAATTAGATCATTGATTGCTATTTTTGCTTGTAAAGGATGGAAGTTGTCACAATTAGATGTGAAGAATGCATTTCTAAATGGATACATTGCAGATGAAGTGTATATGGAGCAACCAGAAGGCTTCATGGATTCAATTGGATCAGATTATGTGTGTAAGCTTAAGAGAGCTTTGTATGGGTTGAAGCAAGCTCCAAGAGCATGGAATTACAGGCTTGTTAAGTTCTTAAATGAATGTGGATTTCAAGCATCAAAGGCAGATAGTAGCTTGCTAGTGAAGGCAAGTGAAAATGGATACATATATATGTGTATTTATGTTGATGATATCATTTTCACAGGTACAGATCCTCAAGGAATTAATGAGCTTAAGAAACAAATAGAGAAGGAGTTTAAGATAAGTGATTTGGGAAACTTATCTTATTTCTTAGGAATGCAAATTGTATATACTCAACATGGAGTATATGTTACACAAGAAAGGTACTTAAAGAATCTTCTGATCAAATTTAATATGGAGGATTGCAAGCCTTTAAGCACACCATTGGAGGTAAATCATAAGTTGAGCAGGTATGGAGGTGAAGAGTTTAATGACATGAAGAAATATCAGAGTTTGGTAGGTAGTTTAATCTATGCTACCTTGACAAGGTTAGATCTATCCTATGCAGTAGGTGTGTTATCACAATTCATGCATTGTCCAAAGAAGACTCATTGGATTGCAGCTCAAAGGGTACTCAGATATATCAAAGGAACCCTAAGTGAAGGTCTATATTATGGATTTACTTCTGATACAAGAATTAAAGTATTTAGTGATGTAGATTGGGCAGGTGATTCAGATGATAGAAGGTCTACACATGGGTATCTCTGTTATATTGGAGATAAGTTAGTTTCTTAGTGCTCAAAGAAGCAACATACAATTGCTTTGTCATCCACAGAAGCTGAGTATAAAGGATTGGTAGAGGCTGCAAAAGAAGTGATATGGTTTAAGACCTTGTTGAAAATTTTTGGAACTGATCAGAGTACTCCAATTATTTTTGGAGACAATATGAGTTCATTGTATTTGGTAGCTAGCCTTGTTTTTCATGCCAGGACTAAGCATATAGAGATTCAATACCATTTCTTGAGGGAAAAGGTACTTGACAAAGAGATTGAAATGATGTATACTCCAACAAAAGAACAAGTTGCAGATATGTTAACAAAAAGCTTGGATGGACCTAAGCTACAGAGATTCAAAGAGATGGTAGGAGTGAAGAAGAATGGAATAATCACAATTAGTGATTGAGGGGGAGCTGTTGGAACAGAAAAATCACAAATTGGCGATTACAAAGAGTTTGAAACAAGCTTATGGTCAGATTGAAGTGAAAGAAGACACTTGAGAAAGTGAAGACATCTTAGAAGTGAAGCTTGTATACATATGTACATTACACTTGGAGATTCTTGTAATTTGAGTATAGATAATCCTTAAGATGATAAGGAATAATGTAATAGATGCGGGATAAGTCTAGAACCATATGTATATAAGTCAATGATGTAAAGAAATACATGAGAGAGTCATTAAAAGCCTAGTGTCATTAAAGTAGATGCGTAGAGAGTCATCTTCACGAGTTAGCGTTGAGTCTTTCTCTGATTTCTCTTAGTCTGATCATGTGGATCAGAAGTCCTTTTGTACACATCTAATTTGGAAGTTAATGAAGCTATGTTCAAAGTTTCATGATCTAATTCCTTTCATGCTGTGAGTATGATCAATAGGAACATGTATATGTAAAGTTTGCAGAAAAATCTCTTAGAGTCACGCACTTTTTTGTGTCAATGTTTTGCTTAGATCTCAATGCATAGTGTAAAGTTTTTGATAAGTGAGCACTCAAAATCTAAGTTAGAAGATAAGGAAGCTATGGCTACAAGCATTTAGCAAAATGGGATCTGTGCTATGAGAAATCAACCTTAGAAGTTACCTATGTCAAAGTCGCTTATTCAGGAAGACAGTTTCTGACATATTTTTGATCTTGAGGATCAAATTGAAATTTTAATGATTCTTTTGAAGGACTAATGGTTGATGTGATTGCACAAAGATAGCTTGGAGGTATGTATATCATTAGATTGAAGAAATTTGAAGATATGTGCAGGTAATGAAGTCAATCTTTGAAGCAGACTTCTTGAAGAAGAAAGATTCTCGATCAGAGAATTGTTCATGAATGATTTGGTAAATCAAAGTAACATTTGTGTAAAGTTTGGTCTATAACTGATATAGAGGTGCTCTTAGATCAGTATAGATCAAGCCTTTGGAGATTAAGAGGTCTCCAACAGCATTTACGTCAACAAGTAGTGGAGGCCAAAAGAGAATCAATCAAAAGAGAATCAAATCCAAAAACTGAACAGTAAGAGGAGTGGCTGTCCAAAGTAGTGAAGTTATGCAGAAGAGCTCTCAAACTCATCATGAAAGTTTTTGGTCACTTGGCTATAAAAGAGGCAAGGGAGGACACTCAAGAACAGAGGAAGAAGGCATGGAAGTCCCCTTGTAGCTATTTCATTTGGTTTGAGTCATTTTGTTATGTTCACTCTCATAGAGTATGTGTAGCCGCATACCAATTTTTGGGTAGTCTACTTATGAGAGTCATATCTCTCAATATATGTATCTAATTTTAGAGTTTAAACATTCATTGGAAAGCATATCCTGAGTACTTCCTCTATGTAGAAGAGTTGTATCAAATTCGTTATGCTTTGTGAGTTATTCAGGTTTTAGGGAAGTCTAGGTTTTAGCCTAACTGAGTCGACATGTAGCCTATTTTGAAGCAAAGAGTTGCCAACCCAAATCTCTACTCCAAATTGGGTGTTTGATAGCTCATTTGAAAGCTATAGATGTATTATTTGAGTGACAAAGTTTCAAGTTCATTGCATTTTTCAGTTGGTACCAGTTTTCATTTGAAGGTTCAGCTGTTGACAAAAGTCTTGATGTTGAGAAGGTCTTCTACACTTTCCACTTCGAATAGGAGAGGAATTCTCCAAAAATTGGTATCAGAGCATTGGGGTTTGAAGAGGCAAAGCATTGGAACTAAAGTGAAGCAAGGAGAAGCTACAAATCAAGGGGGAGCTTCGTAAAGTCAAGAAAGAGCATCACAACATACTTGAGGTAAACTTCAATCTTAGAAATTTTCAATGGTTGATTTAGGACAACAAGTTGAGAAGTTAGACAAAGATAATTTTTAGTCTTGGAGGCATAGAATGATAAATTACCTTAAAGGTAAAGGTTTATGGAGTCTAGTTAGTGGAGATGATCCACAACTGGTGGACCTTCAAGATCCCAACATAACTTCGACACAAAGGAGACAATTTTTTGATTGGGAAGAGAGGAATCGAAGGGTGATGTTCCTCATTTCTAGATTTTCTTTATGAAAATGGCATCAAGCGACAATTTACATGTAGGTACATGCCTCAACAAAATGGAATAGCTGAAAGGAAAAATAGACATATCACAAAAGTTGAAAGGTGCATGCTCAACTAGATGAAGGTGCCACTAAACTATTGGGTTGAAGCAGTTAGTACGCTGTTTATTTGATGAACAAGTGCACAACGGCTTGAGTGCATAATCTAACTCTCGAGGAGGTTTATTCCAGTAAGAAACCTGACCTTACATATCTCAAAGTTTTTGGATGTGTGTGTTATGTTCACATCCCTCAAGAACTAAGGACAAAGATGGAGGCAAAGTCCGAAAAATGTATTTTCATTGGATATTCATCGGAGCAAAAGGGATACAGGTGCTACAATCCGGTGACAAAGGAGCTACGAGTCTCACGAGATGTCGTATTTGATGAGCTAAGACCATGGTTTGGAGACAAAGGGAAGAGAAGATTCTTGAAGAAGATTGTGAAGATGATGGAGGTGCTATCCAAGAAGAATTTCAGCAAACAAGCACTCAAATGTTAGGTCCAGAAGCTTCTACGTCACTTGGAGAAAGCTCAACATGGAAGGGGAGACTAAGGAGTCATTCCTCATCACCAACATCAGGTTATAAAAGATTTGAAGCTGAAAGTGCTGCCCAAAATAGTGATTCAAATGCAAGTGAAGAAGATTATGAAGAGGTCATTACACCAAAGGTAAAGCTGAACCGGTTGAAGAAGCAATATTCAAAAGGAAATCAAAGGAGGTCTTCCAGAGCAAGGTATCCAATTCAAAGGCTGAGCTATGATAGTTTTATTGCAAATCATTTTGCATATATGACACAGGTGGTCAAAGACAAAGAACCGGATGCATATGAAGAAGCATGTACACAAAAATAATGGCAAGAAGCTATGCAAGAAGAGATAAAAGCTCTCAAGGACAATCACACATGGGAGCTAGTTCCAAAGGCTGAGGGTATGAATATTGTTCCAAATAAATGGGTGTTTAAAATAAAGAGAAATGCTAATGGTTCTCTAGCTAGGCATAAAGCTAGACTAGTAGCAAAAGGATTCAAGCAAACTCACGGCATCGAATATGAAGAGACTTTCAGCCCGGTTGCAAAGATGGGAAGAATTAGAACCTTGATTGTAGTGAGTGCAACAAGGAGATGGCCATTGTACCAACTTAACATAAAAAATGACTTTCTCAATGGTGAACTTCAAGAAGAGGTATACATGAGTCAACCGATAGGATTTGAAGACAAAAAACATCCAAATTTTGTTTGTAGATTGAAGAAATCTTTGTATGGGGTGAAGCAAGCACCATGTGCTTGGAATCAAAGATTGGTCGAGTACCTCACAAGGTGTGGGTATAGTCCAAGTAGTGCAAATCCCTCTCTCTACATGAAGAAAGAAGAAGGCAAGCAGGTATATATTTGCATATATGTTGATGCTCTCATCATAACAGGAAGTAATGTTACAGGAATACAAGAGATAAAAAGAAAAATCGGTAAGGAGTTTAAAATTTCAGATCTTGGTGAGCTGAAATACTTTTTAGGCATTGAGATAATCTATGGGAAAGATGGCATCTACTTGATGCAAAGAAAGTACCTGTTGGATGTTCTTTTCAGATTCAGAATGAGTGAATGAAAACCACTCACTCAACCTATGGACACAAATGTGAAGCTATGCTCAAATGATGGAGAGAAGTTACATGATGTAACTACATACAAGAGTATTATAGGTTCATTGATCTATGCTACGATCACAAGACCAGATTTGTGTTATATTGTTGGATTTCTTTCTCCATTCATGCAAGCTCCAACAAGTGAACATTTAAATTCAGCCAAACGAGTGCTAAGATATGTGAAGCACACAGTCAATCATGCCTTGTTTTATAGATATGATGAAGAATTACAGGTAAAAGGCTTCAGTGATGCTGATTGGGCTGGTTCGAAGGAAGATAGAAGATCCACTTCAGGTTATGTGTTCATGATAGGTAGCAAACCTATCACATGGAGCTTGAAGAAGCAACCTACTGTTGCACTATCATCGAGAGAAGCTGAATATAGAGGATTAGCCTTTGCAACTTGTGAAGCTATGTGGATTAAGAAGCTCTTGGATGATCTTGATGTGCAGGTGGAGACCATTCCAATTTATGGTGACAACATGTCAAGCATTCACGTGACAAACAATCCAATGTTTCATGCACGAAGCAAGCACATAGAAGTGCATTATCATTATGTTCGAGAAAAAGTTTTGAGCAAGGATGTGGATATAAAGTTCATTGGAACTAATGACCAGGTTGCAGAAATGTTTACAAAGTCCTTAGATAGTTCTAAGCTAAAGAGGTTCAAGGATGACATCAACTTGCAGGATATGGCTGAAGGTGCAAACTCACATGTGAGCTTGAGGAGGAGTGTTAAAAATAAAGAAGTAAGGTCGTATATATTTTTGCAAAAAGGATTTTCTTCAAGTAGACAGAAAATACAAAAATGAAAAATAGAAGCATTTACTTCAACAAGTAGTGGAGGCCAAAAGAGAATCAAATCCAAAAACTGAAGTGTAAGAGGAGTGGCTGTCCAAAGTAGTGGAGAAGTTATGGAGAAGAGCTCTCAAACTCATCATGAGAGTTTTTGGTCACTTGGCTATAAAAGAGGCAAGGGAGGAAACTCAAGAACAAAGGAAGAAGGCATG
This sequence comes from Ceratopteris richardii, assembly GCA_020310875.1. Classification (NCBI taxonomy): domain Eukaryota; kingdom Viridiplantae; phylum Streptophyta; class Polypodiopsida; order Polypodiales; family Pteridaceae; genus Ceratopteris; species Ceratopteris richardii. Next base: position 74,505,516 of record CM035421.1, on the reverse strand, counting down.
GAAGTCTGATTGTAGCTAGTTCATTTGGTTTGAGTTATTTCATTATGTTCACTCTCATAGAGTATGTCTAGCTGCATACCAATTTTTGGGTAGTCTACTTGTGAGAGTCATATCTCTCAATATATGTATCCAATTTTAGAGTTTAAACATTCGTTGGAAAGCTTATCTCAAGTACTTCCTTTCTCTAGAACAGTTTTATCAAATTCTTTATGCTCTCTGAGTTATTCAGGTTTTAGTGAAGTCTAGTTTTCAGCCTAACTGAGTGGACAGGTAGCCTGTTTTGAAGCAAACAGTTGCCAACCCAAATCTACTCCAAATTGAGTGTTTGATAGCTCATTTGAGAGCTACAGATGTCTCAAGTTCATTGAATTTTTCAGTTGGTACCAGTTTTCATTTGAAGGTTCAGCTATTTACAAAAGTCTTGATCCTGAGAAGGTCTTCTACACTTTCCACTGCGAATAGGAGAGGAATTCTCCAACAATTCATGTGGTCACCTCTACAAGTATAACATCGCTTCAACAAGGTGACTCTAGGTGTTTGTCTATCTTGAACTCATCTATCACAATGGAGGGTCTGGAAGTATTAGTAGAGCTGTCAAAATCATTATAGAGTTTGGACAATTCTAACTCCTCACCCAAGTTGTTTCTATGTAAATACACATTCCCAAGCATTGATCTAGTGTGATTGGCTCCTTGAGTTGTACATATGATCTAAGTTTCCTAGTAGAAGTCCATCTAAAAATAGGGAAACTTGTTTTGCTTGTGTAGGTAATTCAGGTGTGGGACATCTTTCCAAATGTTGTTTAAATCTATATCTGGCTTTAGCCACACTATTTCATGGGGTGTCTACTTGAAGCTGTGGATCAAGGATGATGTATTATGCATAATGCCACTCTTGGAAAATTCTGTGATAAATGCTTCTAGCAGTTGACCTATATTTTGGTAGTTGTGGTTGTTTAGGGGTTGAAACCAAGCTAAGGAAGTACCCTTGAGGGTGGAGCCACATGCCTCAAGCTGGATGAACAAGTCCTCGACTTGTTCAACTCTTAACACTTATTTGAACTTGACCACATGATCATAAGGATCTCCTAACCCATCAAAGTATTTTTTAATTATCTTGACCACTTGAGAGGGTCTAAGGGCTCTTAGGTACTCTCGAAGTCTAGGCAATGGTAAATCTTGTGCATCTCTTTCATGCCTATGTGCTTTATGTCTCTCTCTTTCAGATCTTTCACTTTCAAGTCGTGATCTATCTCTGCCCACAGTGTGTGCAAAGCTTAGCTCAGGTCTCTCTCTGGTGTGTTTTCATTGTACTTCTAGGACATGGGATGATCCTGCACCTCCTTGATCATGATAGGTAGTGGATGTATGTAAGAGAAATACTAGTCTACCCTTCCATGTGTAAACAAGCCTATATTGATTCATCACTGTGAATACTCTCTCCAAGGTGTTATCCAGATAGATTACCTTTCCAAGGATCTTTGGATCCTGGAATTCGTAAGTACAAAGTCTTGTTAAATGATTGCAATTTTTTGATCTAACTCTCCAAAAAAACTTCATCAATTTCCTGGTTAATGACGAGTTCTATGGTTGATTTATCCTGAGGAACCCATTCTGGTGTGAGTATTCTAGATAGGATAGACTTTCCTCGAGGAGTTCTAGATTCTTGTCCTTCTTTTCCTAGATCAGGTTCTCGTATATCAAACTCTGATATGATGGATCCAAACTCATTTGTCCTATCTGATAATATGGTGACCACGTACATGGTTCTTTCCTTGTCAATATAAGAACCCTCTTTGAGTTTGACCACTAGGTGTTCAAGTCTGAAGGGTTGATCTGGGTTTTTAAATTGGATGATTGATCTTCTCAACCCATCCTCTTAGATGCAAGCACCTAATCAGTTGGTCTTGATATATTCCAATTGTGTTTTATAGGGACATTCTGGTGTCTATAAATATGCAATGCCTAAGCTACCTATGGGTCTCTCCATGCTAAAAGACATTTTTGAATCACTTGTTTTTGAACTTAGCATGGAGGGATAATCACTAAGTTGTTGTGCCCATGAGCTAGTTGTGTGATTGACACTAGCTTTAGAGGATCTGATGTTGTGTCTATCCTAGCCTAGGTGTCTACCTGATCTAAGGTTCATAAGCTTTGTGTACTAGTCCCAATTTTCCCAAGTACAGCTGCATTGCAATGTTCTTTTGAATTAGTTACTTGTTCTTTTATAGATTTCTCTAGTGTAATCTTGTTTGATAAATATCATTGTTAGGAATACTTGAGTTTCATAGCACTTTGAGATGTGATCAGTCCACTCAAGTCCCTTTCCTTTAGGATTTGTTGCAACAATATCCTAATGCTTGAACTTGAGTAATTAGGGTTTCTTCCACTTGTATCATTCCTAATGTGACCCTAATTAATGAATACCACTAATTGTACGTAGCCTATACTAGACATTGACCAAGGCAATAGAGAGTTCTCCCAACCTTGAGTTTGGTGCTTTGGAAAGTGCTTCGGTGTCCAATAAGCATGGTCCCTAAACCTCACTTTGTTTTGCACTTTACCTTGCTCTAGACACCCTTGAATGGCTCTTAATGGACCTGTAAAAGTCTTAAGTTTAGATCAAGCTTTAACTTCAATTTATCTGAAAGACACTTTGATTCAAGCATTTTTGAAGACCCATTTTCCCCTTCGTATTTCTCAAAATCCTTTGGAGCCCCCCTGGCTTCCTAATCCCACTTGAAGGTCAACTTCCAATTACCCTATCTTAAAATCAACACACTATTTTTAAGAAAATCAGTTGAGATCTTGTGGGATTTGAAATGAGCTTTCCACTGCCCTCTAGAGCTCAAAAAATGGATTTTGGATGAGAAAGTTATGTGAATTCACGCTCCTGTGGGTCAAACAAACAAATAGAACCTATCAAAGAATCGTGATTTTTTGAGAGTCAGAGAACCGGAAAGTTGTGATGTTGTGAAAGCCAAAAGCCAAAAAGTCGTGATGTTGTGAGAGCCAAAAACCAAAAATTTGTGATGTTGTGAGAGCCAAAAACCTAAAAGCTGTGATTTTTTGAGAGTGACACCCACAGAATCACAAATTTTTTGAGAGTGGGATAACCAAAAAATTGCAATTTTTTGAGAGTGATACAACCAAAAAATCGGGATTTCTTTGAGATTGAGGCAACTAGAAAATCGTGATTCTTTAAGAGTGAGAAAATAAAAAAATCATGATTTTTTTGAGAGTGAGACAACTAAAAAATTGTGATTTTTTAGAGTGTGACAACCAAAAAATCATGATTTTTTTTAGAGTGAGACAACTAGGAAATTGTGATTTTTTGAGAGTGAGGCAACTAGAAAATCATGATTTTTTGAGAGTGAGAAAACTAGAAAATCACAATTCTTTTGAGAGTGACACAACTAGAAAATCACAATTCTTTTGTAGTGAGACAACCAAAAAATCGTGATTTTTTTAGAGTGAGATAACCAAAAAATTGTGATTTTTTGAGAGTGACACAACCATAAAATCAAGATTTTTTTATAGTGAGACAACTAGAGAATCGTGATTTTTTGACAATTAAAGAACTCACAAATTTGAATGATTTTAGGCAGGAACAGGGAATCGGGATATTAAAAATATTTGAATTTTCCACAAAGTTGTGATTTTTCCAAAAAGTTAGGATTTCTGAGAATTTTTGTGAGAACTTACTCTCAATAACTCAGTTACACTCTTCAACAATTTCCTATCTAACTTGTTAACCCAAAAATGAGCTTTCTAGTTTTTTTTTTATAGTTTTTCACTAGCTTTGGCCTTGTTCAGACCCATTATCAGGCCTAGTTAAAAATTAGGTTCCAAGGCTTATTTGAGGCCTCAAACGAAGTCTAAAAATCATGAAAAGTGGTATGTAGATACTTCTTATACTACTCAAGCTTGAGAACTCCTCGGCTTGAAAAAAAAGGAGTTGCAAAAAAATGAAATGATATTTACAATGGTTTTTAGTGATCAAAATCACATTATAGGGGTTTCTTTTGAAAATTTGACATATACTTGTTGGATCTTGTTGGAACATCAAGAATACACTATGCTTGAGGTGGATTTGATCTGCATCAAAAACTATCACTTGGATTACGTCAAAGGAATATCCGTTGGAGAGTTCTTTTACTTATGCTCACTTATTGTATTTTTAAAAAAAGATTTTTCACGCATCTTTTATCATTGTAAAAGCCTCGAGCTTTACACATGTAAAATTAGAATGAGAGGGCCCAAATTCCATGAATTTGTGGTATTTGAGTTTCAATCAATCAAGCAATCAATCACCTAAAAGTAGATCAAACTACATCTTCACTTTTCCTAGATTGTAGGGAAGTGAATCCATTCCCTCCAAAAACTCTTACCACCTTCATTTTAATTCAAAGTCCACTTGTAGAAGTCATGAAGCACTTGAAATTTCTATATAAAGACTTCAACACACTTGTACAATACATGGATGCAATATACATACACTTGTGACCATCATTGTCTTGCTCCTTCATTTTTCTACATCGTCTTCTTCACCAATAGTAAGCTTGCAAAGCCTATTACTCTCTCTACAAAGCTTCCGATTGGATGCAAGATGACTCATTGGAAAGTTATAAGGTCTAATTTATGCGTGAAGATTTTCATAGAATTTGGTTGGGTAAATTGGGAGAAATCTTAGTTTTTCTATCTCAGGGTCAATCTCTACATATTCTTGAAAAATAGGAGGTACCACTGTTGAGTGTCTGATTCATTCCTAAAGCATATTCTACTTATTCCTTATAATCTTGTGCATTCTATACACTCAACCCTATGTGTATCATACCCATAAAATGATTTTTTCTAATTGTAATCATACTGATCTCTATGAGCATTTGAAGTTCATTATCTCTTCGAAAGATAGTAAGTTTTTTGAGCTAGTCGATGCGCAAACCTATCTGTTTTGTATCGACTCCTTCTCCTTGATGCTTCAAAGTACATAGTGCATTTTATTGTACTTATCTCATGCCTATAAGGTCTATTTGAGTCTCCATAAGCTCAAGGGCTAGTCTTGTGACGGTTGGGTGGACCAACCTTTGTCGCTTTGCAACTCACTTTTCTACCTCCTACAAGCTTCTCTAAGTTCTTTCAGTGGTATCAGAGCTAGATCAAGATGGGTGATGGCTTTCCTTCAATGATCTAGAAGCTTGATCGACACAACTATGCGGCTTGGCAAATCAGAACGGAGGCATATTTGTAAGGTAGAAATCATTATGGAATTGTAGCAGGTGATGAAGTTATGCCTATTCCAAGATCCAAAGGAGGATGAAATGAAGAAGATACCTAAACAAACCATCACAGAGTTTCTTACCAAGGTCAAGGAGGTTGCGGATCAGTTAGCATCCATTGGAGAGCTGATTGAAGAAGAGGTCATCATGAGGAAAATTCTCAATGGGATTCAAAGTGACAAGCAATGGAAATCCTTCACCATAGCTTATGATCTCATCATGGATGTGTAAAATCTAGACTTCAACATCTTGCTTGGACAACTCTTCAATCAAGAAGCCAACAATAGCATAAAGGAAGGTAATTCCTATCATGCTAATTCAACTAGTGCTCTATATGCAGATAAGAAGGATAAGAAGTTGAAAGGCAAGAAGGAAGAAGATGAAGAGGAGACTTCCCAAGCCAACTTCGTGAGCAAGAGCAAGTGGAAGGTAAGAAGAAAGGACCAAAGCATGACAAATCCAAAGGTCAAAATGTTCAACCTTGTGCCATATGCGATAAGACCAACAACACCACTCAGAATTGTTGGTTCAATGGGAAGACCCAGGAAGGAAGTGGAAGAGGTGCATATGGCAACAATAGAGGTAGAGGTGGACATAACTTCAACAACAACAATAGAGGCTCTAATATAATGGACTTCAAAAATTATTCAAAAGATCAACCACACAAAAACTCATTGCTTCTTATGAATCTAAGCCACAAAGAAGGTAAACAAGATGATCATTTGTTCTACATAGATTTAGGATGTTCAAATCATGTTGCAGGCAGCTTGCTTACCTAGCTGAAAAACATCACAAAACTCATGTAGACCTTGGCCTTCAAGATTTGATATCTCCTTCACTAATCCTGCTTTGCATATGCTTTTTAACTTGGTAATATTGATATTGTTGGGTGTGTGTAGAAGTGCGAGAGACACACAAGAAGCACACACACGGAGCACAAACACAGCAAGACACACGGAGAAGACGATGGTTGGAATAGCTCTCTCTATTGACGATCAACTGAATTGAAGTAAGAGCTGAATAATATTCCTAAGTACAAAGTACCACCACATATAAGAGTATCAAGTATGTGGTAACATGGGGAAAAACCTCTAGCCCGCACTAGAGTAAAAAGTGCCCATGTATAGGGAAAAGGTTCACATCAAAGCTACTTGAGGAACACATAAGTGTAACAAACCCCCCTGGAGCGAATGATGTGAACACAAACACGGAGTGACAGATCAGCCCCCACAAGGTAATAAGCCTAAAGCTTTGCGAAAAGCTTCAAAATTTTCCCGTGGAAGACCTTTGGTGAATATGTCTACCACATTATCTTGTGTAGGCACAGATATCAAATCAATATCTCCTGCATGAAGGTGCTCTCTCACATAGTGATAATGCACCTCAATATGTTTGGTCTGTGCATGAAACATTGGGTTTTGTGCAACAGCCAAAGCACTCTAACTATTAGTGAGAATATGCGTAGCAACATCAATCTCCATGCAAAGATCCATCAATAGGCGTCTCAACCATATACACTCCAGGATAGCAGTGAAAGTAGCCGTGTACTCAGCTTCACAAATCGATGTCGCCACTGTAGGTTGCTTCTTACTCAACCAAGATATGCATGAGTCTCCAAGGAAAAAGCAATTACCACTACTGGACATGCGAGTGCCTCTGAGATATCTAAACACACGTTTTACCACTTGCCAATGCTTAGTGCCAGGGCTATGCATGAATCTACTCATTTGGGAAACTTCATACTGTATATCCGGCCTTGTGTTGCATGCATATATAAGACATCCCACAGGTTGTTGATAAAGAGAAGTGTCAAATGCATCACTGGAATCCTGAACTAAGAACCTGAATCTTGTCTCATCTGGTGTGGAAGCTGGCTTACAATCCTCAAAGTCAAAACACTAAAGTAGTTTTTCAACATACTTTGCTTGATGCGTAACAATTCCCCCCTCAATGGATACAAATTGGATGCCAAGATAGTAGCTCAAAATACCAAGATAAGTGACATCAAAAGTATGCTGCAAATCAACCATAAGAATGTCAAGTTTTGCATCACATGACCCAGTCAAGAGTATGTCATCGACATTAAGAACAAGCACTATAAGATCAGCCCCATTTTTGTGTACATAGAGTGTGCTTTCAATTGAACTACATGTGAAGCCAAGAGCAGCCAAGTGCTTATGTATTTTGTCATACCATGCACGTGGAGCTTGCTTGAGACCATACAAGGCTTTATGCAAGTGACAAACCATATGCTCCTTCCCTTTCATAGAAAATCCAGGAGGTTTCTTCACATAAGCCTCTTCTTGCAAATCACTATTCAAGAAGGCTGTTTTTATGTCCAACTGATCCACTTTCCAACCTCGATGGGCAGCCAATGCAACCACGGTACGAATGGTAGTCATGCGTGAAGTAGGTGCAAAAGTTTCCTCATAGTCAATGCCATATTGTTGCACATATCCTTTGGCAACCAATCTAGCTTTGTAGTGATCAATGCTACCATCAGATTTTCTCTTAATCTTATAAACCAACTTTGTACCAATGGCATTCTTTTCTTTTGGAAGTTCACATAACTCCTAAGTACCATTCCTATGTATGGAATCCATTTCTATTTGCATAGCACTCATCCATTGTGGATCCCCACATGCATCTTCAAAAGAAAGTGGCTCTTCATTACATGATGTAGCAATAAGAGAATAATCCACAAAATTACTTGATGCATGGTGAGAGCTTGATCTTGTTCTACCAAGTAAAGATGCACTCAATTTACTGTCCTGAAAAGTTTGTTTCAGCCACTTTGGCATAGATTGTGCACTCTTGATAGACATGCGTTCATTATGTAATACATCTTCAACATGTAAATCATGTGTGGGCTGAATTTCATGCTCATTTTCAGCCATATTTTGATGCAAATGTTCAACCATATGTGGCTGGAAATTCCTAGCAGTTTGGATATTTTTTGGTTGAAATTTTTCAGCCATGTTTGGCTGGAAATTCTCTGCATTTTCAGCCCGATTTGACTAGAATTTTTCAGCCCTTTGAGCCTTAGTTGGCTGGTCTACATGACCATAGTCAAGCACACCATTTTGAAACAAAGGCATGAGTGTATCGAACACATCTTCTGAGCTAATTGTTGGCTGTTTTTTGCATTAGAGTAGAGGAAAAACTGAATTTTCAGCAAATACCACATCTCAACTCACAATAATGGTGTTTGTCAATGGATGGTACAATTGATATCCCTTACTTTCAATGCTATAACCAACAAATATACATTTCTTTGCCTTGTCATCAAGTTTGTGATGTTCTTGTGATGGCACAAGAGCATATGCCAAACAACCAAACACACGCATATGACTAACCATAGGCTTATGACCATTCCAAGCCTCATAAGGAGTGATAAATCTCAATGCTTTTGTAGGGCAGCGATTCAACACATATTTTGCACACATGATCGATTCCATCCAAAACTTATCAGGAAGATGCTTTCCTTTAACCATACATCGTGCCATTTCAAGTAGAGTTCTATTTTTACGCTCTACTACACCATTTTGATGAGGTGTATATGGAACCGTACATTGGTGTGAAATACCTCTTTCACAAATAAAAGCATTAAACTCATGTGACATGTATTCACCACCACGATCCGTGCATAGAGTCAAAAGCTTTTGTCAAGAAAAATTTTCAACCATAGCTAAAAATGCTTTGAAGCAAGAAGATACCTCATTCTTTGCTTTCATAGGATACACCCATGTATGGCGAGTAGCATCATCAATGAAGGTAACAAAATATACATGCTTCCCAAAAGATGGAGTCTTGACGGGACCACATACATCACTATGAACAATCTGCAATTTTCTTGTAGTGTGTGTATGACTATCTTTTGGAAAAGAATTTTCCCAAGAATGCAACCTTCACATGCATGCTTTTCAATGGACTCAAGTGTAGGCATACCAATAACCATATCCTTCTTTTGCAAGTAAATCAAACTATTGAAGTTCAAGTGACCAAAATGAGCATGTCAAAGCTCCATTTCAGCCATGGAAGAAGTATGAGCAACCAAGGCATTCGAGGTAGCCCTCTTGTATGTATCCATGCGATACAAACCATTACATAATGTATCGGACATCACGATAACATCGCCATTGTTGAAATCATGAACCATACACTTATCATCAACAAAGTGTACATGAAGTCCAGCTTTGGCAATCAACGGAACTAAAATTAAGTTCGTCTTGATACCGGGCACATACAATGCGTTTTTTAAGAGAATCACACCTCCATTTGCAGTCATAAGCTCAATTTCTCCTAATCCAATGATAGGATAAGAGGCATTGTTTGCACATACCACATGTCCTCCTTTGGGTGCATCTTTCAAAGAGGCAAAAAATCTTTTGCATGAGGTTATGTGCTTTGAAGCACCACTATCAAAGAACCAATCCGAATCAGCCTCACTCACAACCATACATTTAGAATGCAAAGAAGCATCATAATGACATGTAACAACACATGCCAAAAAATCTTGAGCCATGTTAGCTTCATCATTCTTTACATTTGTTGAATTTTCAGCAATAGACATGCTAGATTCCTTCTTCTTTTCATTGCGTTTACCAAGCTTTCTACACTCATGAATAGTATGACCAACCTTCCGGCAATATTTGCATCTCTTCTTCTTTTGCAAATCACCATCATTAAAGGAATGAGTGGAAGGGGAAGGTTGAGGCTTTGGTTTTGATGAACCTAAAGCTGAACCATACTTGCTTTTCCCCTTTTGTGAGATAGCAAGTGCTTGTGTTCCCTCAATCAAACCACTCCTATTCACTCTAGATTGCTCTTCTTGCAAAAGAAGAGACACAACCTCATCAAATGCATACATATTAGGATTTCATTTTGCAACCAAACGGAGTGTAGTAGCAAAGCTTTGAAAAGATTCCGGTAATCCTTTCAACAATGTAGAAATGAGTGATGCAGCTGGAATGATCTCATCTATGTTTGCCAATTGCTCTTTCAAGTCCTTGATGTGTGTCACATACACATCCACCGACTCATTTTCAACCATACATAAATCCTCAAGTTGCTTCCTCAAGTATGTAACACATGCTTCATTACGCACAGCATACAAAGAAGCAAGAGTGTCCCATGCCTGTCATGATGTAGAGCATGACCGAATGTGTGGAAGTATGTGATGCTTCACAAAAATCGCAATCAAAGCATGAGCTTGAGCATCTTTTTCATCCCATCTAAGCTGCTCATGTGTAGGTGGAGAAGGAGAAACCATTGTACTCGAAGAAGAAGCTCCATCTATGACAGTAGATTGTGAAGTAGAAGAACCTACGGGTCTTCGATCTACATCTGCCACTATGTTCCAAAGTTGTTTAGCAACAAGAACATGCTTCATCATGTAAGACCACATCGGATAGTTGGTCCCATCAAGCTTATCTTCAGCTTGAAGCATGCCAAACAAGTCATTGCTGCTTGCCATTTCACAAAAGAACAAGAATGTGATAAAATGTTTACTTCAACGAAAGCTGAAATGAATGCTGAAATTTCAGCTCACAAACCGTCACTTTGATGGCAATTCTAACTGCATGAATGGCTTCGAACCAGGGGTAGAACCCTAGCGTACTTGGTGGAAATGTTTCTTGGCTGCTAAAATTCACAGTTCTATGCTCGGAAGTCGATTTTGCATTGTTAAAAGTGTGCGCACGCCACGATGTGAAAAGCCGAAACTTGAGGAGCTGAACCTACTCTGATACCACTATTGGGTGTGTGTAGAAGTGCAAGAGACACACAAGAAGCACACACAAGGAGCACAAATGCAACAAGACACATGGAGAAGATGATGGTTGGAATAACTCTCTCTATTGACGATCAACTGAATTGAAGTAAGAGCTGAATAATATCCTTAAGTACAAAGTACCATATATAAGAGTATCAAGTATGTGGTAACATGGGGAAAAAACCTCTAGCTAGCACTAGAGTAAAACAGCATAATTTTTCTTCTTCAAATTTCTATGATACTCTATCAAGATCCATGTAAATGTTCTAGAGGAGTCCTCTAGATGCATGAACTCCAAATGTTGTAACATTAGCCTTGTATAATAGTAGGAATTTAGTGTTTTCCAATAAAAGTTGTGGTCTCTTGTGTGAAAGGACCATTTTTAGGGCACATGTATATAAGTCACTTGAAGACTCATTGTAAAGGACTTTTTGCCATTGAGAGTAGTCAAGCTGAAATTTCCAATTTGCTTTCTCTTTACTGAGTATCTTCTTCTCTAAGAGCTTGTATGTGTGTTGGATGCTCGATAAGTGTGTACAGGAGTGTTAGCCCTTGCCTCTCTTGTTTTAGTTACTATAGTGCATGTGTGAAGCTCGGTCAGTTATGGAGTAGGAGTTGGTGTTTCCGTCCACTCACTATTTTGCTCATAACTTGAAGCATGTTTGTCAGATTAGGTTGACAATAGAAAATTTGATGCATCTCATCAAGAGCTTCAAAACAAACTCGCTATTGACCATAGCCTGGTCTCTTAGCTGAGAGAAAAGCCCTAATTTGTGCTTATTGTTGCAACAAGTATCATGATGTGCATTTTTAGAAGGATAAGCTACTTAAGTGCTAGATGAATCTATGATACATGCATTGTTAGCACCTTCACTTCATTTGTCACCATGTGTGCACATGTCTTCATATAGTTGATATGTCTAATTTCATGGATTGATAATCAAGCATGTATTAATGAACCACTATACGCACTTATGGACTGACTATTGAGGTATAGACTTAGTTAGCACAAGTCCCTAAGATTCTACGACTTAGGTATACACATTTTTCATGTCGTTGTCAGGGAGCTAGTCCAATCAAGGTTCCTACGTGATGATAATAGCTTAGCAGTAAACGTATCATGTGAGGGGAAGCAATTTCAGTAAGTGGCAAGTCTCTAATTTTTTTTGCACTTTTTACTTCACACTCTAGTGGTGCGTGTAATGAGTTAGTAGGTGTTGCTCTAGCACAATGGTAAGCACCACGTTAAGAAGCTCCACCTCCTTAATGTCAATCCGCGGAAAAGATAGGAGTGGTATGAAGATCGTGAACACGAGATATAGTGAGAGTTAAGGTGAGAAGCATAGAGATGCACACACACATACATACACAAGGAAGAGACAAGCAAGACACAATGGAAGGTTGAAAGTAGATTCTATTACTCAAGAACACTCTTACAAGCTCAAAATAGCTCTAAACTCTTCTCTACTCACACACGTTAACCTAAAAAATGAGCTCTCTAGCTCTATTTATAGTTTTTTGACTAGCTTTGACCAATTTCACATCTAATGTCTGGCATAGTTAAAAATAGGTTCTAGGTACTATTTGGAGGTCTAAACAAGGTCTAAAAATAGCCAAAATTGGTATGCTTATTCTACGTAAGCTCCTCAAGCTCAAGGACTCCTCCGCTTGCACAAGATGGAGCTACTAATTACAGAAGTGGTTGTTCTATGTTACATATGGTACAAGAGTGATGAAAATTACTGTTGGGAGTTTTAAAAATTTCTTAGAGAAAAAATGGCTGCCTAGCTCCCCACTACTTCATCGTAATTTGCCTTCACATGCTTCCTCCTCATCTATGACTTTGGCTACTACCAACACCCCCTCCCTCTCACGTCTGTCGTCCTCGACACAACCTTGTTGTGGGGTCTGTCGGATATGGTTTTGTAGGACGTCATGAGCGAGGGTGTGCTCCGCGATGCGAATACCTCGTGCAAGATCAGCTTCAAGTTTTCCCCAATCTATGGGTTGAGGTTCATCTGGCAGTGGAAGTCAATAGAATGTGGAGTACACCAATTGTTCATAGGCAAATAATTGAAGTAGGTCTGTGGGCTTGCTTATGAAAACTTCGGAATGGTACTCCCGAAATCCGGTAGTAAACATCTCTTCAAATGTCATCTTATAGCATGACGGTAAATACCTGATTCAGTAGTGCCAAGCATAACACACCAGTGCCTTGACATGGTGGAAGATTTTAAATACAGTCTGCATCATGTCAAATATTTTGACAGTCATATGTGCTTCAACATCATCCATGCGGTGTAAGCGGAGGAGCTAGTGGCGAATTGTGGCCATCATGTATCTGACTGTGGGGGGTTCACGGGGTGGAGTGAAATAAGGATAATTAAGCCAGTCCTGGCAATGCTTATTATTCTGAACTTTGATTGCGGATGCCTTCTAGGAGTGGCGTCTGGGCATAGGTCCCCAACATGGGTTATACATCAAATGCAATGGTGCCTTGACCCATGTGCTCATCATTTCTGGATATTTTTGTAACAACTTATGGCGCCAAGTTGGTTGAAAGATTTCACCACTCTGTGCCACTGGTGACAAGTCATCAGGCTCAAACTGAGTGGCATGTGATGGTTTCTTGCCCATCTCCTTTTCAATCGCCAATTGATATTCTACCATTAACATGAAATGCGGTTTATATTGAAGCTCTTGGCTTGAGATATACCTTTGAGGGGCCAAGTGAGCGAAGTAAGGTGATTGTAAAATGTGTTCCTCTATCATAGCCATGGCGTGTAATTGTGCCTCCACCCGTGCTGAGTGGGTCTGTACAAGTTCTTCTATGGTCTTCATCCATGCAGCTATAGGGAGTTCAAAAGTGTCTTGGCCTTCAACTGTGACACGTCCGCCTGGATGGGTTGTGGTTCGTAGGCCTCTTCATAAGTTTCCTCCACCGGGATAGAGACATTTTCTTCATCATTTGGGAGTTCAAGTGGGGAATCAGGCCTAGGGGGCTCGAAGAAAACAACAATCTACACTAAGTATCTGAGCCCAACACTTGCACACACCTACACATCAAGTTTTGGGACCTTAAGATAAGTTTTCTGGTCAATTTTGATGCATTCTTGCTCTCTTCATGCATCATGGTGCACATACGACAAGGATTTTGCACGACATACATGGTATACAACTAGTTAGAAGCTTTTTTAACTGTACAATTTGCATGAATTAGTGTTGCAAGTGCAACTAGCACTTGGTTTTGCAGGTATAGCCAAAAGAATATAAGAACTTGCAGTGTTCTTATTGTTAGACTGTGTCGCAAGCACGAGGATTATTGCAAGGGTGAGTAGTGCCCTTTGGTATCTTTGTATATATATATTGTGCCTGTCAACACCTCTTTTTGGAGAAGAACATGTAGTGCCCTTGGTTTGATTTTTTTATTTTCATTTTTACGCCGTTATGCTACTGAAATGTTTAAGATTTAGCATGCATATGCATAAAAAGTAGATAAAGCATACTAAAAGTTTCTTTTATGTTACTTCGTTTATGTTACTTCTTTTATGTAAAATCTTGTGATTTGTCTATTTCCTCTACCACTTGGATATCTTATGTGTACATAGAGCATAAAAACTTAAAGAAAAAACATAAAAATCATAAAACCATGAAAAGACACCTACACCTTTGTCACTCTAGCACAATGGTGAGTACCAATGTGAGAAGATTCACCTCATAATTGTCAATCCGTGGAGACGTGAGGACTAGTATGAAGACTATGAGCAAGTGAAGGCACAAGTGTGTGAGTGAGAAGCACACAAGCATGCACACACATACACACACACGCGCACACAAGGCAAGAACAAGGAGAGGAACAATGGAGTTCTTTGCATTAGTCAAAAAGTCTATTACATAAGCTCAATTCACAAACAATCTAACCTCAAAAATGAGCTCTCTAGCTCTTTTTATAGTTTTCTAACTAGCTTTGGTCTTGTCTAGACCTAGTGTCCGACCTAGTTAAAAATTAGGTTCTAGAGCCTATTTGAGGGCTCAAACAGAGTCTAAAAATTATGAAAATTGATATGTAGCTAGTTCTAATACTCCTCAAGCTCGAGGACTCCTCGGCTTGCACAAAATGGAGTCTATTCTACCAAAAACGGAATTTACAATGTTTGTGTAGTGATTAAAATCACTTGAGTTGTAAATGGTCCATGGAAAAAATGATTGGGCCTTGTTGCCGTATTGTGCATGACTCCTCCGTTGCGCTAGTATGCTCTTCATCTGACTTGTATGCCAACACACCTCCCTTCCTAGCGTCTATCGCCCTTGACAGACCTCTGTTCTATCGGGTGGTCGATATAGTATTGGATGACATTGGTGGCAAGTTCCTGTTCTCCTATCCTTAAGCCTCTTGCTAGATCAGCTTCCAATGCATCCCAATTTATTGCGCCAGGGACCTCTGGTTGCGGGGTGGTGTAGTACTCAGAGTACATTGCTTGTTCACAAGCAAAGAGATGGAGCAAGTGTGTTGGCTTCGGTGCGAAGATCTCCGAGTGATACTCCCAGAAACCTGATCTGAACATTTCTTCGAAGGTCTGTTTGTAACATGCAGGGGGGTATTTGATGTGTGCATGCCAGGCGTAAGCCACACGAATACTGGGGGTGGTGTGCATGTCATACACCAAATCATAATTTCCATTGGTAAACCCCGGGAGACGTACCTGTGGTGCGGTTGCATTTCTAAAAGTTTTCAAGACTACCTGCATCATATCTAAAATTTTAAGCATCATTTGAGCTGCTACATCTGGCATGGGCTTCAATCGCGGCATCCAATGGCGAATTGTTCCCATCATGTATGCTACCGACGGTGGTCCCTGTGGTGGCGCAATGTACGGGTAGTTTAGCCATTCCTTGCATTGCGCGTTGTTCTGCACTTTGATATTGAATGCCTTCCAAGACCTGCGGCGTGGAACTGGACCGTAGCATGGATTGTATAGGAGATGTAAAGGCGCGTTGTTCCATGTGCGTAGCATTTTTGGATATGTCTCTAGAAATGTCTGCCGCCAGGTGGGTTGACGAATTTTGCCTTTTTGCGCCTCTGCAGGAAGGTCTTCGGGTTGAAATTGGGTAGCAAAGGTAGGAATTTGACCCGTGACTCTCTGTATTTCTGCATTATAATCAGCCAAGATAATATAATAAGGCCTGTATCGGAGTTCAAATGAGAGGATAAGGCGTCTCGATGACAGGTTCTTGAAGTAAGCAGATTGTAGCACAGTTTCCTCTATGACCCTCATGGCCTGATTTTGCACTACTGTGCGCTCTTCGTGAGAACTCCCGATTTCCTCCACTTGACGTAGCCATGGAGGCCGTGGTGCCTCGAATGTGTCCTGAGCTTCTTCCGTTTGTTGGCCTCCTGGGAAGGGTTGTGGGTCGTATTCTTCTTCAAATGTCTGTTCCACAGGAATTTGTACTACTTCTTCATCGGTGGGAGCCTCTGGAGGGGAAGGTGGTCTCTCATATTGTAGTAGACGTGCTTGCAATTCGGTGACCTATTTCTGGAGATCTTTTAAGGCCTCTGAGTCTGTGAGAAGTGAAGCCGCGGAGGAGGTGGTTTGAGAGGCTGCTGTTGTTTCTTTTTGGTGTTTCTGCTTCAGTTGACCCAGTTCCTTTGATAGCAGGTCATGTGCTTCAAGCAGCATGGCATAGTCTTCCAATATGATCTTGATATTGTCGGGGGTCACTGCTTGAAACTTTGATGGGCTGATGGGTGCCCTAGGTGTGCTTTCGATAGCTGCTTCTAGGTTCTCCTGATTTTGTAATTGCAGGCGTCGATTCTCTTCATGAGTGGCAGCAAGATGTCGCTTGAGTAGGGCCATATTTCGCTGAAGCTTTGAATTGCATTCCAGTTGTGTCCGTAGATGACCTTCTACCACTTGTATTGCTTCCTGATCTATGTTCTGTAACTGTACCTCCAATATGCTATGAGCCTCTTGGAGAGTTTGGAATTGTGTGTGGAGGCGAGCATTTTCCTCCACTAGTGCAGCAAGTCTGTGTTGTAGTGTCTCCGAGTGCTCTTGCAGGCGTTCATTCTGTTGCTGGAGCTAATTGTAATCTGTCCTTAAGTTTGATATACAAGCTAGCATGGTGTCCAATGCATTTCCTATAGATGAGGGGGTGGTGTTTACAATGGAAGATGCATGGGAAGGGAATTGGGGAAGGGGAAGAGTGAATGATGTGTCTATTGAAGACGAGTGTGTGGGTGAAATTGGTGGAGGGGGAATGGGAGGAGGTGGAAGGGTGGGGGGAGGGGGAGGTGCCGTGGGTGGTGAAATGTCCATACTTTCAGGAGTGGGTGCGAGTGTGGGGTCTACCATATACATTGGAATGGTAGGTGGTGTGTGTGTGAAAGTGGTGAATAGATGAGAAGTGGGGTGGGGAGCTGAAAATAAAGGGAATGGTTGAGACCTGGGTTGAAAAGTTCTAGCAAGGAAGTTATGGAGGGATTGGATAAGTGGAGAGATGGAGGTCGGGGGTTGAGGTTGTAGAGTTGAGGAGGGCATGAAGGGTTGCGTGGTAGCAGGGAAACCCATGAATATGGATCTAGGGTCAGGATGACCTATGGCTGAGGGCATGGGGGATGGTTGTCCTAGGGCAGGCTCTATGAGCGATTCGGTGGATTGTGTAGTGATGGGGGTTGCTTCATAGATTGGGTTATCAGAGGTGGAGAATAGGGTTGAACTAGAGATGGGAGTACGGAAGATGAAGGTTGGTTCGGTGGGTTGAGTGGTCGAGGTGATTTCCACGGTTTCTGCTCTAGGAGGCGATGGTGGGGGTGTGGGTGGTAGTGGCTCGGTGGATTCCTCATGGGTGACTGGGTGCTCTTGGCTAGCAGTTTCTGTTGCTTGGGAGGTTGTCTTGATGGGTTCGGATGTAATATTTGGCCCTTCTGCCGTTGTAATGGGGATCTGAACATTCTTACCTGAGCGTGGTCGTGTCTGGAATCTTCGTTGATCATATTGAACTGGAGACCTCCTAATGGCGGTCCGCACTGCTTCTACTACCCCATATGTTTCTGCCATCAATAAGAGACCTTCACTATATTCTGAGTCAACTCCGGCTTCTTCCAACAGCTGAGTCATGAGTACTCTACTGCTCTGTTCGGTGAGCAGTTGTTGCGATCGCACTCGTTCCATAATTTGATACAGCCTTCGGAGTTCCGCTGTATAGGCTGGGGCTTCCGTGGTCTCCTCTTCATATGCTCCTTCTTCTTCTAGGTGTCCTTGTTGTTGACCTTGCTGGGCGTCACTCCAATGTACATGGCGGTCGTCTGTAGATTTTCTTCTTCTTTGTGAAGATGTGCCTTGTTCTTCTGCATCTGAATAATACTCTACATCAGAGAGTTGTGTACTTTGTAAGAATGCTTCGAAGTCCTGAGGATCCATTCCTTCAGCATCTCCAGTTGTAGCAAATTCAAATTCAGATGGAGCAGGAGGAGCTGAAGGGGTAGCTTGTGTCGTAGTTTCAGATCCAGACCTGGGTATCCTAATGGTAAAGAGAGGTACAGTGGTCTCCCTTCGTGGCGATACTTCAGGAGTAGTCAGAACTTCCCTTGTCTGGACACAAGGGATCGCACCCCTCATGCGCTTGGATTGATGTGTGGACGTCTTGAGCTTCTTAAACATTTGTAATTATGCCCAAGTTAAGGCACGTTCAATGGGAACATCGTATGCTAGGCACCGGTAAATAATGCGTGTGATTGCACAGCAACCGTTCACCACTAATTTCCTAGAAGACCTTTTATTTGCTTCATACAATTGATCTATAATCCATACCGGCAGCTTAATTGGTAACGCACCTGCCTCCGCTAAGTAGAGAGCGAACTAGATTCTTTTGTGTGGTTGTGTGAAGCGGTCTTGGCCGGGGAAAGCAAAATGTTGCATGCACATACGCAGAGGGATGGACACGTTTGGTGTGAGTGCTGCCATGTCTTTAAGCTTCAATAGTTTCCTATCCTTCATGTTAGTAGGAACGAGAGCATCCTTCTCAGAAGGTACATGTGTGCCGTGCATATTCAAAGCAGCGCTCACCAACTCCACAGTAAGTTCAAACCTCTTTAACTTGTTGTTGCCCAGCAAGGAAGGAAGAACAAATGATCCTGGTTTGTCCTTTTCTTCATTAGCTTGTAATGTGGAGACCAAATAATAGCATCGGAGGAGATCCGGTTTAGGTAGTGGTGCTTCAAAGTATTCTGCTAGCCCTGCACGTTGCCATATGGTCTGGAGATCCTCGGTGTTCTGTAGAGTCTCAAACTCCTTGGAGAAAAATTGGAATCGAACCCATGATCTGTCATACTCACACTTAGACTCCCATATATACTTGGCCTCTCCTAATGGACCTGGCATGCCATTGAACCAATGAGAATTGGCATGGACTCTTTCTGTGATCCCTGTGGGTGGATCCGGTACCCGGATCTGCTGAAGGTGTTGCAGCTCCACAGGTCGTTCAGTTGGTGGCACATCCACAGGTAGACTATCCACATCGATTCCTGTAGTAAGTATTCCTACTTGTGAGCTCGGACCTGTCGCTTCTGCCATGTTACTTCTTGCCTCCTCATTCTGTGAGAATATAGAAACATGTGTTAACATTGTAAAGGACAAGTTAGAACTGTTTTTGTCCCCATTACAACATTATCATGAGGTTCGGGAGAGATTAGTAGGTTAATAAGTGCTCGGTGCTTGTGTGTGTAGCTAGGAATTGGTTGGACCTAAGAACTAAGTGGAATGATGTAGTGTGAGAGTGACGTAGTTAGTAGGTGGGCATGGATTTACAACTGGGGTCCAGGGGTTTATTACAAGTTTTAGGTTGCCAAATGCGGTGGATGGGCTTTGATCTTGATTTTGTGGAGACTCTGAAGAGTTTGATAGGGGTATCTGCTTGAAGATGAGGCTTTTTAGGGACCCATTTACAAGTGATTCTACTAGTGCTCATGGAAGAATATGTGTCCGTGCGTGATGCGTAAGACTGGGCCTCAGATGTTCGAGTGAGTGAAACATGTTGTACCGGTTGCGGCCTTGGTGTAGCTATTTGAGCCCGCAAGCAAGCCTTAGGCACCCAGATTTGTCGTGATTGTGGGCTGGCCTTCATTGACTTCTTGGGTACCCAAATAGACTTCACCTTCACAGAAGAATTAATGAAGGACTTCTCATTAATGTCATGTTGTTGACTACTAATAAGAGGTTTTGGCCGTGGGGTCGGCCTGGTCTAAACAGGGTATTCGCCTTTTCGCCTCCATACTTGCTTCCATGGCTGAAACAATCTGCTTTGCTCCTTTTTTTGGCATTAGTATCGGTAGTGTTCTGCTTCTTCTGTATTTGATATGCCGTGGGTTGTTGCAACCTTCTGGTCTTTGAAAAAGAAGGGAGTTCCGTCCTCTCCCTGGCTCCGTTGTTGAGATTAGCCTCTTTTTGCATCATACAGTTTTGGACAAAAATAGCATTGTCAACTTCATGTGCGCCCCTGGAAGGACCAGGAGTTTGTGCCTTGCCTAGTTCCTTGAGTGCCTCATTTTCCAATTCAACTGTAATTCGGCTATGATCTACCCATACCTGAAGAAGTCCACTTCTTAGGTTGAGGTGGACTGCATGATCATAGATCCAGTCCTGACCCAAGACAAGAGGCTCAGTGAGGTCCTCATCTTGACACACTAGTACTTTGACTGTCATCACTTCGTCTTGAATGGAGATGGGAAGATCCACCTCGCCCATGCAAGGAGTTTCCACACCTCCCAATCCTATGAGATATGCTTCTATAGGATCGACAGTTAATTTCAATTCTTGACAGTAAGACAACTTGACAGCACTAGTGGATGCACCTGAGTCAATCAAAGCTCTTACAATCTTTGCACCCTTTCCTTGTCCTACTCCTAGGGTTAAAAAAGGCCGTCGGTCGATTATTCTATGGGAATGCCCACCTGAAGTCTCGCACATGGCCATAGGATAGCCTACAGATTCTTGAGTGTCAAGCATAGGCGGGTCTCTGCCTTGTCTCCTCAATTTCATTCGTCGGATGCGTTCTAAAGCTTCTGCCTGTGCTTCTCTTATAATTCGTTTCTCTTCTTCTTTACGTTCCCTGGCAGTGTTGAGTCGATTTAGCATCTCTTCAGTAAGGGGTTCTTGATATAACTTGACTCTGCATCCACTTATGTAACTTGGTAGAATATCGCCCTCTAAAGTGGCTAGTTGAACTGCGCCACTTGTGGAGATTCTATTGATAATCATTGGCCCGTAACCTCTTTTCTCTAATTTCCGTGCATGCTGCTTCAATGTGTAGACTAGGACTAGGTCGCCTGCTTTCAAGCCTTTATCCTTCACATGTGTATCAAAATATGCCTTTTGCCTCTTCTTCGCTACATAGATTCCTGCTGCAGCTCTCAATCGTGTTTCGCCTAGACGTTCAAGATCAAAGATTCGAGAGGAGAGTTCATGGCCTGTCCAGTCATGCTCTTGTGCTACCTTCAATGTAGGTATCAAAAAGTCCAAGGGTAGCACAGCATTTTGGCCAAATACCATCTGAAAGGGGGTGGCTTGGAGTACCGTTTTATAGGCAACCCGGTATGCCCAAACAACATGGTGTAGTTGTTTGTCCCAATCAGAGCGTTTATTGTTCACTAGTTTAGTCAGCACATTGCATAAGATCTTATTAGTGCTCTCAGCCTGGCCATTAGCTTGTGGGTGATAGGGGGCCGATTTCTTATGTATCACCAAGAATTCTTGGAGAAGGTTTTCTATGACTTCATTCAAGAAGTGTGTGCCTCTATCACTCACCAACTCTATTGGCAATCCGTACCTCGTGAATACATTTTCAAATAAGAACTTTGTTGTTGTTTGAGCATCATTTTTTGTAGTAGCTTTCGCTTCTACCCACTTGGTTAGATAGTCTGTGGCCACGATGATATATTCAGCATGTGAACCCTTAGCTGGGGGATTAATAGGACCAACAAAGTCTATTCCCCATTTAGAGAACGCACGTCCGCCCATCATAGGCTTCAGTGGCATCTCATCCTTGCGTATAGGGTACTGAGTTCTCTGACAAACATCACACCGTTTCACATAGGTATGTGCATCCATGTGAAGGGTTGGCCACCAAAAGCCTGCAAATAGTATTGCCTTGATTACCCGATCTGGTCCAAAGTGTCCCCCTACTACACCTTGGTGAGCAGTATCCAAGATTTTGAGATATTCACTCTCATGGACACATAGTCTCAGGTAACCATCTTTACCACGCTTGTATAGATTATCACCAATGAGTGAGTAATCCTGGGCTTCTTGTTCTAAACTCCTTTTCCTAGCCAGAGTCATGTCTGGAGGGAATGTTTTCGTCCTCAGGAAGGATACTGGTGGTTCACTCCAATCTGCCACTATGGACACTTGATAAAGAGTGGCATGTTCCACAGGTGGTTTAGTGCAGCAGATTGGGCAATCCTTGCACAACTTTTGGACATCAGCTTCCATAGTCGGCCAATGCAGTCTGAGTCTCCTTAGTGTCTGTAAGGTTCGTTGCTTTGAGTAGTGTTGCTCTAACGCACCTACATGTGCTAATTGCAACCATTTAAAGTACTCATCCTCTTCCACACAACAAGCCAAGATCCCTTGATCTGTGTGCTTGTACATACTTCCTGCCATGATGTGATACTTTTGGGCTTTTACCACCTCTCTATCCTGTGTGTTTATTACTGGGTGGTTAGGTCCGTATGTCAACACTGGTACCAATGGCTTAGCCCACTGCGGCACCACCTCCAAATTAAACAAGTAAGCATCAGGAAGGTCATCTGACACTCCTTGTGGGGCTTCTCCCGATGTGAGCCTAGAAAGGTGATCTGCTCTCAAATGAGTCTTCTCTTTCCTTACCACAACCTCAAAATCATATTCCATTAGCAAGAGAAACCATCTTACTAATCTTCCTGTATTGCATGGCTTGTTTACGAGGTATAGCAATGCCTGATGATCAGTAAAAAATTTAAACTTATTTGCAAGCAAATAGTGTCTAAATTTCTTAACTGCATATACCATGCCTAAGCCTTCTCTCTCAGTAGTGGTATAATTTCGTTCAGCTGCATTCAATTGTCTACTAGCATAGGCAATAGGAAGATCCATATTACCTTCACCAGTAGGTTGAGCAAGCACACATCCAATGGCATAATTGGATGCATCCACATGAACGTGGAAAGGCTTATTCCAATCCGGTGTGGTTAAGATTGGTGCTGAACATAATCGCCGTTTAAGCTCATTGAAGGAATTCTCACATTCCTCAGTCCACTCAAAGTTTGTCAGAAGTCCGTACAGAGGCTTTGCAATGATGGCATACATGTGTATAAATCGTCGGTAATAACCACAATGCCCCATGAAAGCTTGTACTTCCTTGACATTCTTTGGCCTAGGTAATTCGGCTATAGCTCTTACTTTCTCTTCATCCGTAGATATGCCATTCTTTGACACTATGTGTCCTAGAATTTTGCCTTGCCTAACCATAAAAACACATTTTTCTAGGTTTAGGCAGACTTGATATTCTCTACATTTGTCAAAGATTTGTCTGAGTTCAGGAATATGGGTTTGTCTAAGGTTGGAATGAGCGCAAAGATCATCAACATAGACTTCTAAGTTCTTCCTCAGGAACTCCTTAAATACATGGCACATCAGCCTTTGGAAGGTTGCGGGAGCATTGGTCAGCCCGAATGGCATTACCCTAAAAGCAAATATACCCCACTCTGTGGCAAAAGCCGTTTTATGCTGATCTTCTGGTGCAATGGCCACTTGATTGTAGCTAGAGAACCCATCTAGGAAGCTGTACACTTCCTTGCCTGCCACCCTTTCTAAAAGATGCTCAGTGATAGGAAGCGGGTAATTATCCCTGATCGTGGCTGCATTAACCTTCTTCAAGTTAATGCATACTCGTAATTTGCTGTTCTTCTTGGGCACCACCACAATGGGGGATACCCATTCAGTGTGCTCAATTTCATAGATAAATCCAGCTTCAACCAAGCGGTCTATCTCTTCTTTGATCTTGGCAGCATAGTTGTCATTATATGTGTATGGCTTTTGTTTTGAGGGTCTGGCCTCTATAGTCATGGGAATCGTATGTGAGCATATGTCCGGGTCCACACCTTTCAAATCCTTGTAACTCCAAGCAAATACATCTCTGTATTCTCTTAGCAAGGCTATCAGCTCATGCTCTTCTTCCTCAGTGAGGTCATGTCCTATGTAAGTGCACCTCTCTTCTCCTTCTTCTATGGCTACCACTATTTTCTTGGTGGTTTCTTTGTTATCATAGGCCTCTCCCGATTGCGCCTCTCGTTTAGGCATTCTAATCATGACTCTCCTATCATCTATCTCATACTTCTTAAAATTTTCCGGAACCTCAAACAAAGATTCTTCCTCTTCTGGTGTGACTTCTCTCTTCTTTCTTTTCTTTCCTTCTTCCTTATGGGTTACATGTGTGGCTAGCCTTACATTCTTTATAAGCTCTCCGTGCTTCTGGGGTTGAAATTCTACTTCATAGAAGTATTCTTCATCTGATGCAAAAGGTGGGTCCATAATGATTGACTCTAGATCGGAGTCACTCGCATCCTCAAATGCATCAGGGCTAGGTTCACACTCTTCTTAAACTGCCTCTCCATGATCGGCTCTATGGAGAAGACTGAAATGTCATAGCCATCCTCATCACAGTGAGGTGTCCATTGTTCTTCATTGATGGCTACATCCATGGTTGCTAGAATTTCTGCCCAGCCGTGAGGTTCGAATTCTTCGTCTGGAAAAACTACAGGTGCATAGGCTGGGTCTTGCATTGATCTATGGGTTTCTTTTGCACCTATCTCCCTGGCTTTTTCTCTCTTCTCTTCTTCTACTGCTACCTTACACATCCATAAGTGAGTGTCTTCATGCATCCATGAGGATCCTGATCCTAGGGAATGCACCGATTCCGTATCATCTTTGGCTCTATGGATGGGGTTCCATTGGATAGGAGGGACATCTCTATGAGAGTAATCCTTGAGATTGACCTTGGTTGTAACACCTAAGTGCTGCAAATACAAGGAATTGGTTCCCCAGTCCTGTACCACTTGCAACTACCGCATAAATGGTCTTCCCAAAATCATCTCATAGGCTTGATTTTTGCTAAAGTCACAGATAGCAAATGTGTGCTCAAACTCTACACCACAAGTAGTGAGAGTTATCCCCTCGAGTAGTCCTAAGGGTCTTTCTATGTGCCCGTCAGCCATCTGCAATTTCATTCTCGTTGGCCTGAGAGCTGGCTTGCCCAATCGTTTCCATAAGGAAGTGGTAACAATTGCAACTCCTGCACCTGAGTCCAAGATGGCCTTGGTTGTGTATCCCTGATGAGTGATGGGGAGATATGTGTTTCCCTCTTCACCCTCACTCATGTCTCCTATCTTGTCTAAGGGTATTTCTGGCACTGTTCTTTGGGATCCTACCTGGGAACGAGGTTTTGCTATCTCGGGCACTTGATTGGCTACATGTTTCCACACTTCTGGTCTAACCTTAAGCAGCTCTTCCAAAGTGAGATTGCACTGCACTTTGGTGTTCTTCACTACCTCTGTGTTCCTAGGTATGACTGAATCTTCGTTTCTTACCATGACTGTAGGTGCTCTCATACAGGTGGACTTTGCCTCCCATGGGCCTGTGAAATGGGGTAGTTCTTGTAAAGAATTAGACTCGAAGTCTAATCTTTCTTGAGATTGGGCACTCTCCTGCTCTCCATAAAGGGAAGGAAGGTCTTGTGGGAATTGATCGTGTGTGTCATCCACAAGTTCAATGGGAGGAGGAACTTCACTCTCTTTAGCCCATTTCTCTTCTTGAATCTCTCGCAAGAATTCTGGTGTGTATTGATTCATAGAAGAAGAGGTGTCTGGCTCCGTAGAGTTAGGCACGTAGGCCTCAGGCACATAGGCTTTCTGGGTAGGAAGACCTGCTCTTTCACTAGCCTTGTCATGGTGTTGAGGGGCGGGCTCCTTTTGTGATTGTGCAATTAGATTCTCTATTCTTTCTAGGGAGGGGGGGTTGTCTGGTTCAGTGGAATTGGGCACATAAGCTTTCGGTGGGGGATGGGTCATGTTTTTGCTTGCTTTATCTCTTTCTTGATTTTTTTCTTCCTTGGCAGATCTTGCAATTATGCCCTCTAACTTCTCTAGAAGTCCATCCAAGTGTAATTGCGTCTTGGCAAAGCCCGAGTAATTGAAAAGGCGACTGGCTTCAAACATAGTCTGAGCCAATGCGACCATTTTCGTGCAAAGCTTGGTTCTTTCTATCTCTAGGTCAGCTCTAGGGTAGCACTTGTCATGATCCGTTACATTTGGCCCTTCTTGGATTCTGGCCTGATATGCTTTAAGCATCATGTCTATGTCTTCTGGAGTGGGATCAGCTAACACTGATCCTGCTTGGGGTGGTGGGTGGGTTACGTGGGGTGTATTAGAGGGTGGAGAGATGGAGGGTGATGGGGATGGTAGCGGTGGGAATGTGTGAGAGTGCGGTTGAGATGTGATCTCTACGATTTTGGCCTTGGTTTCTCGTAGACTTTCCTCAAGTTCACTCATCTTCTTTGCCCATTGCCTTTTCATACGTTCACGACTATCTCTCCAAGCTCTTGTTCTCTTCTTATTTTGGCTCTCAGTATCGCTAGCGTCTGGGCTCTTTTCCTGGCTTACCCCTTGGTTTTGCTGCAATGCTTGAGCTCTAGTGATTACCTGCACTGGTGCACTGGAAGTGACACTTCTTGTGGAATTGACCACTAACCCAATAACATTAATCGGAGTGATTTTTGGCATATTTCTGGGATTCTTGGGACAATCTCGTAAGAGATGTTCCTTTCCGCACTCCTGGCAAAAGCCTTGGATCGTCACTGATTGGGGTTGTGTAGGTGCAGGCATGGGGCAATCACGTATGAGGTGATCACTCTGGCATCTGAAGCAAGGTCCTCTAGGAAAAGGGGGTCGTATCTGCCTAGGTTGAGGTCTAGAGTTGGGGTTTGTGTACATGACATTAGCATATTCAGGCTCCCAAATAGGTTCACTCGGTTCCTCACTGTAGTAAGACTCACCATGTTCAGGAGACTGCATGTAGTAAGCCTGGGGACTATCAACATGTGTAGAATCAAAGCTATGGTCTCTGGGATCACTTTCTGAGATTAATGGTGTTACTGGGACTATCACTCTATTCAGGTTTTCTTCTGCAGCAGCATACTTGACCGGAATCACATTAGTAGGAGCAGGTGGTTGCTGTGCTAGCACTGGCTGGGGTCTCAGTTGCCCTTGATAAGGTGGCTGATAAGTTTGCTGTGGTCTGTTGTATTGTTATGGTGGGTACTGATTCTGGTATCTACCCTGTTGTGGATATGGATGAGGGTAATTTTGCCTAACAGTTTGTTTGTTATATGGGCAGTCTTGTGCAGTGTGGTTGGTGTACCTGTGCTCTATGGTGCAGTACTGGCTACTAGGATTCACCTGGGGTTGGGCCATAATGGGACATGCATTTGCCATATGGTCACCGCCACAAGTGTAACACCGCTTAATTGGGGCAAATCTCGGAATTTGTTTGCTACAGACACCTAGTTTTTGAGCTACCTTCTTTGCAAGTTCCTCAATGGATGTGGATTGACCAGATGTGAGGCTACTAGAGCTATCAAAATCCTTATAGATTTTTGATAGTTCTAATTCCTCACCTAGATTGTCCTCAATGTCTATGCACATGCGCACGCACTCTTCTATCGTTCTGGGGTCTTTCAGATACACATATGACCTGAGCTTGGTGCTCAACAATCCGTCTAAGAACAACGCCACTTGTTTGGCTGGTGTGGGTAACTCCGGCATCGGGCATCTCTCCAGGTACTGCCTAAATCTTCTTCCAGCTAGTCTGACCGTCTCTTGAGGTGTCTGTTTGAAGCTATGAACTAGTGAGGAAGTGTTGTGCCTGATTCCACTCTTAGAAAACTCAATGATAAATGCCTCTAAGAGCTGGTCTATGTTTCTGAAATGCCTCTCGTTCAGTGGTTGAAACCACGTAAGGGCAGTGTTCCTAAGGGTTAGACCAAAAGCATTATATTGTGTGAATAGCTCCTCTACCTGTTCAGCTTTCAAGACTTGCCTAAACTCTGCCACATGGTCATAAGGGTCACCCGTGCCATCAAAGTAATTCTTCATGGACTTCACCAGTTGAGTTGGTCTCAAGGTCCTCGTGTGCTCTCTTGGTCTTGGCAAAGGGAAATCATCGGCATTTCTTCGGTTCCCTGGGGCTCTATGTCCCTCAAGTTCCCCTCTATTCGTGTCCATTCTTGGTCTTTCTCTTCCCCAAGAGTTGGCAAAGCTTACCTGAGGTCTCTTTCGACTCCTTTCTCTTTGAGTCCCCTGAGCTTGAGATGTTCCAGCTCCATGGCGACCAAAGGACACATTCGATCTTGGTTGGGGGAAGATAAATTCTCCTTTCCAAGTGTAAGCATGCCTATCATTTTCTGTAACCCCAAAGATCCTCTCTGAAGAGTGATCTAAGTAGGTCACTCTTCCTCGAATATCGGGATTTTTGAACTCATATCATGATTGTTCCTACCTCACTCGGTTGACTAGGTCTATATCTCCAAAAGGCTTCATCCATCTCTCGGTTCAAGAGGAGATCTATGCTCTTATTATCTTGGGGAATCCACTCTGGTGTGATAATCCTCGTGAGAATAGATTTGCCTCGGGGGGTTCTAGGTTCTTCGCCCATGTTTCCTTGCTCTAGCTCACCTAAGTCTGTTTCCGGGACCACATTTCCAAATTCATCTGTCCTATCGGGATGACTGGTGACTACATATATTGTCCCTTCCTTGTCCAAGTATGCTCCCTTCCGACAAGCCCTAGAGCTCAAAAAATGGATTTTGTATGAAAAAGTTATGACCGTTCAGGGTTTAGGGGGTTAACCAGACAAACAGAACCTTTCAGGAGCTTTAATGCATTTTTCTAAGGCCTTTGCAAGTGTGTGAGTATTTGAGAATGCAAATATGCCCAAAATTTAGCTTAAATTTCCAAAAAAATTTACCCCTTATTTTTTGCCGAAAATGTCTGTCTATCGTGATAGACGGTGTCTGTCGCGATAGACACAAACTATCGTGAAGGGCTGTCTGTCGCGATAGACGGTGTCTGTCGCGATAGACACAAACTATCGTGGGGGGCTATCTGTCGCGATAGACGGTGTCTATCATGATAGAGTGGTCTGTCGCGATAGACGGTGTCTGTCGCGATAGAGTGGTCTGTCGCGATAGACGGTGTCTGTCGCGATAGAGTGGTCTGTCGCGATAGACGGTGTCTGTCACGATAGAGTGGTCTGTCGCGATAGACGGTGTTTGTCGCTATAGACGCTGTCTGTCGTCTGTCGTGATTTGGTCTGTCGCGATAGACTGGGTCTGTCGTGGAATTTTGGTCTGTCGCGATAGACAGGTGTCTGTCGCGATAGACGTTGTGTGTCGTCTGTCGTGATTTGGTCTATCGCGATAGACGGTGTCTGTCGCGATAGACTGGGTCTGTCGTGGAATTTTGGTCTGTCGCGATAGACAGGTGTCTGTCGTGATAGACGGGGTCTATCGTGGGTCTCTGTCTATCACGATAGACGGTGTCTGTCGCGATAGATGGTGTCTGTCGCGATAGACTGAAAAAACGCAAATTTTTGAGAAACTTCTAGTGATTTGGAGTGCTCTAATGGTGTAGGTTACCGTGCCAAACACGCATTCACAAAATATTAAGTTTTTCTTTCTGTCGCGACAGACAGAGGTCGTCGTCCCGGGACCTGTGCAGAGTCTATCGTACCTGCACACACTGCTGGAGAAGGTGGTACAGCTAGTTCTTGCAACAAAAGCTCAAAAACACACCAAAAACAGATAGCATGCAAGCTCTCTCTCGCTCTCTCTCACAATGAAATGAGGGAAATGAGGTGGGGAGTGTAATATGACCAAAAAACTAATTTTTTTTTTTTTGTGGAGATGGAGATGGAGGTGGGAGATGGTGGGGATGATGATGGAGATGATGGTGATGCGAAAGTAAGGAAAAAATGAAGAAAAATAAAGAGAAGGAAGCATATTACCTATAACTCCAATGTCTCAACTCGACGTCTTACCATCACACGCTCGTCCTCGAAGCTCTCTCCCCGGCAACAGTGCCAAATTTGGTGTCACTCTAGCACAATGGTGAGTACCAACGTGAGAAGATTCACCTCATAATTGTCAATCCGTGGAGACGTGAGGACTAGTATGAAAACTATGAGCAAGTGAAGGCACAAGTGTGTGAGTGAGAAGCACACAAGCATGCACACACATACACACACACAGGCGCACACAAGGCAAGAACAAGGAGAGGAACAATGGAGTTCTTCGCATTAGTCAAAAAGTCTCTTACATAAGCTGAATTCACAAACAATCTAACCTCAAAAATGAGCTCTCTTTATAGTTTTCTAACTAGCTTTGGTCTTGTCCAGACCTAGTGTCCGGCCTAGTTAAAAATTAGGTTCTAGAGCCTATTTGAGGGCTCAAACAGAGTCTAAAAATTATGAAAATTGATATGTAGCTAGTTCTAATACTCCTCAAGCTCGAGGACTCCTCGGCTTGCACAAAATGGAGTCTATTCTACCAAAAATGGAATTTACAATGTTTGTGTAGTGATTAAAATCACTTGAGTTGTAAATGGTCCATGGAAAAAATGATTGGGCCTTGTTGCCGTATTGTGCATGACTCCTCCGTTGCGCTAGTATGCTCTTCATCTGACTTGTATGCCAACAACCTTATTCTAGCATGGATTCACGACACTCCACCTATTAGGGTTGATACAATCATGGCTGAGTGGACTTCAGACCCCATAGAGACCATGAGTGCTATGATAGCACATTTAGAGAGTGCACTTCACGACATCTTGGAGCACGTGCATGGCTCCAAGAAAGGGGAAGTGACACCTAAGACCGAGTTGCCAAGGATGGAGGTAGATGCTCCAGGTGAGCATCAAGATCTAGAAGTCCTTAGAGATAGCATACTAGTTAGAGAAGTAGTAGCTTAAGGACCTTAAGCTGCTAGATAGCATGGCTCGACTAGTGCTAGGACTGTTGATGTTGTTGAGTAGTGGCTCAGCAAGTGGGAGCAATGCTTCCATTTATGCCATATCAAGGACGATAGGCATAAAATTCAGCAAGCCACATATAACCTCATGGACATGACCCATAGGTGGTGGTGTAAGATAGAAGAAGACAAGAAAGAGCCCATGTAAGATAGGCAAGCATCAATCTCCAAGTCCCTAGAGATAGCATACTAGTCAGAGACGCCCGATGGTAGCTTAAGGACCTTAAGCCGCCTAGATACCATGGCTCGACTAGTGCTAGGACTACTGATATTGTTGAGTAGCGGCTCAGAAAGTGGGAGTAGTACTTTTGTTTATGCCATATTGTGGACGATAGGCATAAAATTCAGCAGGCTACATATAACCTCATGGAGGTCGCCCATAGATGGTGGCATAAGTAGAACAAGTCAAGAAAGATCCCACAACTTGGGAACAATTTAAAGTCTTATTCTATGATAACTTTCTACTGCCTGATGAGAGTTCTAGAGCGCTAGACACTTGGTTCTTCATCAGCAAGAAGAACCAAACTGTTCAAGAGTACTCGGATAAGTATAGAGAGGTACTTTTCAAAGTACCTTATACTATCCTAGAGTTTCTCCAGGTCCTCAAATTCATCTTGGGAATTAAAGAAACTATTAGACCTTTAGTGAGGAAGGAGAGTTGTCACTCCTTGACATAGACCATGGAGATGGCTTTAATCTATGAGGATGGCCACATGGGCATAGGCTCCCATGGTCAGAGGTCCTCATGGACTAAGATAAGCCGATTTCTTCACAAGAAAGAATTTCATGTGAACCTATCTTGGTCATTTTGGGCATAGTTACTTTGGATAAATATAAAGGCAAGAGAATAAGGAATCTCGTGAAGTTAGCGAATGGAAATCATGACTCATGTGGTAGGAAGAATCAATTCAAACAGCCCTAAAGTGTAAGATCACTTTTAGGTGAGGAAAACTTCAAACTCAAAATGAGATCATGTGTATAAATACACATACTTTTAGTCATGGGATAATAGAGCCATTTTGAGAGGCATTGAGCTACTTTAGTGAGCCTACATTGTGATCACACTACCTATGTGTGGTCCACTACACTTCACTTGTATCATATGTTCATTAGCATATACATTTTGATACATTTGTTCAAGTACATCTCTATCTACTATTCTCTGCTACATCTTCATCATTACAATGATTTTGTGGAACTGATTTCTTTGCGTGTACTCACTCATTTGTGATAATTTAACTTGTGTTACTTAGATGGAAGAGTCTATTACTTGATATCAATTTGCATCAAGCTTGGCTTAGCAAATCTTGCGATATGAAGCATACAAGATGACTTTTTGCATACCTTCTCGACCCAAAAAAGTTAGGATGACCCCCTTGACTTGTTAGAATCATTTCCTAGTGTATGGTACACCTAAATTGATGACATAAATTGCTTTAGTTAGCTACACACTCCAAATAGATGCGTGCAAAAGCCCTTTGGTCAATTCATACCAGGTTGTGAGCTCTGAGCTAAATACCGAGCACTTCTATTAAATAAATAAAAGGTTTCTCGACATTTCTAGTAAATGCAAGTTATATATATTGATGTAAAGTTTTGGGAATGAGTCCCAAGCCACTTGTCCGAGTGGCTGGGCCTCTTGCCTTTTGAGGTGGGGGTGAGAGTTCAACCCCCACGACACCATATAAGGGACATGCTCAACATGGAAAGTTGTATCTTGTGGCTCATGTGCCACTATTTATCCTACCCCACGGTAGTTGTGACCATAGTTCAACCCAGCTATCTAAACCCTTGTTCTTGTGGGATAAGGGGGGTCCCATGGGTACTATGCTCTTCCTTGTACAATTGCAATATCAAAGTTAAAGCCTGGAGGAGTAGGCCTCGGTCCAACCTCCATTTTAAAAATTAACAGAAAAGGTTTTGGGAATGATGCTCCAAAGCTCTTAGTGGTTCTAAATGACATGCTTCGGACTCATCTCCCAGCCTATTTATAGCCCTTGCCTGGTCACCATCTAGAGTTCTCTTTAAGGTCCCTCTACTCATCTGGCCATCATGAGTAGGTACCTCATATGAACTCTCTGGCTTTTGGCCTTGGCTATCCCCCGAGCAAGGAACTTCCCGTTCCTCCAAGCATGTACATCTCTGGAATATAACACTCTCTCCCCCTTTTAAAGATCATTGTCCTCAATGATATAGAGGGACCTATAAACCTAGGAATTAGAATCTGTGATTCCAAATAATAAGAGTAGAGTGTGCTAGGTGTCTGAAATACTAGATAATAAAAAGGAAAAATACTCATCTCTCTACTTCCTGTCTAGCATTTCCACCGATAAATAGTAGTCCTTGCCTTGGGCATACTATAAGGAATCCCTCCGCGGCCCAATGAGTCCATATGTGCGCATCATAAGTACTTAGAATATCCTCAGACTCCCTATGCCTAGACCTTGACCACTAACTTGTGACAGCTTGTCACCTATAGAGACCTACCATGCTCCCTGACTACAAACACTTTTTCTAACGTGATGTTTAAATGGATCACCTTGCCTTGTATCTTAGGGTCCTTGAATTCATATATTGTGACTTCTCCTACTTTGTTAAGTTGATCAGATTTAAAGCTCCAAAAAGCCTCATCAGTCTCTCTATTCAAGGATAGCTCTATGCTTTTGTTGCCCTGTGGAATCCACTCTAGGGTAATCACTCTTGTCAAGATGGATTTTCTACGAGGGGTCCTATGTTCCCCTCCTAAGTTTAGCTTTTTTAGGTCTCCTATCTTAGTTTTTGGAATAAAGATCCCAAACTCATTTGCCCTCTTTTGGTAGGTTTGTGACCACAGACAGGGTTCCCTCCTCATCAATACATTAGCCCTCTTCAAACTTGACCACTAGGTCTTCAAGTCTCATAGGCTGATCTAGCTTCTTGAGTTGGACCACTGACCTCCTCAAGCAATCCTCATAGATGCGAGCACCTAATCGGTTGGTCCTTATATATTCCATGTGAGTCTTATAGGGACCTTCTGGTGTTTGTAAATAGGTAGCCCATGTACTACTTGCAGGTCTCTCCATGCTGTATGACATCTCCGAGTCACTAGTCTCTCAACTTAGCACGTAGGGATAATCACTGAGTTGTTGAGCCCATGAACTGATTGTGTATTTGGCTTTAGCTTCAGATGATCAGATGCTTTGTCTATCTCGACCTAGGTGTCTACCCGATCTAAGGTTCATAAGCTTTGTCTATTGGTTCTAATTTCCCAAGTACAACTGTGTTGCAATATTCTTTTGTAACATTTACTTATTCTTTATAAATTTCTCTGGTGCAATCTTGTCTATTCAATAGCATCGCTAGGCATACTTGAGTTTTTATTGCAACTTGATATGTGATTGATCACTTTATGTTCTTTTCCTTTAGGATTTGTCAGAACAATACTAACTATACTTGAACTTGCATAATTATGGGTTCTTGTACTTGTGTCATGCCTAGCATAACCCTAATTAATCAATACCAATAGTTGTACTTAGCCTAAGCTAAAGAATTGACTGAGGGGGTTTACTCTTCTTCCAAGCTCAAGTCTGGTGCTTTGATGAGTGCTTCAATGCCTAGGAAGTATGCTCCCCAAGTGCAATTCGAGTGCAAGCTAGCTTTAGATCTTTGCATGGGAACTCCAAATCCTTGAAAAATGCCAAAATTAAACTCAAAAATTGCAAAAATTAGAAACCCTGAATTTTGGTTGATTTTATCTATCTATCACGATCGACAAGGCTATCAATTATGATGGATAGAGCTATCCATCATGGTCTGTCAATCGTGATGGATAGCATGATGGAAACCTATTTATTGCAATTGATGGCTATTTGTCATCATGGAAAAAATTAGCGATGGACAAGGTTTATCATGGGGTCTTTCAATCATGATGGAAAGACTATCTATCATGATGCACACCCATGTCTGTCATGGTTCTGTTTGTTGTTAGTTGGCAATGGACACTTGTCTATCGTGATGGACAGAGGTGTCTATTGTGATTGATAGAAAAAATGCATATTTTCAAAAGATTTTTTTTATATTTATCATGTTCATGGTGTCTACACTACAGCAGTGCAATATTTTTATCAAATAAGAAACTTTTCTATCTATCTTGATTGATAAAGAGAAATGCCTCATAATCTATGTAGGGAAGTTTTGTACTTGCTAAAGCTGTTTCAGCTATTATGGATGCTGATACGTGCAAGGAAGCTCACAACACACACAAAAAAAAATGCACACAAAATCTCTCTCTCTCTCTCTCTCTCTCTCTCTCTTGCTCTCATAAGTGAAATGAGGGAAGGTGAGGGAGAGATGGGAATATGGTCAAGAGTTGAAATTTTAGCGAAGACGGAGATGGAGGTAGGAGATGGTGAGGGAGGTGATGAGGATGTAAAAACTAAGAAAAGTAAAGAAATTACCTAACTACATACCATTCAAATGTCTCATCTCTACATCTTACCATCACAGGCTTGTCCTCGAAGCTCGAATCCCCAACAAAGATGCCAAATTTGGTGTCATTCTAGCACAATGATGAGTATCGATGTGAGGAGATCCACCTGATAATTGTTGATCCAAGAAGACATGTGGGTGGTATGATGACCATGAGCAAGTGAGAGTACAAATGTGTGAGTGAGAAGCACACCAACATTATATACACACACATACACACACCCTCTCTAGACCTAGTGTCTGACTTACTTAAAAATTAGGTTCGTAAGCTATTTTGAAGGTGCAAACAAGCTCTAAAAATTATAAAAATTGGCATGTACATAGATCTTTCTCCTCCTTAATCTTTGCCGAATAAACATCATTATAGGTGTATGGTCTTTGTTTGGAGGGCTTGGCTTCTGTTGTCATAGGGATTCTATGAGCACAAATAGAAGGATCTACACCTTTTAAATCCTTATAACTCCATGCAAAGACATCTCGATACTCTCTTATAAGTTGTATTAATTCTTGTTCTTCCTCCGGTGAGACATCTTGTCCTAAGAAAGTGCATCTCTCTTCTCCTTCTTCAATAGCTACTACAATCTTCTTGGTCTGCTCTTTATTGTCATATGGTATCCATGGTTGCGCTTCTTGTTTTGGCATCTGAATAGCAATCCTTCTTTCTTCTACTTCATACTTCTTGAAATGCTCAGGTACCTCGAATTGATACTGAGGTGTGCTATCTTCTTTTTCTTTCTCCATGTTGGGTTCATCTATTACTCGTTATAGCACTTCTTGAGTCAAATCTAGACTAGTTTCAATCTCTTCCTTCTTTTTCCTTTCTTCCTCAAGAGATTCAAGTTCCATTTCCATGCTCTCGTAATCTTCATTCATTCTTTTTAATTACCTCCCCATCATTTGCTTCTTGGAGAAGAGCCATGTATAGATTTACATCATATCCTTCCTCATATATGCATTCATTCATAGTTATTACTTCTTCATCTACACACACGTCAAGAGTGGCTAAAATCTCCATTCAACCATGGGGTTCGAACTCTTCATCTAAGAATATTTGAGGCATGTAAGCAGAATCTTCTACAAGCCTCGATATTCCTTGTCTTGGCTGCCATCTTTGTCTCCTTTCTTCCTCTCATTTCGCTACCTTACACATCCATAGATGAGTATCTTCATCCATCTAGTTTTGACTACTCGATCCTGCACTATGGATGGATAAATTATCATCTTCCTTGTAATAGTTTTGACCGGTTTCACATCTAGTGACCGGCATAGTTAAAAAATAGGTTCTAGGTGCTATTTGAAAGGGTAAACGGAATCTAAAAATAGCCAAAATTGGTAGGCTTGTTCTACATAAGCTCCTCAAGCTTGAGGACTCCTCGGCTTGCACAGAATGGAGCTACAAATTACAATAAGGGGTTTTTCAATGTTATATATGGTACAAAAGTGATGAAAATCACTATTGAGGGTTTTGAAAAAGTAATATAAAACATATTTCTTTGAAAAATTGATCCGACTGGCTCCCCACTACTTCATTGTGCTTTGTCTTCACATGCTTCCGCATCGTCTATGCCTCTGACTACTGCCAACACCCCCCTCCCTCTCGCTTCTGTCGTCCTCAACAAAACGTCATTGTGGGGTCTGTCGCATATAATTTTGTAGGAGGTTGTGTACTTGAGCCGCAATGACTCAAGGACTTGTACCAATGAGACTATACCTCAATTGCAATACAAGTGCATATAGTGGAGTCCTTTGCACACATTTAATTATCAATCCGAAGGAATGACTTACCAAGTGTATGAAGACATTTGCACACGTGATAGAAAATGAAGTGAGTTAACTATCCAAGCAAGAGAAAAGACCAATACTACCCGCACCTACTGAAAAAACTGGAAGTGTTGCCGCAAACCTACTTTCAGCAGTTTTGGTTTTTTGAGGTTTTCTCCCAGCCCAGAACTCCGAACATATGCAATAGGGTACTCGTTTCGAAGCTCTCGACGAGACGAATCCAATGGTGGTGGTTTCACTCAATTCTGACCACTCTGCTGCAAGTTATGGCAGAAACAGTGAATTACGGGAACTACTAACACCCGCGTTTTTGCTTCTCCTAGCTTACGCACGCACTACAGCCACTCAAAACAAGGGGGAAGGGGTAGACAACAGTCCTACACTTGCATTTCAAGCATCACACACACATACATGAGCAAAATGAAGATCAAAATCAGCAAGGAAGAGGCAAACTCGAAATTTCAGAAGTGCTCTTCTTCACAATGACAAGAAGTCCTTTACAATGAGTCACTTTTGACTTATATACTAGTGCCCTAAGTTTGGTCCTTTCACACAAGAGACCGGCACTTTATTCACTAAATTGCTAACTTCCTACTAATGTACATGGGTAATTCACTAATCTTCTGAGGGGATGCATCTAGAGGACTCCTCTAGTGCATTTACAACGGAAAATATATACAAAAGTGGTTATGTTACAAAAAATTGTGTGTCCAAATCGGAAAAATTTTGGGGCCCGTCTTTTTTCTCTGCTTTCTGCGCTCTTTAGCTCTGCAACACTCTCCCCCTCTTCGTCTCTGTCGTCCCTTGACAGACTTTGCTTCGCGAACGCGTCCCGTGGGTAGTGTTGTCTGCTTCTTGATCTTGCATTACGTTTTAGAGGCGCTTCAGCTTTTCCACTGCACGCTCCCCTTGGTCAGTGTTGTCTGCAGTTAAACAGACATGCAGATTCGATGGCCTTCTTGATTCAAGCTCTACAACTCGAGAGCCTGATGTAGTTGTCTTGCCTGTTGACTCGGGTTGCCACGCACGCCACCAGTGACTAGGAATGTGCTGTTCTTAGTCACCCTCTTCAACTTTTCAGCCTCTACCCCTTTCTAACTTTTGGTCCTACTCTGATGTTTGAAAAGTCCACTACTCGGGACCCTGGGGTTTAGCTTTGTAGCCTGGTGCGTGCCCCTGCGGGGCTCTGTGCAGAGATGGGTGTTGCGCCCCTGCGGGGCTTCCTGCAGAGAGTGGTCCTTGATCATTTGATGTTTTATCTTTTACTGCGCACTTTTGGACTTGGACCTTCTTCTTCTTTTCTTTTTGCTTGATTGTCCCTCTACACGTCCCTCCTCCTGAACTCTGTCGTCCTCGACAGGCTTTCTGAGGCGACGCGTGTATGTTTGGATGGCGGTTTGCTCTCGTTGGTTCAGCAGATTTGCATGACATATCATAAATTCCTTCCATTGCTTTGACTTCACTCCGTCTTCTGGCGCCTGTCTGTGATCAGCGAAAAAGCTAGTTTCATAGGCCACCAGTCTTGCATTTAAATTTGAAGTCATCTTCACAAAAATTTCTGAATCAATTTCAAAGAAGCCTGTGAAGAATGCTTCTTCAAACGTCTGCATATACGTCGATGGCAAAAACATGAGACGAGAATAATATGCCATGATAGTTAGTCGGCTGGGAATAGTAGATAAATCAAAAATTAATGCTTCTGAGCCCTGCGTAATGCCGATGAAATTTAAAAATGTGTACTTAGCATGCTGGAACACCTTCAAAACTGTAATAAGCATGCTGAATATTTTGTTGGTCATCTTAACAGCTAAGTCCGGGACTGTAGCATATCTTGCAATCCAAAATTCCATGGTTTTGACCATATATTCTTCTGTCGGTAGGTAGTTATGTGGCGGACTAGGTAGTAATGGATAATTGAGCCACTGGTTATTAATATTGCCTTGGCGCTGTCCTTCCCAAAATTGCGTCCAAGAGCGTCTGCGGGGTACAGGACAAAAAGATGGATTGACTTGAAGTG
This sequence comes from Ceratopteris richardii, assembly GCA_020310875.1. Taxonomy (NCBI): domain Eukaryota; kingdom Viridiplantae; phylum Streptophyta; class Polypodiopsida; order Polypodiales; family Pteridaceae; genus Ceratopteris; species Ceratopteris richardii. The sequence continues at coordinate 74,466,081 of CM035421.1, read as the reverse complement.
CATATGGAGATGCTTCCCACTGTACCCGCAATGTAGGATTCTTTTCCAAAAGCTTTCGTCTCCATATCGGATCTGCTTTCTCAAACTCCTCTTGAGTGTAATTGAAAGTGTCTTTTTTGAATTGAAGGTTGTGGTCCGGATCTTTATTCGTTGCAGATTTTATATACTGCCGCGTCTGTTCTTTAAGTAGGCCGTATGGTACGTTGAATGGCTTCAAAATTTGATCTAATTGTTTATGCTCAATCTGAGCCTCTTTCATTATCTGAATTATCTGATCTTCAAAATCAGCAGTGAGCTGGGACACCAGTAGTGCCCTTTCTGGTCTGCTCAATTCTGCAATGTCGCGTGTGTTAGGTTCTAGTGGAACCTCCTTTTCCGCCCTTATTGGAGAATGATACAAGGGGGGAGAGAGAGGACGTACCTCTTCCTCCACAGTAGCCGTAGTTTCTGGAGGAACTACTGGTGTCCCTTGTTTCTCTTTTAACTCGATCTGCTCCTGCAGCTGTTTAATGATGTCATTTTTATTCTTTAATTCTGCTTCCGCCTTGGCAATCGTCTCCTGATGTTTGATCAATTCTTGAGCAACTATATTCATGTGATCTGTGTCTTCTTTGCACTGTCTGAAATAATCATTTTCAGCTTTTTTCCATTTCTTGCGTAGAGCTGCAGTGTCATGCATATACCTTTTTTCCCAATCAGCAATGGTGTCTTGCTCCTGTTTGAGCTGATCTGCCATCTTGGTGATCTTTTCTTCCAGTTCTTTTATGTCCTCCGTTGAATGATTAGTTTCTGCTGGTGGTTGATCATTGAGGAGAGCGGTCATGAGTTCCTTGTTCCTGTTCCTTAAATTTTCCGCTTCCTCTATACTCACCTTGAGCTGTGATTCGAGTATTTTACCACGAGCGTTGATCCTTGTCTTCTCTTTTTCTGTCATATCTAATTTCTTCGTGAGCTCCAAGATTTGTTCTTTTAGTTGGGCATTTTCCTTTTCTAATATCTGGCATTGTGTTTTGGTCTTCTTTATTTCCTCGTGTTTCTTTAAGGCTTGAGCTTCGGCTTTTGATAACCTATTAGCCAGATCCACACCTTCTTTTTGAAGCTCCTGCTTTTCACGCATGGCCTGATCGTAATCTTCATCAGCATCAAGCATTAACTGTTGAGTGTCTAGTGCAGTTCGAATCATATCCTGCACCACAGGCTTGAGCTGAGCTATATCGACGTTTAGCCATGTCCGTGGTATACTTGGGGTTTCTCCTGTGTGTACATCGTTCCCTTTTTCCACATGAATAGTTTCATTATGTGGTTGTCGGACTTGTAGTTGTACATTCAATTCTTCGTTGTTTTTACCTTGATCCTTAGATTTCGTGGCACTTCCTTGAAATGTGACGTCCAGGGGGGATGGTTCTGCCACAACCCTAAGTGGAGTGAAGGGTTCTTCGTCATGTCCTTCTTCTTGAGGCTTATCCTCTGATAGCACTAATTGTTCCTCATCATCAGATTTACCTTCTTTGATATGGGTAGCGGAGGCGTCTTTTGGTAGAACAGGTTGTTGCCTTTCTTCTTCTTCCGGCTGTTTAGTAGCATATGTGTCTACCTCTTTTGTCTGATCCTGTTCTTTGTGGCCGTCTTGGGTTGCGCCATAGTCCACTTCATTTAATTCATCCCAATGTCCATCATCTTTTGATTCACTTTGAATATCGACATTAAGCAATGAATTGTCTGGTTCTTCTTGTTTCTCCGAGACCGAACTAGAATTATCCAAGCCTATTTCTTTATATCTATGGACTTTTGTGAGCTTGGCTTTCTGGTCTGTTGCTTGTTGTGATTGCTTATAGTGGTGACCTTGCACTGGCAAATTAACTTGCCCTTTTGTATATTGATGAGTCTCTTCGAGAGCTTCTGTCAAGTCTTTTTCCGTTATTTCTTTTCTTTTCTCAATGGTGGCCTTAGGAAGAACATGGACCCTCTTCCGAATTTGTGTGTCCTCTTCCTGTAACTCGAGTTCTCTGAGTCTTTTTGTGCCTCTCATTCTGGGTTGCGAGCTTGTTTCTGCTTCTTCTACGATCTTTGCACCTTTCTTCTGTTTCGGTACAGTGGCTGCTTTAACAAATTGAGCCAACTCCATCGAAGATGGCATCTCTTGTAAGTACTCTCGCATGCCCAATGCATGGTAAATCATGATGGTTAGGGCCGTCGTTCCATTGAGGAATTTCTTATTTTCCCATTTCTTCTTCGCCTCGAACAATCTTTCTTTCACATAGGGTGTAAGGTTTACCTGATTGCCGATCTGTTTTATGGCATGAGACAATAATTGCACAATGATTTTTTGAGGTGCCGTGTATCTGTTCATACTCGGGAAGCAGAAATGTTGGTGAATCAATCTGACTTCTTCTTCGATGTCCACCCTATTAATGTCTACGAAGGTTCTTGTTTTTGCACCACGACTCTCTTCCTTGACCGTGTTGACACCATCCTTTTCCCATCCAAATGCTTCTTTGATTAAATCATGGGAAAACTGAATCACCACCCATTCTCCATTCTTGTCCATCACAGTGGCTTCTGGTGCCAATGGATCATGTAGTGTTGGTCGAAGGGTGTTCATGACTTGTGTACAACGTTGGAAGTCCGGTTTATAGATAGGTAGTTCAAAATACTTATGAATTCCTGCTTTCTTCATGATGTCGATCGTGGAAGGCAGTCCATGTAAAACCTTAAAGTCCTGGGACATGATCGGAAAATGATGCTCTGTGTCCATGATCTTTATGTTGGCCAAGAAGAGATACTCCTCAACCGGCTGCTCATCTCTGAACCAATGTCCTTTTGCTTTCGTAAGACATTGAGGAGGAAATTCCTGGACCTCCTCTTGGATCGTAGCTTCAGAGTCTTCAGAAGCCATCTGCACTCACAAGGAGAAGTGCATTAGCTTGACATGCAACTTTGCAACAGTGTAGTGCAATATCATGATTATTGTCGCACTTCACTCCGTTTTCTTCCACTAGTCCCTGAGTGAGATCTCTTACCACTTTTTTATAATTTTCCTGAAAGAAGATAAAAGTTAGTGTAGCCGAAGCGTTTATTTATATACCTACTATGTCCATTCCTATTAGAATGAGGCTAAGTTCTATTCTCATTGGGAGAATGTGCACCACTAATCTTGTTTGGAGTATTCTGTGCCAAATGCGTGGTCGTGTAATGTTGCCCTATTATGCATACTTTAGGTGCATTGTGTACTTCATGAGTGCAAGTAGGTGCTCTCTCTCCTTGATCAGTTGCTCCTTGTGGTTGCTTTGGTTTCCACACCCATTTTGAGAACACTGAGAGAGGTTGTTGGGTTTTCTTGATTCGCGTAGTTGTTGGTGTTCCATTTGCCTTATCCATAGTCCGATGGAATTTGACATTGCTTTGTGATCTTTTTTGATGATTCTCTGGTGGTGCTGGCCTTTGCCTCGTCTCCTGTGGCGTTTCCGCCTTGGTCTTCACATTCTGTTTAGCTGCTTTTAAGACCTTTTTGGGAATCCATATCTGATGTCGAGATCGTTGAGCTTCAAGCAGGGGCTTGGCAATCCACACTGGTACTGGTTCTCTTCGTTTGTTGTTCTTTGTAGCTGATTTGGTGATGTCCGTTTCTTTCTTCGAAGCGCTTGTAGACCTTTTTTGACTCTGTACCTGATCCTTCCGTACCCATATATATTTGGGTGGTGGTCTGTTCGAGTATCTGCTTGTTGGTTTCCAATAGTTCGATCTTTGGAGGCCTTGAGCCTGTTTGGGAGAGGTTGTCTCCTCAATCGTTGGCTGATCCTCATTTATTTCGGGTAGCTTCAACGCTACAGGGGATGTCGGAATGATTAAAGTTTCAATTTCTATGCATTGGCTTCCTGAGAGTTGATCACAGTCGCTACTATCTTTCATTGCTTCTTGAACTTTCTCTGATCGTGGTATGGACATGACTTGGTTACATGGTTTCTCTTCAAGCAAGCTGAAAACCTCTTTATGCCCTATTGTGGCTGAAATATATCCTTGAGCTAAATGGATACATGCTTCGATTTCAATGATCCAGTCTTGTCCTAGAATGAAGTCTTCTACTAAATCGTCATCCTCACATACTAGGACTCTTTGTTCCATGGAGGAATTTCCTATGTGAAGGGATACATTAGTTGTTCCAATACAATCTAGGGTGTGACCTCCAATTCCTATTAGTTTGGCTTTCGTGGGATTCAATTGCAATTGCAGTTCATTTGCTATTCTCTTTCGCATGCAGCTAAGGCTTGCTCCTGAGTCGATCAAAGCGTCTATCAATTTATACTCCGTCTGACCAATCCCTAGGTTTAAGTAAGGTTGTGTTTTACTGATACCCGTTGTATCATCATTTTTGACCTGGTAGTTTGCCATAGGGATGGGCTCTTCCCCTTGAAGATAGCGTTCGTCTCTTTGCCTGATCCACTCCTTGCGTTTTCTAATGCATTCTAGGGCTTCCTGTCGTGCTTCTTCTCGTATTCGTTCTTCTTCCCTTTTCCTACTTTGGGCTCCCACTAGTCTAGTCAGCATTTCATCAGTCAGAGGCTCCACGAATCTTTTCACTCGGCATCCACTGATGTAATTAGGAAGAATGTCGCCGTCTAGTGTGGCGAGATTGACTGCACCACTAGTGGAGATTCGATTTATGATCAGGGGACCATATCCGCGTCTTTGGAGCTTCTTTGCGTGCTGTTTTAGGGTGTACACCAAGACTAATTCACCTTCTTTGAGTCCCTTATCTTTAATATGTGAGTCATGGTATGCCTTTTGTCTCCGTTTAGCGGCATAGATGCCTGCCACCGCTTGCAATCTAGTCTCATGCAGCTTTTCGATTTGATCTAATTGCTGAGACAATTCATGACCGCTCCACTCATATTGCTGGGCTACTTTTAATGTAGGTATTAAGAAGTCAATAGGCAAAATCGCATTCTACCCATACACTAGGTTGAATGGTGTAGTTCCAATGGCCGTTTTATATGCCACTCGGAAGGCCCAAATTGCATGATGCAATTGTTTGTCCCAATCTGACCTTCCATTATTGACAATCTTTGTCAATACCGTACATAGTACCTTGTTGGAACTCTCTGCTTGACCATTGGCTTGGGGATGGTATGGGGCAGATTTTTTATGGATTACTAGGAATTCATTCATAAGTGATTCAATGACTTCGTTTAGGAAGTGAGTTCCTCGATCACTCACTATCTCGATCAGTAGTCCAAATCGTGTGAAAATATGTTCAAAGAGAAATTTTGCAGTTGTTTGAGCATCATTCTTTCTGGTAGCCTTGGCTTCTACCCATTTAGTCAGGTAATCGGTGGCTACTATGATGTATTCTGCATGTGATCCTCTGGCTGGTGGATTGATGGGTCCTATGAAGTCAATTCCCCACTTGGTAAACGCTCTTGCACAAACCATGGGTCTTAAAGGCATGTCGTCTCTTCGAACGGGATATTTCGCTCTCTGGCATATTTCGCAACTTCTCACATATGTTTCAGCATCCATATGTAGAGTTGGCCACCACAAGCCTGCAAAGAGAATCATCTTGACCGTTCTATCTGCTGAAAAATGTCCTCCCGCCGCTCCTGCGTGTGCCATTTCTAAGATGGGAAAATACTCTCCTTCATGAACACATAATCTGAGTTGATTGTCTCGTCCTCTTTTGAACAACTGTTTTCCCATTATCACATAATCTTTGCTCAATTCTTCTAGGGATCGCTTTCTTGCTAGGCTAGCTCCTATTTCGTGCTCTTTGGTTTTGAGGAATTGCACTAATGATTTACTCCAATTAGGCGCTATGGTAGAAAAGGGTAAGGACACATGATCCTCTGAGCTAATTTCTTTGCATTCCACACAATTACTTACATGCTCGTGAACGTCCTTGGACATATCAGGCCAATATACGCCTAACCTCTTCAATTCTCGTATTGTTCCGTGCATTCCTTGATGGGTTTTCCACTTGTTTATGTGTGCTTGCTGAATTAATTGCTTCTGTTCGTCCTCCTCGACACATCTTAATAAGACACCGTTGGGTTCCTTATAATACATACTTCCAGCAACAATGTGTAAACTCCTTGATTGAAAAATTTCTTTTTTGCTATTCCTGTTGATTGGGTGCTGAGGGCCATGAGTGAGTATGGGAATTAATCGTTCCGCCCACTTAGGACATACTTCAAGATTAAACAAATACGTATCTGGTAATTCATCCTGCACTCCGCTAGGTGGCTCTCCGTGTTTTAATCTAGAAAGGTGGTCTGCTCTCACATGTGTGTTTCCTTTTTTGACCACTACCTCAAAGTCAAACTCCATCAATAATAAGAACCATCGTACCAATCTCCCTGTGTTGCAAGGCTTATTGACTAGATACAACAAGGCTTGATGGTCAATGAAGAATTTGAACTTGTTGGCTAAGAGGTAATGTCTAAACTTTTTTACTGCGTAGACCATTCCTAAGCCCTCTCTTTCAGTAGTCGTGTAATTTCTCTCTGCTTGGTTTAATTGTCTACTTGCGTAAGCGATTGGATGATCAAGCTTTCCTTCATCGGCCGGTTGAGCAAGGATACATCCAATGGCATAGTTCGAAGCATCAACATGAATATGAAAAGGCTTGCTCCAATTTGGTGACTTCAGAATTGGGGCAGTACTCAGCCGTTTCTTAAGCTCGTTGAAGGCTTTCTCACACTCGTCTGTCCAAGTGAACTGAGTCAATAGACCGTATAGAGGCTTAGCTATTATGGCATACATGTGAATAAACCTACGGTAATATCCACAGTGTCCCATAAAGGCTTGTACTTCTTTCGCATTCTTAGGTCTTGGCAAATCTAGAATTACCTTAATCTTGTCTTCATTTGTAGATATTCCGTTCCTTGAGACAATGTGTCCTAGGATTTTCCCTTGTCGTACCATGAAGACACATTTTTCTGGGTTCAGACAAACTCTATACTGCCTACATTTGTTGAATATTTTCCGCAGTTCCGGTATGTGGTCAGGTCTTTGATTGGAATACGTGCAAAGATCATCTACATACACTTCCATGCTTTTTCTGAGAAATTCTTTGAAAACATGACACATCAATCGTTGGAAGGTGGCCGGTGCATTAGTGAGTCCGAAAGGCATCACTCTAAATGCATAGATTCCCCATTCAGTCGCGAATGCGGTTTTATGCTGGTCCTCAGTTGCAATAGCTACTTGGTTATAACCAGAGAATCCATCCAAGAAGCTATAGACCTCCTTGCCGGCGACTCTTTCCAAAAGATGGTCTGTGATGGGTAAAGGAAAACTATCTCGTATAGTTGCTGCATTTACTTTTTTCAAGTTGATACACACCCTTAGTTTTCCGTTTTTCTTGGGCACGACAACTAGTGGTGATACCCATTCTGTGTGTTCAATCTCATAAATGAATCCTGCCGCTAGTAGTTTGTCAATTTCTTCCTTTATTTTTGCAGCGTAAACTTCGTTATACGTGTAAGGGCGTTGTTTAGAAGGTTTCGCATCTGCAGTCATAGGGATTCGATGAGCGCATATGCTAGGTTCTACACCCTTAAGGTCTTTGTACGTCCACGCAAATACATCTCGATATTCTCGGATAAGGTGGATGAGTTCCTCTTCTTCCTCGTCTGATACGTCTTTCCCAATATACGTACACCTCTCTTCCCCGTCTTCTATCGTTACAACCACCTTTTTGGTTTGTTCTTTGTTATCATAGGCTTCTCCGTCTCGTGCTTCTCGTATAGGCATTTGAGTTGCTATTTTCCTTTCTTCCACTTCGTATCTTTTAAAATGTTCTGGAACTTCGAAGTGGTCTGGTTCAGGTTCCACTTTACTTGTGTCCTCTCTATGCTCGTGTAATCTTGGGATGGTGTCAATTGCTAAGACTTTTGTCGGCCTTTCTTTTGATTCTTTTTGCATAGTTTCTAAATATTGTTCTTCAGAGTCGAACTCTGGTTCCATTTCTATGCTTTCGTACTCTTCTTTCTCCTCTTCCTCTACAATTTCTCCTGCTTCTACTTCTTGGAGGACAACCATGTAGAGGTTCGCATCATATCCTTCCTCGTCTATACAGTCGTTCATCGTCAAGACTTCCTCATTCACGCAAACATCTAATGTGGCTAGGATTTCCATCCAGCCATGTGGTTCAAAGAGTTCATCTGAAAAAATTTGAGGCATATAATCGGGGTCTTCTACCGATCGATAATTAAGGTGCCCTATTGGCCACATTTGTTTTTTACACTCCTCCCTCTTGGCTTCTTTGCACATCCACAACTGGGCATCCTCATGCATCCAAGATTGGTCACTTGATCCAGCACTGTGAATGGATAGGTCATCTTCTTCTTTGTGGACTGGATTCCATTGTAATGGAGGGACATCCCTATAAGCGAATGTGTGCAGGTTTATCTTGGTAGTGTTCCCTTGATGTTGGAGATATAATGAATCTCTGCCCCAATCTTGTACTACTCGCATCTGTCGCATGAATGGTCGTCCTAATATCATTTCATAATTGTTTGCTTTTTCAAACTTACATATGGCCAATGTGTGTTCAAACTCTACCCCACACGTGGTTAACCTAATTCCTTCCAATATTCCTAAAGGTCTCTCTACATGTCCATCTGCTAATTGTAGCTTCATGCGAGTGGGTCGTAAGGCTGGTTTACCCCACTTTTCCCAAATTTCCTTCGTTGCAATTCCTACCCCGGCTCCAGTGTCTAAGATGGCCTTGGTCATGTACCCATTGTAGGTGACAGGTAAACAAGTATTACCTTCATCTCCTTCACTAAATTCTCCTACTTTATCAACTGGAACTCGTATTTTGGAGTGGTTTTCTTTTTCCTTTCCTTTCATTTCTCCTTTCTCTGCCCGTGGCTCTATTTGATTTGCTAGCTGTCTCCATAGATGTGGTCTAAGTTGAAGCAACTCTTCCACCGTCAATTTACATTGCACCTTTGTTTTCTTAAGTTCTGTTAGATTGTGTGAACTCTCTTCTGAGTTTCCTTTTTCTTTCCCATGCACTGTGGGTGCTCGTATTATTATCGACTCTCTTTCATATTCTCCCATGTAGTTAGGCAGCGTTGAGATGCTCATGGTTTCCTCTCTTCCTTTATCAAATCTTGACACTTCCTCATATGCTTCCTCTAGGTTATGATCTTGGTGACTTTCTGCTCCAATTATTTCCTCAAAAGGAGGTGGACTGATTCCATCCTTTTTCCATTGCTCTTCTCTAATTCTTTTCCACAAATCTTTGGACCAATCTTCCTCTAGGTCAGGTATTATGGATACCTGTTCTTCTTGAGATTTCATTCGTTCATTTCGATCATCTTCTCGACTAGGTTCTTTATCCTTAGGTTGTATGCACTCTTCATATAGTTCCTGTGCGATCCTTGTTTCAGGTAAAATTGGGATAGTTGTTTCTAGAGTCGCCTGTGCTACTTCTATGAGTTTTTTGCATATCGCCAGTCTTTCTTTCTCTAATTCCCCTTGAGGATAGAGTCTTTCTTGTTGTTCTAGGTTTGGTCCCATTTGGATTCTAGCTTGGTATGCTTTTAACCACATGTCCAATTCCTCTGGTTTTGGGTCCGCTAGAATTGATTCTGGCTTCTTTGCCTCTGGGCTAATTGATGGTGTTTCAGGGATCTCCTTATGCGTTTTTTGTTCATTAATCTTTCTAGTACCCTTCGTTTGTTTTTTGCTGTCTTGGCTCTTGTTTCTTGCCCATTTCTCTTTGAGCTTTTCTCGTCTTTCTTTCCATTTTTGTACTTTGGTGTTTTGGGTATTCTCACATGAGTTTTCTGAATCCTCAACTATCCGAATGTTAGCGTCTCCTGTTTTATTGTTCTCTAGTTTCTCTTCAGGTTGTTTTCCTGTTTGTTGTTTTGCTTGAGCTCTAGTAATAGCTTTCAGCGGTACAGTGTACTCCTTATCACTTCCGGATTCTTCTATGACCTCTATTACATTGATTGGTGCAGGACCTTGAGTTTTTGTAGGGTTCTTAGGGCAATCTCTGAAAAGATGTTCTTTCCCACAATCACTACAATATCCTTCCCAAATCCTGGGTGGTGGAGGGTTGTAAGGTCGAGGACACTCCCGAATGAAGTGATCCCCTCCGCATCTATAACATGGTCCTCTTTGCACTGGTGGTCTAATGGGAGGTCTCAACGGTTGTTGTGTCTTGGGCATTGTATACATTAAAGTTGCAGTTTCCGTTCCATAATTCTGATCAAATCCTTCATATCCATGATAGGCCATGTCATATGCTGGTTCATATTCCATCATGTTGGCTTCATATGGATAGTACTCTCCTGGTGGAGGTTCATACCCTTGGTTGGTTGATTCTACATTGGTCGCTATTGAAGCTGGTATTATGGCTCTCTCCAAGTTTTCTTCTGGTTGAGTATACTTCACAGGTACGACTTGTTGAGGTTGAGATAGTTGGGGTCCCAATACTGGTTGTGGTGGTGGATACAGCGCTTGCTCGTATTGTCTCTGTGCTCCTACCGGATACGGATTGTATCTAGGCATCTCCCTACCAAGCTCTCTAGGAGGGTATCCATAAGGTCGGTACTGTGGTGGATTGACAGGTCGTGTTTGCCTATTGAAGGGACAGTTCTCAGTTGTATGATTGGTATATTTTTGCTCGATGTGACAGTATGAAGAAGTCCCTTGTTGTTGCTGTCTGTTGTGTGGATACATTGGTTGTGCACCGGCTCCTCCTCTGGTACACAAGTGTGTGGGATGTTCTCCTCCACATATGTTACACCTCCTCATCATAGGCACTCTTTGAGCTGGATATTGGTAAGCTCTCTGTCCTTGGACTCCTAGTTTCTTAGCTAATAGTTCCGCTAGTTCTTCCATATTACTAGAATTGGACGTAACCGTACTTCTAGAGTCTTCTGATTTTGTGAGGTCGATAGTACCCTTAAGGTCCTCAGCAAGGTTATCTTCCAAGTCGATGCACTCTTGAAGACACTCACTCAATGTTTGCAGCCTTTTTACATATACTAGGGTTCTTAGGGTCCCGTTAGAGAGTCCATCTAAAAATAATGAAATCATCTTTTGTTGAGTCGGTCTCTCAGCCGTAGGACATCTATCCACGTATTGGTTGAATCTTCGGGCAGCTGTCTTCACAGTTTCATTAGGGTTTTGCTTAAAGCTATGAATTAATGATGCAGAATTGTGTTTGATCCCTCTTTTTGTAAATTCTCCTATAAATTCTTGAAAGAATTGCTCCATGTTTCCAAATCGATTGGGATCTAAAGGTTGGAACCAAGTTAGAGCCGTTCCTGTGAGGGTGAGTCCAAAAGACTCATACTGCACAAAGAAGTCCTCTACTTGTTCTGCTCTTAGAACTTGTTTAAATTCGGCAATATGATCATATGGTTCCCCTGATCCATCATAATGGTTTCTCATAAACTTCGCAACTTGGATTGGTCTCAATCTTCTCATTGGTTCAGGTGGTCTGAGCATTACAGGGAAAACCGGGACAGCTGGTCGTAATGGAGGTATTCCTGGCTGTCCTCCCACAGGTGGTCGTGGTCTGACCGGTGGTCGGAAATGGTTCCCCATCCCTGTGTAGGTCTGATTATGAGTGTGCTCACCTGGAGTTGCAAATTGTACATGAGTACGGTTGGGCACACTTCTTTGACTGGTCTGTCCTGATGTGGTATGTTCCGTCTCTTGTTGATCTCCAAAAGGATTCTGCGAGGTAGTTGCCTGCTCCCTCTGAGGAAATACAGGCGCACCCATATATCTCAGCCGAGCCTTGTCTAGGACACCTACCGGCCAATATCTTCTTCGATTCTTATCTAGGTAAGTGAGTCTAGTTTCGTCCTCTGGGTCTTTCAACTCATAGAAGGTCATGGGGCTCTCTCCTATTCCTTGAACAGGTACGTCAGTTTGAAGCAACAAGTCTGCTCCGTGAATCATGTAGATTTCCAACAAGTAGTCATCTTGAGGTATCAAGTCTCCTCTCAAGACCCGTGATACCTGTGATCTGCCTCTAGGGGTGGTCACTAACTCTTCAGAGTTGTTGGGATCCATGAACTCTCCTCTTTCATTGATCCTCTCCGGAAATTCAGTTACTATATAGATGTGACCCATTTTGTCAATGTAAGCACCTCCCTCGTATTTGACAGCTGGTCGTGGTATGATAGTGACATCTTGTACTGTTGCCATTCTGGCAACGGACCTGTTTAAGCCATCCAGATAGATTGGAATCTCCTGGGTATTTGTGGACACATATTGTAAGGCAGTGCGGTACTCACCTTCCACTGTAGACATGAAGTTTCTATGTGGTGCTGGACCTTGCATGTCTTCTGATGCCATGGGTATGTCTTCCTCAGATTCACTAGAGGTCTCTGAGTAGACGGAGTGGTGACTGACCTGAGCAGTGCTTCCTATAGAAGAGATGACACTCCTTCGGCTACTTAGCACTCTTCCTGACCTCAAGTTCATTCACACACCTAAGCCTCCCTTTATACTTCTTAGATTCCCCTTGGTTAGCTCTCCTAAAGGCTCAAAGTGTCTGACTAAAGAAAGGGTTTATCTCGGCGATACCACTTCCTGACGATACTGCTCTCGGCGATACGATACCAGACACCCAGACGATACGATATCAGTCTGGTGTCGCGATACCAGGTTTTAGTGCCAGACGATACGATACCAGATATTGTGTCGCGATACTCCACTGGGAAATACCACGATACGATACCAGCAGAGTAGACGTTACGATACTGGAGATAAGTGGCGATACGATCTCAATGTGGTGTCGCGATACGATCCTTGACAGGAGACGTTACGATACCACCGCAATAAGTGAGATCGCGATACTAATCTTGGCGATACGATACCACCAAAGTAGTGTCGCGATACCAAGACAAGCAGTCGACGATACGACACTTGAGAGGGCACGATCGCGATACATAAGCAGTGTCGCGATACTAAAATCGTGTCGCGATACCACTGTATCAAACGATACGATACCACTCGGTAAGGTGAGGTCGCGATACTAGAAACTTTAGGCGATACGACACCACAATGGTGTCGCGACACCAAGTATTAGTACCGGACGATACGATACCTCTGCAGTAAGCGCGATCGCGATACCAACTTAGCGACACGACACCAACAATGGTATCGCGATACCAAGATCGGTATCAAGCGATACGATACCACAGAAAATGTACGATCGCGATACCAACTCGGGGTCACGATACCAAAAATAGTATCGCGATACCAAGGCAGGTATCAAGCGATACGATACTTCGGCGAGTATCGCGATACAAGGGAATTTTGGTATCGCGATACCAAAACTCAACCGATCGCGATACTCAAGCCAAAATGCGAGTTTTTCCAAAGATTTTTTTACCCCCTTGCTCTTCTTACTCTCCTCTTCCCTCCTATACCTCTGTATTACACAAAAAGATGGCAAAGAAATCAGTTTCCCCCTCCCACGATACTGCGCATTTCCTTAATTACGTGTTTATGCATGTTTAGAGAGTTTTTGGCAAATAATCTGAGTAGAATCTCACCTCTATCTATCCTTGCTTGCACTTTGAGCACAATCTCTAGCCTTAAGAGCCTGAATTCCACGATACTTCACTCGCGATACCAGTCGCTGCTAGCAGACGATACCAGCACACAGTGAAGTGTCAAATGAGCCAAATTTTTGGTTTTTTATACTTTTTTGACAGAATTTGAAATTTGCTAATTTTTTTGGTAGTTTTGGGGATTTTTGGCTACTCCTACTCCTCTTCTCCTCACTTCTCCTCTCCTTCTAACCTAACCCTAGCTCTTCCTTCTCTTCCCTCCTCCTACGCTTAAACCTAAAACTTATCACACACACCTCAAGGATGGGAAGTGACAAGTGCTGAAAAGGAATACTACTCGTCAATGGACAAATTCACCTCTACAAGTACGATTCGATCACACTTGCTCTCTAACTATCACGAAGGCAACTTGGTGGAGTGCCTCCCCGGCAACGGCGCCAAAAACGTGTGTACTTGAGCCGCAATGACTCAAGGACTTGTACCAATGAGACTATACCTCAATTGCAATACAAGTGCATATAGTGGAGTCCTTTGCACACATTTAATTATCAATCCGAAGGAATGACTTACCAAGTGTATGAAGACATTTGCACACGTGATAGAAAATGAAGTGAGTTAACTATCCAAGCAAGAGAAAAGACCAATACTACCCGCACCTACTGAAAAAACTGGAAGTGTTGCCGCAAACCTACTTTCAGCAGTTTTGGTTTTTTGAGGTTTTCTCCCAGCCCAGAACTCCGAACATAGGCAATAGGGTACTCGTTTCGAAGCTCTCGACGAGACGAATCCAATGGTGGTGGTTTCACTCAATTCTGACCACTCTGCTGCAAGTTATGGCAGAAACAGTGAATTACGGGAACTACTAACACCCGCGTTTTTGCTTCTCCTAGCTTACGCACGCACTACAGCCACTCAAAACAAGGGGGAAGGGGTAGACAACAGTCCTACACTTGCATTTCAAGCATCACACACACATACATGAGCAAAATGAAGATCAAAATCAGCAAGGAAGAGGCAAACTCGAAATTTCAGAAGTGCTCTTCTTCACAATGACAAGAAGTCCTTTACAATGAGTCACTTTTGACTTATATACTAGTGCCCTAAGTTTGGTCCTTTCACACAAGAGACCGGCACTTTATTCACTAAATTGCTAACTTCCTACTAATGTACATGGGTAATTCACTAATCTTCTGAGGGGATGCATCTAGAGGACTCCTCTAGTGCATTTACAACGGAAAATATATACAAAAGTGGTTATGTTACAAAAAATTGTGTGTCCAAATCGGAAAAATTTTGGGGCCCGTCTTTTTTCTCTGCTTTCTGCGCTCTTTAGCTCTGCAACAGAGGTCCTGAGCGAGGGTGTGTTCTGAAATGCGGATACCTCTTGCAAGATCTGCTTCGAGTTTTTCCCTATCTATGGGTCGAGGTTCATCTGGTGGCGAGAGTCTGTTTTGCATGGAGTACACCAGTTGTTCACATGCAAATAATTGGAGTAGATGTGTAGGCCTGCTTATGAACACCTCTGAATGATATTCCCAAAAACTGGTAGTAAACATTTCTTCGAAGGTCATTTTATAGCACGCCGGTAAATATTTGCTTTAATAGTGCCAAGCATAACACACCCGTAGCGATGGTGTCGTGCTCATATCATACGCTAAATCTTGATTACCTTGCTCGAATCCCAGAGTGTTCACGTGTGGTGCCTTGATGCAACGGAAGACTTTGAATACTATCTGCATCATGTCAAATATTTTGACCGTCATATGGGCAGCTACATCATCCATTCCTCGTAAGTGGGGAAGCCAGTGGCAAATTGTTGCCATCATATAGCCTATAGTGGGTGGTCCAGTGGGTGGAGTGAAATACGGGTAATTGAGCCAGTCCTGGCACTGCTTGTTGTTTTGTACTTTGATTGCAAAAGCCTTCCAGGAGCAGCGATGTGGCTTTGGTCCCCAACATGGGTTATACTTTAAATGGAGTGGTGCCTTGACCCATGTGCTCATCATTTCGGGATATTCCTGTAATAATTCTTGGCATCGATTTGGTTGAAATATTTCTCCTCACTACACTTCTGGTGGCAAGTCTTTCGGCTCATATTGAGTTGCATGGGAAGGTTTCTTGCCGGTTTCCTTTTCAATGGCCAACTGATATTCTGCCATTAACATAAAATATGGCTTATATTGCAGCTCATGCCTAGATATATACCTGGGAGGGGCCAAGTGAGCAAAGTAAGGTGATTTTAGTATACGTTCCTCGATCATAGCCATTGCGTGTAATTGTGCTTCCACCCTTGCGGAGTGGGTCTTTCCAAGCTCTTCGACAGTCTTCATCCACGCAGGGGGTAGGGAGTTCAAAAGTGGTCTGGCCTTCGATCGTGATGTGTCCGCCTGGGATGGGTTGGGGTTCGTACGCTTCTTCAAAAGTGTCCTCCACCGGGATAGTCATTGTTTCTTCATCCGCTGGTAGTTTCGGTGGGGAATCTGGTCTAGGGGGTGCTTCGTATGCTGCTATCTGTGTTTGAAGAGTCAATAGCTAGGCCCGTAAAGCATTGAGTTCCTCGATGATTTCAATAGATATGGCCGCAAGAGCTAGTGGTACTTGCTGTAGATGTGCTCGTAATTGTAATATTTTGTGTTCCTCTTTGAGCTTCTGGTATTCTTCATTCATACTGTCATACTCCTCTAGTAGTCGGACATGATCTTCCAATAACATCTTCATAGATTCAGAGGGGACAACTTTGAAATGACTGGGACTCAAGGGTTTGTCTGGTTGGTTTGAAGCAGCTTCAAGTTTTCTCTATTCTATTCCTGTAAGCATTGACTCTCTTCTTTTGCTGCTTCTAGGTGGCATCTTAGTAGTCCCATGTTTCTAGTGAGCATCCCATTGCAAATAGTTTGAGCCCTTAACAAATTGTCAATATCTGTAATTGGCTCTTTTGTCTTCTGTTCACTTTCGAGTTCAAGTTTTTGGTAGGCCTGGTGTAGCTCTTGGTAGCATGTGTTAAGAGAGGCATTCTCGATTGATAAAGAATTTAGCTGTGACTGTAAGTTGTTCGTGGTATGCTGCAGCGTCTGGTAACTGGTGCCTAGAGATGCGAATTAGCCTCTCACTTGTGTCATACATACGAACATTTGACGGAATGCTATGTCAATTGTGGGTGATAATATTAACGGTGGAGTGAGTGAAGATGCTGTGGGTGTGGGTGTTGATGCAAGGGGAAGGGGAAATAGGGATGGGAATGTGGATGCAGTGGTGATTGTGGAGAAATGTGATGTGCCTAAATGTGATCGTGAAATAGATGAGGTGAGTGGTGGTGTAGTGGGTGGTGATATGTCCATGTCACTGTATGTGGTGTCGAGTGATGTGACCGTGAATAGTGGAGTGACAGTGGGTGCGTGAGTGGGTGTAAAAACAGGATTTACAAAGGTTGCCAAGTAATTTATAGATGGGGTCTCTTGTACTGCTTGGTGGAGAGGGGAAAGAGGAAATACAGTGGATCGGGGAGGTGAGACGGGGGAGAAGGTCAATGGAGGGGGAAATGGGAATAGGGGTCTAGGAGGGGTGGGGAAGGAAGGGATGGTTGGATGGAGAAATGGATTGGATGGAAGGGTGAAAAACCTAGGAGGTAAACTAGGTTGTGTAGGTGTAGAAAGGGTAAGAGGAATTGAGGCAACAAAGGCTTCGGCTACCGCACTATCGAAGGATGTGGATGGTCTAGGAGAGGCAAGGTGTACGGGGGAGACTGGAGGGGCGGGAGATGAAATAGGAGCGGTCGGGATGGTGGGTATTTCGACAGTGTTAGGGGTATTTATAGTAGAGGTGCGAGGCAGGGAGTCGATGACGATCGTTTCTTCTATCAAAGGATCTTCCTAAATGAGGCGTACTTCCCGGGCCTGTTGTGAAGACTGAACATCTCTTGGTACACGAATGTATTGACCTGGTTTTGATAACAAGCATATGCATCGTGGGTCAAACTGTGGTAGTGGCTTTCTTTGGAAATATCGTAATGCTTCATTATGGCCCACTGATTTAACCAGTTCTCTGAAACCTTGAATGTAGGCTTCTTCGAAGCTTCTTGTAGCTAGTTCTTGTTCTACAAGTGCTTGGCTTTCTTCCTCTAAGAGTTTTTTGCGTGCCCAAACAACTTCCATGGTACGGTATAACTTCTTGATTACCAATGTGTAGGCCGCTGCTTCAAATGTCTCATCTTCGTAAGTACTGGTGTCACCCTGAGTGTCGGTGTGTTGTTCATGTTCATCAGTCTGCACATTCTCTTGAGATTCATGACTGGCCTGACTGGTTTCATCATCTTCGTCTTCATCATCTGATTTTGTCCTTTCTTCTTCAGAATTTGATACAACTTACCCTTGCGGTTGATCAGGGGGTGTGGTAGGGTAGCTTGGATGTTCATACTCTTGAGAGAAAAATTGTCCTAAAAATTGGAATTCGTTTGAAAAAGCATTTGACATTTCAAAATCAAAAGTTGTATACGTTGGTTCTGCTTCCAGATTGGGTATCGAAAAAGTAAACACTTCCGCATCGATGGAGGTGGGAATTGATGTTGTGGTGGTGGGTTCCTGAACTGAGGTTGCCTGAGAGGTAACGGTACTAGTAGTACCTTCCGTAATAACTGGTCGTGATACTCGTATGCAAACGGGTTGTATATGTGCAGGGGGTTTTGTAGGTGACTGTTCTGGAGATGGCTGGGGTGATGGTGACTCTGGAACTTATAGGCATGGGATAGATCCTTGCATGCGCTTGCCTGCCCGTCCCTTGCTGGATTTTCTAGTCTTCCTGGTGGTCCCTTTGAATGCCTTCTATTCTTCACTTGTCATTGTGTGTTCTATAGGTAAGTCATAAGCCAAACACATATACACAATTTGAGTGAGAGCGCAACATCCATGGATGACTTTTTTCCTTTCCCATCTATGTTGAGCTAGATACAACTGATCAATGATCCAACTTGCAAGATGGATTGTCTAGGGCCCAATACAAGCTAAATATAATCCAAACCAGATACGCTTGTGAGGCATAGTAAAACAATCCTGAGCCGGGAATGCAAAGTGTTGCATACATATACGTAATGGCTTAGATAGCTCAGGTGTGATGGTCGAGATGTCTTCCCATTTGATAACATCCCCACACTTCATAGGCTCGAGAATCAGCCTTTCTCGCTCTGTCGGCGTGTGAGTTCCATGGTGTTGAAGCTCAAAGTCAAGGACAAAGCATGGAAGCACATCAAAAGGTGGACACACAAGGAAAGGGAGCAACAAAGAGATGAACAGGATTTTCCATTGCCTAGACCCCGAGAGCACCCAAGAACCCTTAGACCCACTCAAGTGATCAAGGCAATGAAGAATTATTTTGATGGGTCAGGAGATCCTTATGATCATGTGGCCGAGTTCAAACAAGTGTTAAGAGCTGAACAGGTTGAGGATTTGTTCACCCAGTACGAGGCATTTGGTCTGACTCTTAAGGGCACTGCCTTAGCTTGGTTTCAACCTCTGAGTAGTTGCAACTATCGCGATATATGTCAACGGCTAAACGAATTCATTGTAGAATTTTCCAAGAGTGGTATCAGGCATAACACTTCATCTTTGATCCACAGCTTCAAGCAGACACCCCAAGAAACAGTGCGACTAGTAGGTAGAAGGTTTAGACAGTACCTAGAAAGATGCCCTGCTCCAGAGCTACCCACACCAGCCAAACAAGTGGCTTTGTTTTTAGATGGCTTACTAAGCACTAAGTTAAGATCATATTTGTAC
Organism: Ceratopteris richardii; assembly: GCA_020310875.1. NCBI lineage: Eukaryota > Viridiplantae > Streptophyta > Polypodiopsida > Polypodiales > Pteridaceae > Ceratopteris > Ceratopteris richardii. The sequence continues at coordinate 74,446,766 of CM035421.1, read as the reverse complement.
TTGAAAGAGCCTAGATCCATAGAAGAGTGTGTGCGGATGTGCATTGACATAGAAGATAACTTGGGTGAGGAGTTAGGATTGTCCAAACTCTATAAGGATTCTGATAGTTCTACTAGTCATACTTCAAAAATCTCCACGGAAATAGATGAGATAGCTTAGCAAGTTGCCAAGAAGCTGGGAGTCCAAAATAGACAAACACCGAGAGTCACCCCATTGAATCGGTGTTATACTTGCGGAGGTGACCACATGGCTAATGTATGCCCAATGCACAACCAGAACATGAGAGAAAGGAATAACCCATACTGCACTATTGAAAGGAAGTACACAAACCATACGGCTCAAGATTGTCCCTACAATAGGCAGGCTGTTAGACAAAATTATCAGCAACCTTACCCACAAGGTAGGTATCAGAACCAATACCAACAGCCATATTATAGACCACAACAGCAATACCAGGCACCATATAGGCCACAACCAGTCTTGGGAAACCAACCACCAGCTCCTGCCAATGCAGTTCCAGTTAAGTATGTAGTGGCAGAAGAGAACCTTAATAGAGCATTGGTGCCAGTGACCCCACTCATCTCAGAGAATGACTCTCATGCTCATAGTTCAGACTACTCCCATGAAGGTAGCCCACATGCTTATTACACAGAGTCACCTGAACATAGTGAGATTTATCCGTATCAACATGAATCACCACTTATGGAACAAAATTGGGAGCCTGAATACTCAAATCTCATGTACACAAATGCTAACCCTAGGCCCCAATTAAGACAAGTAAGACCACAAGCCCCTAGAGGACCATGTTTCAGATGTCAGGGCGATCATTTCCTTCGTGATTGTCCCCACCCACCATCTTTGAGTCAAGGACAAGCTATCACAATACAGGCTTTTTGTCCTGATTGTGGCAAGGACCATCTCCCTAGAGATTGTCCAAGAAACCCCTCTAGTGCACCCAAGATTACACCCATTAATGTGGTAGGCTTAGTGGCAGATTCAAGTTCAAGTAGCAGTTATGTGGCACCTGTACAGGCAGTTACTAGGGCACAAACATTAAAACAAGATAAACCAGCAGAAGAATCGGAGTCAAGTGAATCAGGAGAGCCTAGTAAGAGGAAAACAAGAACATGGAAAGATACCAGAGAAAAGGCCAATCGCAAGTGGAATAAAAAGTTATCGGAACTTGAAGAAAGCTTAAAAGAAGCGAAAACAAAAATAGAAAACATTGCATCTCAAAGCCCCTCGCATGCCGAAACTCCATCCACTCCACCTCATCCCACCCCACCACCCATTGTAAATAGGCCGCAACCAAGGTTTGTTCTTCCAGATCCAACCCTAGAAGGCTCGGACATGATGTTCAAGGCTGTTGAAGCTCAAAGTCAAGGACAAAGCATGGAAGCACATCAAAAGGTGGACACACAAGGAAAGGGAGCAAGTAGGGAGCTCCAAGAAGTGTATGTCAAATTTTCAGAAGAATCCCCTACAAAAATAGTGATTTTTATCACTAAAAACCATTGTAAATACCATTATCTATTTTTTGTAACTCCATTTTGTTCAAGCCGAGGAGTCCTCGAGCTTGAGGAGTATTAGAAGTACCATCGTACCAATTTTCATAATTTTTAGACTTCGTTTGAGCCCTCAAATAAGCCCTGGAACCTAATTTTTAACTAGGCCGGACACTAGGTCTGGACAGGGCCAAAACTAGTCAAAAAACTATAAAAAGAGCTAGAGAGCTCATTTTTGGGGGTTAGCTTGTTAGAGAATAGAACTTTTGTAAGAGAACTCTTTTGCAATCTAAGCTTTCCATTGTTCCTCTCTTTGATCTTACTTTATGCGCGTGTGTGTGTATGTGTGTGCATGTTTGTGTGCTTTCACTCACGCACTTGTGCCTTCACTTGCTCGTGGTCTTCATACCAGTCCTCACGTCTCCGCGGATTGACAAGTAAAGGAGGTGGTGCTTACGCTTGAGCTACACCAAATTTTGGCGCCGTTGCCGGGGAGAGAGCTTCGAGGACGAGCGTTGTGATGGTAAGATCGTAGATTTGCGACGTTGGAAGGTAAAAAAACTGTCATTTCAGTTCTTTTTTTGTTTTTTCCTCTTCATCGTCATCATCATCATCATCTCCACCTTCTTCCATCTTCTTCTTCATAGAAAATTCTTGTTTTTTAGTGCATTTTCACCATCTTCATACCATTTTTCATGCATTATTGTGTGGGAAGGAGTTAGGAGAAGCAAGGGAGAGCAAGCGCTGTGTTTTTTTCATGATTTTCTGCTCATACGGAGCTCGCCATAGCCGGCGCTCAGAAATTTGAATTTCCCGCCAAAAAACGCGATTCTGTGATGAAAATCGCGATTCTGTGAAAATTCAAAATTTTTGAAAAATCACGGTTTTCTGTTTTCCCGCCTAAAAGTTGGCTGAAAAAAAATCACGATTCTGTGGTCATTCTCAGAATCGCGATTCTGTGATTGTGCTCAACATCGCGATTTTCATGCCAAAAACACGATTCTGAAAAAAAACACGATTTTGTGAAAAAACACGATTTTGTGAAAAAACACGATTTTGTGAATCACGATTCTCTGAGTCAAAATCGCGATTTTCAAAAACACGATTTTGTGCTCAACATCGCGATTTTCTTGTCAAAAACATGATTTTGAGAAAATACGATTTTCAGCGGGCTCAAAATTGCGATTCTCACAAATCACGATTTTCAGCAAAAAACACGATTTTGTGAATCACGATTCTCTGAGTCAAAATCGCGATTTTCAGAAACACGATTTTGTGCTCAACATCGCGATTTTCATGCCAAAAACACGATTTTGAGAAAACACGATTCCCTACTCAAAATCGCGATTCTCAAAAAATCACGATTTTCAGTAAAAAACACGATTTTGTGAAAAAAGGCGATTCTGTGTAATCACGAATTTTTGCTCAAAATCGCGATTTTCTAAAAACACGATTTTGTGCTCAAAATCGCGATTTTCATGTCAAAAAACACGATTCTCTAAAACACGATTCTCTAAAACACGATTCTCTAAAACACGATTCTGTGCTCAAAATCACGATTTTCATAAACACGATTTTGTGATCAACATCGCGATTTTCATATCAAAAAACACGATTCTCTAAAACACGATTCTGTGCTCAAAATCGCGATTTTTATAAACACGATTTTGTGATCAACATCGCGATTTTCATGTCAAAAAAACACGATTCTCTAAAACACGATTCTGTGCTCAAAATCGCGATTTTCATAAACACGATTTTGTGATCAACATCGCAATTTTCATGTCAAAAAACACGATTTTCAGAAACACGATTTTGTGATCAAAATCGCGATTTTCAGAAACACGATTTTGTGCTCAACATCGCGATTTTCTGAGTTCACAAAATCGCGATTCTCTGAAAGTTCACAAAATCGCGATTTTCTCCAAAGGTCCTGTTTGCCTGTTTTGAACCCCAGGAGCCTGAATTGGCATAACATCCAAAGTCCATTTTTAGAGCTCTATAGCTCGTTGGAAAGCTCGTTTCAAATCCTACACGACCTCAACTGTCTTTTTCAAGAATAACGCGTTGATTTTGAGATAGGATAATTTGAAGTTGACCCTCAAGTGGGACTAGGGAACCAAGGGGACTCCAAAGAATTTTGAACCTTACCAAGGGGAAAATTTGGACTCTTGACTAAAGCTTATGAACCTGAGATCTGGTAGACACTTAGGCAAGGATAAACAAAGCATTAGATCTTCTGAGGCTAGTGTCAACCATACATCCAAGTCTTGGGCACAACAACTAAGTGGTCATCTTTTACTAAGTTCAGACACAAGTGATTCAGAAATGTCTTTTAGTATGGGAAAACCTGTAGGTGGCTCAGGGACTGCCCATCTACAAACACCAGAAGGTCCCTATAAGACATAGTTGGAATATATTCGGACCAACCAATTAGGTGCTCGCATCTATGAGGATGGTCTGAGGCGATCAAACTCAAAAATCCACATCAATCCTTTGGACTTGAACACCCGGTGGTCAAGTTCGAAGAGGGTTCATACATTGATAAGGAAGGAACCATGTATGTGGTCACCAACCTACCAGATAGGACTGATGAGTTTGGAAATTTCATTCCTGAGAATGAAATAGGAGACCTAGAACAAGGAAATGTAGGACAAGGACCCCAGACTCCTAGAGGTAAGTCAGTTTTGACCCGAGTGATCACTCCAGACTGGATCCCTCAAGATAACAAAAGCATAGAACTATTTTTGAATAGAGAAACAGAGGAAGCCTTTTGGAGATTCAAGCCAGATCAACCTAGCCAATTGGGCATAGTCATCATCTACGAGTTCAAGGATCCAGAGATACCAGGCAAGGTTGTCTACCTGGATAACACATCGGAGAAAATTTTCTTGGTAACAGAACATGATAGACATGCATATACTTGGAAGAATGAATTGATTTTCCCCCCACCAAGATCCAATGTTTCCCATGGCCTCCAAGGAGTAGGATCATCCCATGCTCATGAAGCCCAGAGAGAAAGAACTAGAGAGAGACTTGAGGTAAGTTTTGCACACACTGTGGGCAGGAAGAGATCAGGATTTGAAAATGAAAGACCTGAAAGAGAGAGACATCAAGCACATAGGCAAAAAAGAGATGAACATGATTTTCCGTTGCCTAGACCCCGAGAGCACCCAAGAACCCTTAGACCCACTCAAGTGATCAAGGCAATGAAGAATTATTTTGACGGGTCAGGAGATCCTTATGATCATGTGGCCGAGTTCAAACAAGTGTTAAGAGCTGAACAGGTTGAGGATTTATTCACCCAATACGAGGCATTTGGTTTGACTCTTAAGGGCACTGCCTTGGCTTGGTTTCAACCATTGAGTAGTCACAACTATCGCGATATAGGTCAACTGCTAGACGAATTCATTGTAGAATTTTCCAAGAGTGGTATCAGGCATAACACATCATCCTTGATCCACAGTTTCAAGCAGACACCCCAAGAAACAGTGCGACTAGCAGGTAGAAGGTTCAGACAGTACCTAGAAAGATGCCCTACTCCCGAGTTACCCACACCAGCCAAACAAGTGGCTTTGTTCCTAGATGGCTTACTGACCACAAAGTTAAGATCATATGTATATTTGAAAGAGCCTAGATCCATAGAAGAGTGCGTGCGGGCATGCATTGACATAGAAGATAACTTGGGTGAGGAGTTAGGATTATCCAAACTCTATAAGGATTCAGATAGTTCTACTAGTCATACTTCAAAAATCTCCACGGAAATAGAGGAGATAGCTGAGCAATTTGCCAAGAAGCTGGGAGTCCAAAATAAACAAACACAGAGTCACTCTAGTGAATCGGTGTTATACTTGTGGGGGTGACCACATGGCTAATGTATGCCCAATGCAAAACCAAAACATTAGAGAAAGGAATGCTCCATATTGCACTATTGAGAGAAAATACACAAACCACATGGCTCAAGATTGTCCCTACAATAGGCAGGCTGTTATACAGAATTATCAGCAACCTTACCCACAAGGTAGGTATCAGAACCAATACCAACAGCCATATTATAGACCACAACAGCAATTTCAGGTACCATATAGGCCACAACCTGTCTTCGGAAACCAACCACCAGCTCCAGCCAACGTGATTCCAGTCAAATATGCTGTGGGAGAAGAAAATCCAAATAGAGCATTGATGCCACTAACCCCATTGATACCAGATAATGACTCTCATGCTCATTGTTCAGACTACTCCCATGAAGGTAGTCCACATGCTTATTACACAGAGTCACCTGAACATAGTGAGATTTACTCGTATCAATATGAGGTACCACCTATGAAGCAAAATTGGGAACTAGAATACTCCAATGCCATGTACACAAATCCTAACCCTAGGCCCCAGTTGAGACAAATGAGACCACAAGCCCCTAGAGGATCTTGTTTCAGATGTCATGGTGACCATTTCATTCGTGACTGTCCCCACCCACCATCTCCGAGTCAAGGACAGGCTATCACAATACAGGCTTTTTGTCCTGATTGTGGCAAAGACCATCTCCCCAGAGATTGTCCAAGAAACCCCTCCAGTGCACCCAAGATTACACCCATTAATGTGGTAGGCTTAGTGGCAGATTCAAGTTCAAGTAGTAGCAATGTGGCTCCTATACAAGCTGTCGCTAGAGCACAAGCCTTACAACAGGATAAACCAACAGAACAATCAGAGTCGAGTGAATCAAGAGAGCCTAGTAAGAGGAAAACAAGAACATGGAAGGATACCAGAGAGAAGGCCAATCGCAAGTGGAATAAAAAGTTATCGGAACTAGAAGAAAGCTTAAAAGAAGCGAAAACAAAAATAGAAGACATTGCATCTCAAAGCCCCTCGCATGCCGAAACTCCATCCACTCCACCTCATCCCACCCCACCACCCATTGTAAATAGACCGCAACCAGGGTCTGTTCTTGCAGATCCAACCCCAGAAGGCTTGGACATGATGTTCAAGGCCTACCAGGCTCGACTTCAAGAAGGGCCTACAGCGGCAAACCTAGACAAGAGTTACCCTAGAGCAAATTTAGAGATTGAACGGATGAAAATGTGCATGAAAATGGTAGAACAAGCTCAAGCCATACTTGAGACTAGTCAAAAGTTCAATCAGACATACTCTATCAAATCAGATTTGCATTTCCAGGGCTTACTAGAAAGATTAGATCAATTGGTAAACAAACCACAAGTTTCTTACCTCCACAGGCTCAACCAGTTATTGAGAGAAGAAGCTCACCACCAAGGGGAGCTTATGTTCCTAATTCCACGGATCCAGGAATACCTCCTTCAATTCAACAGTACTCTCAAGAATTCTTGCGGGAAATACAAGAAGAGAAATGGGCCAAGGAGAAGGGTAATTCCCCTCCTATTCCTGAGATTGATGATCTTCATGATCAATTTCCCCAAGACATTCCATCTATTTACGGAGATGAAGCAGAACAACAAGAAGACGAAAGGTTAGATTTTGACTCTAATACCTTAGAAGAACTGCCTCAATTTCCAGGCCCATGGGAATCTGAATCTCTCCAGATTAGAGCTCCCACAATACTAGTAAGAAATGAAGACTCAGTGGTTCCAAGGAACACGGATGTCGTGAAGAACACTAAGGTTCAGTGTCATCTCACTGTAGAAGAGCTGCTCAAAGCAAAACCTGAGCTTTGGAATCATGTGAAGGATCAGGTTCCAGAACTTGATTCCAACATGCCAAAAGCAGGCTCCAAGCAAAGGGTACTAGAGATACCTCTAGACAAAATAGGGGACATGTGTGAGGGTGAAGAAGGTAATACTTATCTTGCAATCACCTACCAAGGTTACACAACCAAAGCAATCATAGATTCAGGTGCTGGTGTTGCTATTGTGACCACCTCCTTGTGGAAGCAATGGGGCAAGCCCACATTAAGACCAACTAGAATGAAACTTCAAATGGCTGATGGTCATTTTGAAAGACCTCTAGGATTGCTAGAAGGGATCACTCTAACCACTTGTGGTGTAGAGTTTGAGCACACATTTGCTATATGTGACTTTGAGAAAAATAATGTCTATGAGATGATCCTAGGAAGACCCTTCCTACGACAATTGCAAATAGTACAGGATTGGGGAACTAACTCCTTGTACTTACAGCACTTAGGGGTCACCACCAAGGTCAATTTGAAGGATTACACCTTCAGAGATGTACCACCCCTACAGTGGAATTCTATCCACAAAGCGAAAGAAGATTCCATCTCTGTGCATTCTGAAAGTTCACCTGATCCATCATGGCTACATGAAGATACTCATTTGTGGATGTGCAAGGTCGCAAAGGAAGAGGAAAAACGTTTAAAGGCAAGAGAAGAAGGAACTTCGCTAGGAGATAGACCAGTTAGAGACCCAGCCTACACATCGATGATCTTTCCGGATGAGGAGTTTGAGCCCCATGGCTGGCCAGAAATCTTAGCCACCATGGACATTGCTGTCAATGAGGAACAGTGGACACCTCATTGTGATGAGGAGGGTTATGATATCTCAGTGTTCATGTGTCAACCCTTGCTAGAAGAATGTGACCCTAGTGATGTCATAGAAGAAGAAGAGAATGACGATGATCTGGAGTCTATTGTGATGGATAGTTGCTTTAACTCAGAGCAGCACTATCTTGAAGATATAGGAGTGTTCACCTAGAAAGAAGAAGAACCTCTCACAAGTATTAAAACGGTAAATTCAAAGGATGGAAGTGAGAGCAGTCAAAAGAAAAAGAAAAGAAAAGCAGTGAAACAAGAAGAGGAGGAATCATTGTTTGAAGTACCAGAAAACTTCAACAAATATGAAGTTGACGACCGCAAAATTTTGGTACGAATGCCTAAAAGAGAGGCCATCATAGGAGAATCATATGATAATAAAGAAAAGACCAAGAAGATTGTAGTGACCATTGAAGAGAACGAAGAGAGATGCACATATATAGGAGATGACCTAAGTGCAATAGAAGAAATGGAGCTCATAGCTCTATTAAGGGAATATAGGGATGTGTTTGCATGGCACTATAGAGACTTGAAAGGGGTAGATCCAAGAATTTGCTCTCATACTATCCCCATGACTCTTGATGCTAAGCCCACCAAACAGAAGCCCTACACATATAATGATACCTATGCAGGCAAAATAAAAGAAGAAATTGATAGGTTGATTGAAGCTGGATTCATCTATGAGATTGAGCATACCGAATGGGTGTCCCCCATTGTTGTGGTACCCAAGAAGAACGGGAAGTTGGGAGTGTGTATTAACCTTAAAAAAGTTAATGCCGCTACGATTAGAGATAGTTATCCACTTCCAATCACAGAACACCTATTGGAGCGGGTTGCAGGCAAGGAAGTTTATAGCTTCCTTGATGGATTTTCAGGTTACAATCAAGTAGCCATTGCCCCAGAAGATCAACACAAAACAGCTTTTGCTACAGAGTGGGGAATCTTTGCATTTCGTGTGATGCCATTTGGGCTCACCAATGCACCTGCAACATTCCAAAGGCTCATGTGTCATGTCTTCAAAGAGTTCTTGCGAAAGAGCTTAGAAGTGTATGTGGATGATTTATGTGCTCATTCCCAAGAAAGAAGGTTTCACATCCCTGAGCTCAAACAAATCTTCAACAAGTGTAGAGAATATCGAGTGTGTCTGAACCTAGAAAAGTGTGTGTTTATGGTGCGTCAAGGTAAAATCTTAGGTCATATTGTTTCTAAGAATGGAATCTCAACAGATGAAGATAAGGTACGAGCCATAGCGGAGCTACCAAGGCCAAGGAATATTAAAGAGGTACAAGCCTTTATGGGCCATTGTGGATACTACCGTAGGTTTATCCACATGTACGCGATCATAGCTAGACCCCTTTATGCCTTGTTGTCTAATTTTGAGTGGAACGACGAATGCGAGAATTCTTTCAACGAACTGAAGAAACGTTTGTGCACGGCACCAATACTCACCACTCCTGATTGGAATAAACCATTCCATGTCCATGTGGATGCATCCAATCATGCCATAGGATGTGTGCTAGCACAACCCACAAGTGAAGGAAACTTAGATTTAACCATAGCATATGCTAGTAGACAGCTCACTGTAGCTGAACGGAACTATACCACAACTGAGCGAGAGGGCTTAGGCATGGTATATGCTCTGAAGAAATTTAGACACTATTTATTGGCCAACAAGTTCAAGTTTTTCACTGATCATCAAGCTTTGTTATATTTGGTCAATAAACCTTGCAATACTGGACGCTTAGTAAGATGGTTCCTCTTACTAATGGAATATGACTTTGAAGTTGTTGTCAGGAAAGGTAGAACCCACCTTCGGGCAGATCACCTTTCTCGCATCACTTCAGGAGAGTCACCGCAAGGAGTGTCTGACGAATTACCTGATGCTTATCTGTTCAATTTGGAAGTTGTTCCTAAATGGGCAAATAAGTTGGTACCAGTCCTAACCTTCGGCCCTGCAAATAAGAATGTGAAAACATCACAAGAAGAAATTGTAAGATCACAAAAATATCACATATTGGCAGGAAGCATGTACAAACAAGATACGGAGGGCGTATTAGCTTGTTGTGTCGAGGATGATGAACATAATAGTTGGTTGCAGCAAGCTCATGAAGGATTGCTAGGAAATCACTATTCTAAACAACGCACATTGCAGAATCTAAAACGTCTAGGAGTGTATTGGCCTAGCATGGACAAAGAAATACATGAGTGGATTAAGAATTGTCCAATGTGCAGAGAGAGACCCCCAGTGGAGCATGCGACCCTTTATCAAGTGTCATTAATTCTAGATTGGAGTGCTCCATTGGTAGAGTTTATGAGGTCGGGAAGATTACCCAAAGAGGCTAGTCTAGCAAGAAGACGAAGCATGGAGCAAGAGGCTCAAGGCTATTCTAGTAGGAGACAACCTATACCGAAGAGGCAAAGATGGTTACTTAAGACTGTGCGTTCACGAATCAGATTATTTGAAAGTCTTAGAAACTGCACATAGCGGTGCGGCAGGTGGACATTTTGGTCCTGACCGAGTAATCAAGACCATTCTATTCTCAGGACTTTGGTGGCCCACTCTTCATATGGACACACATACCTACGTGAAGAAATGTGACACATGCCAACGTGCACAATATCCAATTAGAAAAGACGAGATGCCCTTGAGGCCAATGATGGGAGGGCGTGCATTTTCCAAGTGGGGCATAGACTTCATAGGTCCTATTAATCCCCCTGCTAGAAACTCCCATGCAGAGTATATTATTGTAGCCACAGATTACCTTACAAAGTGGGTAGAAGTCAAAGCCACAACAAAGAATGATGCTCAGACTACGGCTAAGTTCTTATTCGAGAATGTGTTCACGAGATATGGACTACCAATAGAGTTGGTGAGCGATAGAGGCACACACTTCTTGAATGAAGTCATTGAAAATCTTCTCCAAGAATTCTTGGTGATACATAAGAAATCTGCCCCCTATCACCCACAAGCCAACGGACAAGCCGAGAGTACCAATAAGATCCTCTGTAACGTATTGACAAAACTGGTAAATAATAAACGCTCTGATTGGGACAAACAACTTCATCATGCTGTTTGGGCTTATCGAGTTGCCTACAAAACGGTACTCAACGCCACCCCTTTTCAGATGGTCTTCGGACAGAATGTTGTGCTACCATTAGATTTCTTAATCCCTACCTTAAAAGTAGCACAAGAGTATGAGTGGAATGGGCATGAATTGTCCTCTAGGATCTTTGATCTCGAACGCTTGGGTGAGACTAGGCTGCGAGCGGCAGCAGGCATCTACGCTGCAAAGAAGAGGCAAAAGGCATACTTTGATGCACACATCAAGGATAAGGGATTGAAAGAGGGAGATCTAGTGTTGGTATACACACTAAAACAACATGCCCGTAAGTTGGAAAAAAGAGGATACGGACCCATGATCATTAATAGAATTTCCACTAGTGGTGCAGTTCAGTTGGCCACTCTAGAAGGAGATATCTTGCCAAACTATATTAGTGGCTGTAGAGTCAAGCTATATCAAGAACCTCTGACTGAGGATATGCTAATGAGACTCAACACTGCTAAGAAGCGAAAAGAAGAAGAGTTAAGAGTGAGAGAAGAAGCACAGGTAGAGGCCAGAGAGCGTATTAGGCGAAATAAGTTAAGGCGATTAGGCCTAGAAGTCAACTCAAAAGCCCCAAAATATCACATGGATATGTGTCAAAAGTCAGGCATAACAACTTCTCAGGTCATTGACCAAAGACCCTTTGTGACCATAGAGATAGGACAAGGGAAGGGTGCAAGGACGGTGAAAGCATTGATTGACTCAGGTGCAGCAAGTAGTGCAGTTAGACTTTCCTACTGCCAAGACTTGCAGTTGAACATCAATCCCATAGAAGCTTATCTCATAGGATTGGGAGGTGTGGAAACCCCTTGTTTGGGCGAGGTGGAACTTCCCATCTACCTTCAAGATGTTCCAATGAAAGTCAAAGCGTTAGTATGTCAAGATGAGAACCTTACAGAACCACTTGTCTTGGGTCAAGATTGGATCTATGACCATGCAGTTAACTTAAACCTAAGAAGTCAAATTCTTCAAGTTTGGGTACATGAACAATGCATTACATTAGAATTAGAGAACTGCATGCTCCTAAATCATGGCACCACACACTCTCTTAGTTCTTCCAAGACTAATCATATGAAAGAAGATGTTGTATGTGTCAAAAGCTCTATGATGCAGAAGGAGTCAATCGTGGAAGACCAGGTTCGAAGGCGGGGGATCTTTCTTCTTCTCCAAAGAATCAAGTAGCCACAGTAGTGAGTCCACCACACAAGCAAACACAACCGTTCACGACAACTGCTACATCAAATAGAAAGACACCATTCGATAAAAAAGCAGTTCCGAGCATGAAGCAGATATGGGTACGCAAAGGAGAGCAACCACCAACCTTGCCCCCACAAATCCCATCCATGCAAACCAACCAGGCCAGAAGACGAAGGAAGCAGCTCAGACAAGCTCAATCACAAGGTATCCAACAAGTTTGGGTGCCTAAGAAGTTAGCTGCAGCTCAACAAGGGCAATTACAGATGTGGGTACCTAAGAAGCTCCTACATCCACAACAACCTTTGTTCTCCCACATGCAAAAGGTTTCAACAAAGAAGCCAAAAAGAGAAAAGGGTAAGAACCACGTACAGAGACCAAAGGAAGATCAAATCAGCTCTTCAACATTAGTAGGAAGACATGCAGAAAGGATATGGGTTTGGAAGCCAAAAGTGCAAGTAGCCTCCACCGAACCAAAGCGTCAACCACACTGGATACCACAGTTCAGAAAGCATCCAAAGAGAAAGACGCCTGAAGTGACCTCTACAGTGCCAAATGATGTTCTAAAATGGACTCCAATAAGGAGGATTACATCAGTTCGAGACTCAATGGATACCTCCACCAAGGTCGGCATCAACCTCCACAAATAACATCGAAAGCCTCGAACGAGCAACAACCATGTGCTCCGAGCACAACCCTGTCTTTTGCACCATTCAGGTCATGCATTTCCAAAGTATGCAGTAATATAGGGCCACATTACACGGCCGTGCATAAACACACTTGAGAATCCCATGCACAAGAGCATAGTGACATATGTCAAACATTTCTATTGATACTAACTTTTGTGTTCTTGTTTTGTGATATCCTTTTCCTCAAAAAAAAAAAAAAAAAAGGGAGAAAGAAAAGTGGGAGAGAGCTTGTTCCCAGGTTTGGCTTATGAAACATGAATGAGTCATGCTTAGTTGAAGGTGGAACTGTTGATTACTAGGCATTTATCAATTTGGATTGAAGTGTGTCTCGGCCAGCAGTGAGATTATTGCTGCTTTATCTGGTAGATGACAAGCATTTGGCATGAACATGGCATCTACAACTATGATTTTCTCTTACCATGGTAGGAATGAAGAGCTTGAAGGCCCGCAACTTGAGTGATGCTTAACTACTTCATGTACCAGAGCATCCAAGGAGATATCTGCAAAAGGTAGTTCTGGAGGAGAAGACTCCTGCATATGGTGAGCTAAAGAGAATATGTGAAACTCAGCTTGGTGTAGTTACCCGATGTTGCTTGCCAAGGAATATAAAGCAATTCAATTCTCAGTATTTGACAAATGTTGCTTTGAAAAGAGGAGAGAGGATCCACCACCCAAAAGCTCTCATCAGTGGACAATCAACATGGACATTCATCAACAATGTTCCATCCCAAAGGCCGAGTGTACAACACGAAGAGACAAACATCCATCAACCTTCTCCATGGTAAGTATCTTTACTCTGGAAACACCATAACCATGATAGTTTAGGAAACCTCTTCGTCAGCATACCCTTGAGCACTTAGCTCAAGACCCGCAATTTTTGCACCATGCTTCTTCCAATGCATTTTCCAAGTAAGCATGCGTAGGGCTACATTACAAGGCCATGCACAAGGCACATACTTTTTTCAACCCAGGCACGAACACACTTACCCATCATTCACTATGGGTTATGAGTAGTTGGCATGACTCCTCTCAACATCATCTTTGGAAGAGCTAGTGGATGTTATGGGAACAACATCCATATCTCGGAAGCAAATTGAAGCCAGTAGTTGCTCCAAATCACTCTTGACAACCTCTTTTGAGCAACTTGCAGTTTTGAAAGCTCACAACGACACATTCTTGCTGGAATCCAAGGAACCAGCTCATACAACGGATGGACACCACCTCTCAAAGCATTACATGGAACAGCCCTTCCAACAAGGGTCTGTCAGGGACGACAGACTCGAGAGGGGGGGGAGTGTTGAAGCTCAAAGTCAAGGACAAAGCATGGAAGCACATCAAAAGGTGGACACACAAGGAAAGGGAGCAAGTAGGGAGCTCCAAGAAGTGTATGTCAAATTTTCAGAAGAATCCCCTACAAAAATAGTGATTTTTATCACTAAAAACCATTGTAAATACCATTATCTATTTTTTGTAACTCCATTTTGTTCAAGCCGAGGAGTCCTCGAGCTTGAGGAGTATTAGAAGTACCATCGTACCAATTTTCATAATTTTTAGACTTCGTTTGATCCCTCAAATAAGCCCTAGAACCTAATTTTTAACTAGGCCGGACACTAGGTCTGGATAGGGCCAAAACTAGTCAAAAAACTATAAAAAGAGCTAGAGAGCTCATTTTTGGGGGTTAGCTTGTTAGAGAATAGAACTTTTGTAAGAGAACTCTTTTGCAATCTAAGCTTTCCATTGTTCCTCTCTTTGATCTTACTTTGTGCACGTGTGTGTGTATGTGTGTGCATGTTTGCGTGCTTTCACTCACGCACTTGTGCCTTCACTTGCTCGTGGTCTTCATACCGGTCCTCACGTCTCCGCGGATTGACAAGTAAAGGAGGTGGTGCTTACGCTTGAGCTACAAAGACCTACCAGGCTCGTCTTCAAGAAGGGCCAACAGCTGCAAATCTAGACAAGAGTTACCCTAGAGCGGATTTAGAGATTGAACGAATGAAAATGTGCATGAAAATGGTAGAACAAGCTCAAGCTATACTTGAGACTAGTCAAAAGTTCAATCAGACAAACTCTGTCAAACCAGATTTGCATTTCCAAGGGTTACTAGAAAGATTAGAGTAGTTGGTAAACAAACCACAAGTTTCTTTACCTCCACAGGCTCAACTAGTTATTGAGAGAGGAAGCTCACCACCAATGGGAGCTTATGTTCCTAATTCCATGGATGTTGGAATGCCTCCTTCAATTCAACAGTACTCTCAAGAGTTCTTGCGGGAAATACAAGAAGAGAAATGGGCCAAGGAGAAGGGTAACTCCCCTCCTATTCCTGAGATTGATGATCTTCATGATCAATTTCCCCAGGACATTCCATCTATTTACGGAGATGAAGCAGAACAACAACAAGACGAAAGATTAGATTTTGAATCTAATACCCTAGAAGAACTGCCTCAATTTCCAGGCCCATGGGAATCTGAATCTCTCCAGATTAGAGCTCCCACAATACTAGTCAGACATGAAGACTCAGCGGTCCCAAGGAACACTGATGTCATGAAGAACACTAAGGTTCAATGTCATCTCACTGTAGAAGAGCTGCTCAAAGCAAAACCCGAGCTATGGAATCATGTGAAGGATCAGGTTCCAGAACTTGAGTCCAATATGCCAAAAACAGGCTCTAAGCAAAAAGTACCAGAGATACCTCTAGACAAAATAGGGGACATGTGTGAGGGTGAAGAAGGTAAAACTTATCTTCCAATCACCTACCAAGGTTACACAACCAAAGCAATCATAGATTCAGGTGCTGGTGTTGCTATTGCGACCACCTCCTTGTGGAAGCAATGGGGCAAGCCCACATTAAGACCAACTAGAATGAAGCTTCAAATGGCTGATGGTCATTTTGAAAGACCTCTAGGATTGCTAGAAGGGATAACTCTAACCACTTGTGGTGTAGAATTTGAGCACACATTTGCTATATGTGACTTTGAGAAAAATAATGTCTATGAGATGATCCTAGGAAGACCCTTCCTACGACAATTGCAAATAGTACAGGATTGGGGAACCAACTCCTTGTACTTGCAGCACTTAGGGGTCACCACCAAGGTCAATTTGAAGGATTACTCCTTTAGAGATGTACCACCCCTAAAGTGGAATCCTATCCACAAAGCAAAAGAAGATTCAGTCTCTGTGCATTCTGAAAGTTCACCTGATCCATCATGGCTGCATGAAGATACTCATTTGTGGATGTGCAAGGTCGCAGAGCAAGAGGAAAAACGTTTAACGGCAAGAGAAGAAGGAACTTCGCTAGGAGATAGACCAATTAAAGACCCAGCCTATACACCGATGATCTTTCCAGATGAGGAATTTGAGCCTCATGGCTGGCCAGAAATCTTAGCCACCATGGACATTGCTGTCAATGAAGAACAATGGACACCTCATTGTGATGAGGAGGGTTATGATATCTCAGTGTTCATGTGTCAGCCCTTGCTAGAAGAATGTGACCCTAGTGATGTCATAGAAGAAGAAGAGAATGAGGATGATATAGAGTCCATTGTGATGGATAGTTGCTTTAACTCAGAGCAGCACTATCTAGAAGATATAGGAGTGTTCACCCAGAAAGAAGAAGAACCTCTCACAAGTATTAAAACGGTAAATTCAAAGGATGGAAGTGAGAGCAGTCAAAAGAAAAAGAAAAGAAAAGCAGTGAAACAAGAAGAGGAGGAATCATTGTTTGAAGTACCAGAAAACTTCAACAAATATGAAGTTGACGACCGCAAAATTTTGGTACGCATGCCTAAGAGAGAGGCCATCATAGGAGAATCATATGATAATAAAGAAAAGACCAAGAAAATCGTAGTGACCATTGAAGAGAACAAAGAGAGATGCACATACATAGGAGATGACCTAAGTGCAAGAGAAGAAATGGAGCTCGTAGCTCTATTACGGGAATATAGGGATGTGTTTGCATGGCACTATAGAGACTTGAAAGGGGTAGATCCAAGAATTTGTTCTCATACTATCCCCATGACTGCTAATGCCAAGCCCACCAAACAGAAGCCCTACACATATAATGACACTTATGCAGCCAAGATAAAAGAAGAAATTGATAGGCTGATTGAAGCTGGGTTTTTCTATGAGATTGAGCATACTAAATGGGTGTCCCCCATTGTAGTGGTGCCCAAGAAGAACGGGAAGTTGCGAGTGTGTATTAACCTTAAAAAAGTTAATGCCGCTACGATCAGAGATAGCTATCCACTTCCAATCACAGAACACCTATTGGAGCGTGTTGCAGGCAAGGAAGTTTATAGCTTCCTTGATGGGTTTTCAGGTTACAATCAAGTAGCCATTGCCCAAGAAGATCAACACAAAACAGCTTTTGCCACAGAATGGGGAATCTTTGCATTTTGTGTGATGCCATTTGGGCTCACCAATGCACCTGCAACATTCCAACAGCTCATGTGTCATGTCTTCAAAGAGTTCTTGCGAAAGAGCTTAGAAGTGTATGTGGACGATTTATGTGCTCATTCCCAAGAAAGAAGATACCACATTCCTGAGCTCAGACAGATCTTCAACCAATGTAGAGAATATCGAGTGTGTCTGAACCCAGAAAAGTGTGTGTTCATGGTGCGTCAAGGTAAAATCTTAGGTCATATTGTTTCTAAGAATGGAATCTCAACAGATGAAGATAAGGTACAAGCCATAGCGGAGCTGCCAAGGCCGAGGAATGTTAAAGAGGTTCAAGCTTTTATGGGCCATTGTGGATATTACCGTAGGTTTATCCACATGTACGCGATCATAGCTAGACCCCTTTATGCCTTGTTGTCTAATTTTGAGTGGAACGATGAATGCGAGAATTCTTTCAATGAACTGAAGAAACGTTTGTGCACAACACCAATACTGACCACTCCTGATTGGAATAAGCCATTCCATGTCCATGTGGATGCATCCAATCATGCCATAGGATGTGTGCTAGCACAACCCACAGGTGAAGGGAATTTAGATTTGCCCATAGCATATGCTAGTAGACAACTAAACCCAGCCGAAAGAAATTATACCACAACCGAGCGAGAAGGGTTAGGCATGGTATATGCTGTGAAGAAGTTTAGACACTATTTATTGGCCAACAAGTTCAAGTTTTTCACTGATCATCAAGCATTGTTATACTTGGTCAATAAACCTTGCAATACTGGACGCTTAGTAAGATGGTTCCTCTTACTAATGGAGTATGACTTTGAAGTTGTTGTCAGGAAAGGTAAAACCCACCTTCTAGCACACCACCTTTCTCGCATCACTTCAGGAGAGTCACCACAAGGAGTGTCTGATGAATTACCCGATGCTTATCTATTCAATTTAGAAGTTGTTCCTAAATGGGCAAATAAGTTGGTACCAGTCCTAACCTTCGGCCCTGCAAATAAGAATGTGAAAACATCGCAAGAAGAAATTGTAAAATCACAAAAATATCACATATTGGCAGGAAGCATGTACAAACAAGACACTGAGGGTGTATTAGCTTGTTGTGTTGAGGACGATGAACATAGTAGTTGGTTGCAACAAGCTCATGAAGGATTGCTAGGAAATCATTATTCTAAACACCGCACATTACAAAATCTGAAACGTTTAGGAGTGTATTGGCCTAGCATGGACAAAGAAATACATGAGTGGATTAAGAATTGTCCAATGTGCAGAGAGAGACCACCAGTGGAGCATGCTACCCTTTATCAAGTGTCATTAATTCCAGATTGGAGTGCTCCATTGGTAGAGTTTATGAGGTCGGGAAGATTACCCAGAGAGGCCAGTCTAGCAAGAAGACTGTAGCTCAGTGATGAGTAGCACCTCCTTTAATGTCAATCCGGGAAGACCTGAGGATGGTATGAAGACCTCGAGCAAGTGGAGGCACGAGTGCGTGAGTGAGAAGCACACAAGCATGCACACACATACACACACGCGCACACGGGACAAGACAAAGAGTGAGAAGCAATGGAGTTCTTAGATTACTTTCAAAAAGCTCTTACAAGTTCGTTTCAATTACAATCCAACCCCCAAAAATGAGCTCTCTAGCTCCTTTTATAGTTTTTGACTAGCGTTGGCCCTGTTCACACCTAGTGTCCGGCCTAGTTAAAAATTAGGTTCCAGGGCTTATTAGAGGGCTCAAACGAGACCTAAAAAATATGAAAATTGGCAGTTAGATACTTCTAAAGCTCCTCAAGCTCAAGGACTCCTTGGCTTGCACAAAATGGAGCTACAAAAATACGAAATGATATTTACAATGGTTTTTAGTGATGAAAATCACTATTTGTGTAGGGATTTTCTCTGTTGATTTGTCATACACCTCTTTGAGCTCCCTACTTGCTCTTTCTTCTTGTGTGCTCAACTCCTTGATGTCTGAAGAATTAGATGGCCTACTTGCCAGATCTTCTTTGACTGCCATGTCTGCTTGTGCTGTCCCTTCGCTCTGACTCTCTTCGTCTTGTGGCTCCTTCGGTTCCCTGGCTGCTGCCAACACCCCCCCCCCCACTCTCGCGTCTGTCGCCCCTTACAGACCCTTGTCTAGAGGATTTTTGAACATAATATTGGACGACATCGGAGGCTAGGTGGTGTTCTTCGAGTCGTAAGCCGCGTGCTAGATCTGTGAGCAAATCATCCCAATTCACAGGTCCGGGAACATCCGGATGAGGCACCCTCAATTGTTCTGAATGAATAGTTCTCTCCACAGCAAATAATTGGAGGAGATGTGATGGCCTGGGTATAAAGATTTCGGAGTGGTATTCCCAGAATCCTGTGATGAACATCTCCTCAAATGTCTGTTTAAAGCAGGCTGGGAGGTACTTGATTCTGGCGTGCCAAGCATATATTACTTCAATTGATGGGGTGGTACTCATATCGTACACTAGATCCTGGTTTCCTGTCACAAAGCCTGCTCCTGAGAAGTGGGGGTCCTTAATGTTCTTAAACGTCCTGAAAGTGATCAGCATTAATTCGAATATTTTCATACACATTTGGGCCATCACATCGGGATTATTGCGTAGCCTAATACTCCAGTGACGGATTGTAGAAATCATGTAGTTGACCGTGGGGGGTCCTCGTGGAGGTGCTAGATAAACGTAATTCAACCATTTTGCATAGGCTTTGATGTCTCTGACGGCAATAGTGAATTCAGGCCACGTGCGTCTTCAAAGAACTGGAATGTAACAAGGGTTATACTTAATAAACAACGGCATATTATTCCAGGTTCGGACCATTTCAGGATATGTTTCCAAAAGTCTGATCCTCCAGGTGGGTTGATGGATGGACCCACGCGTAGCACTTTTCGGTATATCATCTGGACCAAATTGTGTAGCGAATGTGGGAGGCTTGCCGCATTGTCGTTGAATCTCGGCGTTGTAATCGGCCAACAGTATTCAGTATGGCACATATTGGTCATTATTGGTGCCAATCCACCTATGATGAGACATGCTTATGAAATATTTTGATTTTATGACAGTTTCTTCTAGATTTGCTAGTGATTGGATCTGAATGGCCACCCGTTCTTCGTGGGTGTTCGCTGTCCTTTCCAGTGTCTGAAGCCACTCGGGTGCTTCCACTTCCAAGGTGTCTAGTCCCTCTGAGGTTCGTCGCTCGCCTGGCATTGGCATCGGAACATATGGTTCTTCGTACGAGTCATCTACCTCAATAGGGACCAACTCTACCTCAATAGGGACCAACTCTTCTGGCTCTGGTTCTACCACTGGAGAGGGCTGCCTCTCGTATGTCAGTAACCTCTTTTGTAATTCTGCTACCTACTCAGTTAAGGCCTTTACTTCGTCTGAGGTAGAGGTTGATGGGACACTCTTCGGTTGTTCTTCCTGTTCCTTAAGTCTGTTCTGTAGTGTGTCACGTTCTCTTTCCAAGTCATCATGGGCTTCCAAGAGATCTGCATAGCTTTCCAAAATGGTTTTCATCGTCTCCGTGGGAACTGCTTTGAACTGCTCTGGATCTATCTCGTGGGGGGATCCTTCCATTGCCGCTTCCATATTCTCTTCATTTTGTTTTTGCAATCTCTTGTTCTCTTCCAGTGCTGTGGCCATATGTTTCTTGAGTAGCGCCAAGTTACGTCTCACTCGTAGGTTATCGGCCTGGTATACTTCGAGCAAAGCTTCTAATTGTTTGACGCCTGATTCTGTCGAAGGTTGGGGTGCCTCCAATAGTGTTTGGTGAGCCTGCTCAAGCGTTGTATAACGTTGATTCACATCTGCATTTTCCTCTTCCAGAATTTTGAATTGCCTTTGTAAGTTCTGGTGATGTGTCGTCAGTTGTTGATACCGGCCGTCCAGAGCTCTGTACTCATTCTGAAGCTGATATACACATTGATTTAATGCTAGAAATATGCTATTTACATTAAATGATGCTGGGAGGGGTGAAGATGCAGGGGGAGTGGGGGCGGGAAAGGGAGTTGTGAATGATGTGGATGCAAGTGGAGATGTGGGTGGAGGGGGTATGGGAGATGGAGGTGGCATGGGGGGAGGGAGCGGTGCAGTGGCAGGAGATGTTTCCATAGTGTCAACTGTTTGAGTGACAGTGTAGATGGGAATCGTGGGTGGGGTGGATGTGACGTTAGTGAAGAGAGTGGTGAAAGTGGGCATGGTGACTCCCCCAAATTGGATTCCCGGAGAGAGTGGAATTCCCATGACGATTGTGGTGGTAGTGGACGTGGTGGTGCTAGTGTCATGTGGTGGAGTGAGTTGTGTAGTGAGAGGTGGGGAGGGTGGTGACCGTGGTGCTTCCTGATGTTCGTCTGCTTGCGTTGTCTCTCCTGGTGCTGATACATTGATATGAATTTGTTTCCCGGACCTCATGGGACGAGCGGGAACCCTTTTCTCAAATCTGTGAATGTAGGCCATTGCCTCATGAATGGCTTCATCCAATCCTACTGCATCGGCATGTAGGTTTATGGACTCAATGAACATATCGTCCACGCCTTCCTCCGCTAGCAATTGGTTCATGAGTTTCTTGCCCGCTTCCAGTGACATTTTATGCTGTTCTTGAACTAGTTGCATGGTTCGATATAGTCTTTTTATTTGTGCAGAATATGCAGGGGCACTTGCTAACTCTGAAAGTTTGTCATACTCTTGTTCCTCGTAGGTTTCTTCCTCTTGTTCCATCTCTTGTTCCTCGACGTCGACTTCTACTACTTCTGGTCGGGTGGGGGCTGCTGTTGTTGTATGGGGTTGTGGTTCCTGAGCTTGCTCTGTTTCCGTCTCGAGATTGGAGTCGTAGATTAGTCTAGCCACTTCTTCATCCGTGAGATCATTGAGAGTAAAGCCCTGTGGAAATTCCAAATCTGAGGGGACGGGTGGAAATACCAGATTGGGTCCCTCTGTACTTGGTCTTGGTAGCCGGATGGTGAATGGCCTAATGCATCGTGTCTGGGGAGGGGTAATTTCTGGTGTAGTGGTGGCTCCCCTTGGTTGAGCACAGGGTAATTGTACTCCCCCTCTCATCTTCTTTGATGGGGGACCTGCCGCTGATAGCCTTCTCTGGAATTCCTGGGCCCGGGGCCATATGAGTGCCTGTTGAATAGGCACGTCATAGGCAAGACATCGGTAGATGATCTTGGTTAGAGCACAACATCCGTGAAGCACATTCTTCTGCTTCTTGTTCCACCTTTGATGGGCTAGGTGAATCTGATCTATGATCCAATGTGGCACGTTCATGGGGAGGCTTTCTGTCTCTGCCAGATACAAGCTAAACCATATTTTCTTTGGGGGCATGGTGAATCTTTCTTGGGCGGGGAAAGCAAAATGCTGCATGACAGTCCGTAGGTGCAGGGCGATGGTCGGTGTCATCGCTACCATATCCTTTAGCTTATTAAGATCTTTATGTTTCATTTTGCCTGGAACCATTGTTTCCTTTTCCGTGGGGATGTGCATGCCATACATGCCCAATGCTTCTCGTACCAGATTGAGGGTCAGCTTGAATCTTTTAAGCTCATGACCCGACAGCAGTGATGGTAACACAAAGGTGCTGTCGCCTCCCTTGGCCCTGCTTGGCGTGATGGTACTGATAAGATACGAACAACATAAGAAATCCGGTTTTGGTAAGTGGGCCCTGAAATAACTGTCCAAGCCGGCCTTGGTCCATACTGATCGCATGACTTCGGCATTTTGATAGCTCTCAAACTCGCGCGTGAAAAAGTGGTAACATCCCCATTTACCATTAAACTCCAATTCAGCTTCCCAGAAATAGGTTCCATCACCCAATGGTCCAGCAACATCACTGAACCAATGAGCGTGTTTGCCCACTTGAGAGGTGTGCCCCTGGGGAGGATCCTGAATTGGGAGCACATGCACAGCTTGAAGTTCTTGCGGCCTTTCGGTGAGATGGGGTTCAAGGAGGAGTGTTTCTATGTCCACAATCTGTGCACTGGATCCGGCTTGAGAACTGGCACCTCCAGCTTTTGCCATGGCCCTGCTTGCTTGTTGGTTGTGTGAGAATATAGAACCAGGTGTTAACATTGTAATGGACAGAATAAACCCGTAGTTGTCCCCGTTACAATATTGACATGAGGTAGGTTATGAGTCAGTGGTTAGTGAGTGCGCGATGACAGTGTGTGCAGTTAATGCCTGGTTAGTCCTAGGAGTTAGATGGAAAGGTGAGCTGTCTGACTGATGTAGTTAGTAAGTGGAGATGAATTCACAGATTGGGGTTGGGGGGTTTATTACAAGTCTTAGGTTGCCAAACACCATGAATGGCTTTTGGTCTTGGTTTTGTGGAGATTCGGGAGGGTTGCATGAGTAATTCTACTGGGAGTTGTTGTGTCATTGGGACCCATTTACGAGTGAGTCTGTGCGTGCTTCTAGGCGGCAGTGTGTTCGAGTGTATCAGACAAGAGTGGATGGCGGCTGCTTGAGCGAGTGAACTATGTCGTGTAAGATGTGAATTGTGTGGGACTAGTTGAGCCCGCAAGCAAGCCTTAGGCACCCAAATTTGTCTTGATCGTGGGTCAGCCTTCATCGACTTCTTGGGTACCCAAATGGATTTCACTCTCTCAACGGAGGTTTTAGGAGTCCTCTTATTAGCATCAAGTCGTTGATTACTAATAGGAAGTTGAGACCGTTGTTGCGACTTAGTTACAGTCGGCAGCTCGTCTTTCCGCACCCATATTTGCTTCATCGGCTGAGTTATTCTGCGTCGTGCGTTCTTTTGGTCTCTCGCCTGGAGAGTCTTCAGTGATTGATCTGCCCTTAGTTGCTGCCTCCTTCTGGCCTTTGGAAAAGAAGGGAGTTCCATTGCGGTTCTGACTCCTTTTTTAAGCTCTTCATTCTTCTGCATCACATAGCCTTGGACAAGAACAGCATGGTCAACTTCATGTGTACCCCTGGAGGGACCAGGAGTCCGTGTCTTTTCTAGTTCCTTAAGTGCTCCATTATTTAACTCAATTGTAATTCTAGTCTGATTCACCCATACCTAAAGAAGTCCACTTCTTAGGTTTAAGTTGACTGCTTGGTCATAGATCCAATCTTGACCCAAGACAAGGGGCTCAGTGAGGTCCTCATCTTGGCACACTAGTACTTTAACTGTCATTGCCTCATCATGAATATAGAGGGGAAGTTCCACCTCGCCCATGCAAGGGGTTTCCACGCCTCCCAACCCTATGAGATATGCTTCCACAGGATTGACAGTTAATTGCAACTCTTGACAGTAGGACAATTTAACAGCACTAGTGGCTGCACCTGAGTCAATCAAGGCTCTTACAGTCCTTGCACTCTTTCCTTGTCCTATATCTAAGGTTATGAAAGGACGTCGATCGGTTATCTTATGTGAGCTAACACCTGAAACTTCACACATAGCCATGTCATATCTTTGATCTGCATATGCATCTTGCCTAGGGTGCTCTCTACCTTGTCTTCTTAATTTCATTCTTTGTATGCGCTCTAGGGCTTCTGCTTGAGCTTCTTCTCGAATTCGCTTTTCTTCCTCTTTGCGTTTCTTAGCAGTATTGAGTCGACTTAGCATTTCCTCCGTGAGG
The DNA here is from genome assembly GCA_020310875.1 of Ceratopteris richardii. Taxonomy (NCBI): domain Eukaryota; kingdom Viridiplantae; phylum Streptophyta; class Polypodiopsida; order Polypodiales; family Pteridaceae; genus Ceratopteris; species Ceratopteris richardii. Next base: position 74,421,768 of record CM035421.1, on the reverse strand, counting down.
GGTTCCTGATATAACTTGACTCTGCATCCGCTAATATAGTTTGGGAGAACATCACCCTCTAAGGTGGCTAGTTGTACTGCTCCACTCGTGGAAATCCTGTTGATGATCATAGGTCCGTAGCCTCTCTTTTCTAACTTCCTTGCATGTTGCTTCAATGTGTAGACTAGAACTAGATCTCCTGCTTTCAAGCCCTTATCCTTCACATGGGCATCAAAGTATGCCTTCTGTCTCTTCTTAGCTGCATATATCCCTGCAGCTGCTCTCAGTCTTGTTTCTCCTAATCGTTCAAGGTCAAAAAGTCTAGAGGAGAGTTCATGACCCGTCCATTCATGCTCTTGTGCTACTCTCAATGTAGGTATTAAGAAGTCCAAGGGTAGCACAACGTTTTGGCCAAATACCATCTGAAAGGGGGTGGCTTGGAGTACCGTTTTGTAGGCGACTTGGTATGCCCAAACAGCATGGTGTAGCTGTTTGTCCCAATCAGAGCGTTTATTATTCACTAACTTGGTCAACACATTACATAGAATCTTGTTTGTGCTTTCGGCTTGCCCATTAGCTTGTGGGTGATAGGGGGCAGACTTCTTATGTACTACCAAGAATTCTTGGAGCAGATTTTCAATAACTTCATTCAAGAAGTGAGTGCCTCTATCACTAACTAGCTCTATCGGTAGCCCGTATCTAGTGAACACATTCTCAAATAAAAACTTAGCAGTTGTTTGAGCATCGTTCTTTGTTGTGGCTTTTACCTCTACCCACTTAGTTAGATAGTCTGTTGCAACAATGATATATTCTGCATGGGAACCCTTAGCTGGGGGATTAATAGGACCTACGAAGTCTATTCCCCATTTAGAGAATGCACGTCCACCCATCATAGGTTTCAGTGGCATCTCATCTTTACGTATAGGATACTGAGTTCTCTGACAGACATCACATCGTTTCACATAGGTATGTGCATCCATGTGAAGGGTAGGCCACCAGAGCCTGCAAATAGTATTGCCTTGATCACCCGATCTGGTCCAAAGTGTCCTCCTGCTACACCTTGGTGAGCAGTTTCCAAGATCTTAAGATATTCACTTTCATGGACACATAGCCTCAGGTAACCATCTTTACCACGCTTATATAGATTGTCACCAATGAGTGAGTAATCCAGGGCTTCTTGTTCTAAACTCCTTTTCCTAGCCAGACTCATGTCTGGAGGGAATGTTTTCGTCCTCAGGAAGGATACTAGTGGTTCACTCCAATCTGGCACTATGGATACTTGATAAAGAGTGGCGTGTTCCACAGGTGGTTTAGTGCAACAGATTGGGCATTCCTTGCACAACTTTTGGACATCAGCTTCCATAGTTGGCCAATGCACTCCGAGTCTCCTTAGTGTCTGTAGGGTTCGTTGTTTTGAGTAGTGTTGCTCTAATGCACCTACATGTGCTAATTGCAACCATTTAGTGTACTCATCCTCTTCCACACAACAAGCCAAGATTCCTTGATCTGTATTCTTGTACATGCTTCCTGCCATGATGTGGTACTTTTGAGCTTTCACAACCTCTCTATTCTGTGTGTTTACTACAGGATGGTTAGGCCCGTATGTCAATACTGGTACCAATGGCTTAGCCCACTGCGGTACAACTTCCAAATTAAACAAGTAAGCATCAAGAAGGTCATTTGATACTCCTTGTGGGGCTTCTCCCGATGTGAGCCTAGAGAGGTGATCTGCTCTTAAATGAGTTCTCCCTTTCCTTACCACCACCTCGAAATCATATTCCATGAGCAAGAGAAACCATCTTACTAATCTTCCTGTATTGCATGGCTTGTTTACGAGGTATAGCAATGCCTGATGGTCAGTAAAAAATTTAAACTTGTTTGCAAGCAAATAGTGTCTAAATTTTTTAACTACATATACCATGCCTAAGCCTTCTCTCTCTGTAGTGGTGTAATTTTGTTCAGCTGCATTCAATTGTCTACTGGCATAGGCAATTGGAAGATCCATATTACCTTCACCAGTAGGTTGTGCAAGCACACATCCAATGGCATAATTGAATGCATCCACGTGAACATGGAATGGCTTATTCCAATCTGGTGTGGTTAAGATTGTTGCTGAACATAATCGCCGTTTAAGCTCCTGGAAGGAATTCTCACATTCATCCGTCCACTCAAAGTTTGTCAGAAGTCCGTACATGGGCTTTGCAATGACAGCATACATGTGTATAAATCGTCGGTAATAACCACAATGCCCCATGAAAGCTTGTACTTCCTTGACATTCTTTGGCCTAGGTAGCTCTGCTATAGCTCTCACTTTCTCTTCGTCAGTAGATATGCCATTCTTTGACACTATGTGTCCTAGAATCTTGCCTTGCCTGACCATAAAAACGCACTTTTCTGGGTTCAGGCAGACTTGATATTCTCTACATTTGTCAAAGATTTGTCTGAGTTCAGGAATATGGGTTTGCCTAATGTTGGAATGGGCACAAAGATCCTCAACATAGACTTCTAAGTTCTTCCTCAGGAACTCCTTAAACACATGGCACATCAGCCTCTGGAAGGTAGCCGGTGCATTGGTAAGCCCAAATGGCATTACTCTAAAAGCAAAAATGCCCCATTCTGTGGCAAAGGCTGTCTTATGCTGATCCTCTGGAGCTATGGCTACTTGATTGTAACCCGAAAATCCATCAAGGAAGCTGTACACTTCCTTGCGTGCCACTCTTTCTAAGAGATGTTCTGTGATGGGAAGCGGATAGTTATCTCGAATTGTGGCTGCATTGACCTTCTTCAAGTTAATGCACACACACAGCTTGCCATTCTTCTTGGGCACCACTACGATGGGGGATACCCACTCAGTGTGCTCAATTTCATAGATAAATCCAGCTTCAACCAGTCTATCTATCTCTTCTTTGATCTTAGCAGCGTAATTATTGTTATATGTATATGGCTTTTGCTTAGAGGGTTTAGCATCTGAGGTCATGGGGATAGTGTGTGAGCATATGTCCGAGTCAACACCTTTCAAATCCTTGTAACTCCAAGCGAATACATCTCTGTATTCTCTTAGCAAGGCAATTAACGCATGCTCTTCTTCCTCTGTTAGGTCATGGCCTATGTACGTGCATCTCTCCTCTCCTTCTTCTAGGGCCACTACTATTTTCTTGGTGGTTTCTTTGTTATCATAGGCCTCTCCTACTTGTGCCTCTCGTTTAGGCATTCTTATCATGACTCTCCTGTCGTCTATCTCATACTTCTTAAAATTTTCCGGGACCTCAAACAAAGATTCTTCCTCCTCTGGTGAGACTTCTTTCTTCTTTCGTTTCTTTCCTTCTTCCTTCGGGGTCACATGTGTGGCTAATCTTACATCATTTGTAAGCTCTCCATGCCTCTGGGGTTGAGATTCAACTTCATGGAAGTATTCTTCATCTGATGCAAAAGGTGGGTCCATAATGATTGACTCTAGATCGGAGTCACTTGCATCTTCAAATGCATCAGGGCTAGGTTCGCATTCTTCTAGAACTGCCTCTCCCATGATTGGCTCTATGGAGAAGACTGAAATGTCATAGCCATCTTCATCACAGTGAGGTGTCCATTGTTCCTCATTGATGGCTACATCCATGGTTGCTAAAATTTCTGCCCAGCCGTGAGGTTCAAATTCTTTGTCTGGGAAAACTACAGGTGCATAGGCTGGGTCTTGGATTGATCTATGGGTTTCTTTTGCACCTACTTCTCTGGCTTTTTCTCTCTTCTCTTCGTCCACTACTACTTTGCACATCCATAAGTGGGTGTCTTCATGCATCCATGAGGATCCTGATCCTATGGAGTGCACCGATTCTGTATCATCTTTGGCTCTATGGATGGGATTCCATTGGATAGGAGGTACATCTCTATGGGAGTAATCCTTAAGATTGACTTTGGTCGTAACACCTAAGTGCTGCAGGTACAAAGAATTGGTTCCCCGGTCCTGTACCACTTGCAACTGTCGCATAAATGGTCTTCCCAAAATCATCTCATAGGCATGATTTTTGCTGAAGTCACATATAGCAAATGTATGCTCAAACTCTACACCACAGGTGGTGAGAGTTATTCCTTCTAGCAATCCTAAGGGTCTCTCAATATGACCATCGGCCATCTGCAATTTCATTCTCGTTGGCTTGAGTGCTGGCTTGCCCCAACGCTTCCATAGGGAAGTGGTGGCAATTGCAACTCCTGCACCTGAGTCCAAAATTGCCTGGGTGGTGTACTCTTGGTAGGTAATGGGAAGATAGGTGTTCCCTTCTTCACCTTCACACATATCTCCTATCTTATCCAAGGGTATTTCTGGCACTGTTCTCTGGGATCCTACCTGGGAACGAGGTTTAGCTATTTCTGGTACTTGTTTGGCGACATGTTTCCATAATTCAGGTCTAACCTTGAGTAGCTCTTCTAACTTGAGATTACACTGCACTTTGGTGTTCTTCACTACCTCTGTGTTCCTAGGTATGACTCAATCTTCGTTCCTTACCATGACTGTAGGTGCTCTCATACAGGTGGACCTTGCTTCCCATGGGCCTGTGAAATGGGGTAGTTCTTGTAAAGAGTTAGACTCGAAGTCTACTCTTTCTTGAGATTGGATACTCTCCTGCTCTCCATAAATGGATGGGATGTCTTGTGGGAATTGGTCATGTGCATCATCCACAAGTTCAATGGGAGGAGGGACTTTACTTTCCCTAGTCCATTTGTCTTCTTGAATCTCACGTAGGAATTCTGGTGTGAACCGATTCATAGAAGATGATGTGTCCGGCTCCATAGAGTTAGGCACATAGGCTTCAGGCACATAGGCTTCTTGAACAGGAATGCTTACTCGTTCACTTGCCTTATCCTTGTGTTGAGAGGCTGGTTCCTTTTGTGATTGTGCCATTAGATTCTCTATTCTTTCTAGGGAGGGCGGGTTGTCTAGTTCAGTGGAATTTGGCACATAAGCTTTCGGTGGGGAATGGGTCCTATTTTTGCTTGAGTTATCTCTTTCTTGATTTTCTTCTTCCTTGGCAGATCTTGCAACTATGCCCTCTAACTTCTCTAGAAGTCCATCCAAGTGTAATTGCGTCTTGGCTGAGCCCGAGTAATTGAACAGGCGACTGGCTTCAAACATAGTCTGAGCCAATGCGACCATTTTCGCGCAAAGCTTGGTTTTTTCTATCTCTAGGTCAGCTCTAGGGTAACACTTGTCATGATCCGTGACATTTGGCCCTTCTTGGATTCTGGCCTGATATGCTTTAAGCATCATGTCTATATCTTCAGGAGTGGGGTCAGCTAATACTGATCCTACTCTAGGGGGTGGTGGAATCATATGAGGTGGGTTGGAAGGTGGCGGGTCGGATGGTGATGGGAATGGTGGTGGTGGGATAGTGTGAGAGGGAGTTTGAGATGTGAGTTCAGTTATCCTCGCTTTGGTTTCTCTTATGCTTTCCTCAAGTTCACTCATCTTTTTAGCCCATTGTCTTTTCATTCTTTCCCGACTATCTTTCCACGCTCTAGTCCTTTTCTTTGTTATGCTCTCGGTTTCACTAGCCTCTGGGTTCTTACCCTGGTTTACCCCTTGATTCTGCTGCAATGCCTGAGCTCTAGTCACTACCTGTACTGGTGCGGTGGATGTCACACTTCCTATGGAGTCTACCACCAACCCAATAACATTAATAGGAGTGATTTTTGGCATATTATTAGGATTTTTAGGGCAATCTCATAAGAGATGCTCCTTTCCACATTCTTGGCAAAAGCCCTGAATTCTTACTGACTGGGGTTGTGTAGGTGGAGGTAAGGGACAATCACGAATGAGGTGATCTCCTTGGCATCTGTAGCACGGTCCTCTAGGGAATGGGGGTCTTACCTGCCTAGGTTGAGGCCTAGGATTGGGGTTTGCGTACATGACGTTTGTGTAATCTGACTCCCAACTAGGTTCATCTGGCTCTTCACTATATTAGGACTCACCATGCTCAGGAGATTGCATGTAGTAAGCATGGGGACTATCGACATGTGTAGAATCAAAGCTATGGTCAGTGGGGTCACTTTTAGAAAGCAGTGGTGTTACAGGGACTATAGCTCTATTCAGGTTTTCTTCTGCTGCTGCATATTTTACTGGGATCGCATTAGCTGGGGCAGGGGGTTGTTGAGCTAACACAGGTTGAGGCCTTTGTTGGTTTTGGTATGGTTGCTGATAAGGTTGTTGTGGCCTGCCATATGGTTGTGGAGGGTACGGGTTCTGGTATCTTCCTTGCTGAGGGTATGGCTGAGGGTAGGGTTGTCTAACCGCTTGCTTATTGTATGGGCAGTCTTGCGCGGTGTGACTGGTGTACCTCCGTTCTATGGTGCAGTACTGGCTACTAGGATTTACTTGGGGTTGGGTCATAATGGGACATACATTCGCCATGTGGTCGCCGCCACAAGTATAGCACCTTTTCACAGGGGCAAACCTTGGAATTTGTTTGCTAGTTACACCCAATTTCTGAGCTACCTTCTTTGCAAGTTCCTCGATTGATGTGGATTGGGTGGAAGAGAGGTTAGAGGCACTATCCGAATCTTTGTATATCTTGGAAAGCTCTAACTCCTCCCCTAGGTTGTCCTCAATGTCAATACACATGCGTACACACTCTTCTATGGTCCTAGGGTCCTTCAAGTACACATAAGATCTCAATTTGGTACTTAGCAACCCATCCAAGAATAAAGCTACTTGCTTGGCTGGTGTGGGTAACTCCGAAACAGGGCATCTTTCAAGATATTGCCTAAATCTCCTTCCTGCAAGTCTCACGGTCTCTTGCGGGGTTTGCTTGAAGTTGTGAATCAGCGAGCAGGTATTATGCCTTATGCCACTCTTAGAGAATTCAATAATGAAAGCCTCTAGGAGTTGGTCTATGCTTCTGAACTGCCTCTCATTTAGTGGCTGAAACCATGTCAGGGTAGTGTTCCTAAGGGTCAGACCGAAGGCATTGTACTGCGTGAATAGATCCTCCACTTGTTCAGCTCTCAAGACTTGCCTAAACTCAGCCACGTGATCGTATGGATCTCCGGTGCCATCGAAGTAATTCTTCATGGACTTAACTAACTGAGTTGGTCTCAAAGTCCTTGTGTGCTCTCTAGGTCGTGGTAGAGGGAACTCATCCGTATTTCTTTGATTTCTGTGAGCTCTAAGTACCTCAGGTTCTACTCTAAGTGTTTCCGTCCTCGTTCTTTCTCTGCCTCCTGGGTTAGCAAAGCTCACCTCCGGTCTTTCTCTATGTCTGTCTCTTTGAGTTCCATGAGCTTGGGATGTTCCAGCTCCAGGGTGACCATAGGATACGTTCGATCTTGGTTGGGGAAAAACAAATTCGCCCTTCCAAGTGTAAGCATGCCTATCATTTTCTATCACCACAAAGATCCTCTCCGAAGCGTGATCTAAGTAGGTCACTCTGCTTGGGCTATCAGGATCCTTAAACTCATAGATCATGATAGTTCCTATATCCATTGGCCGATCAGATTTATACCTCCAAAAGGCTTCGTCAGTCTCTCGGTTCAGAAGCAGATCTATGCTCTTGTTGTCTTGGGGAACCCACTCAGGTGTGATAATCCTAGTGAGAACAGATTTGCCTCGGGGGGTTCTAGGTTCTACACCCATGTTTCCTTGTTCCAAGTCACCTAAGTCCGCTTCTGAGATTACATTCCCAAATTCATCTGTCCTATCTGGGTGACTGGTGACTACGTATATGGTTCCTTCTTTGTCCATGTATGCTCCGCTTTCAAACTTGACAGCTGGGTGCTCTAGTCCTATGGATTTGTCAGGGTTTTTAATCTGGACCACGGATCTTCCTAGGCCGTCCTCATAGATGCTAGCACCTAATCGGTTGGTCCTAAGGTATTCCAATTGTGTTTTGTAAGGGCCTTCTACCCTGTGCAAGTATGGCACACCTGAACTTCCCGTAGGTCTGTCCATGCCTTGAGACATCTCTGATTCACTGGTATTAGAGCTAGGGTAATGCGAGTGGTGACTCAACTGCTGGGCCCAAGACCTTGCAGTATGATTGACACTAGCCTCTGAAGACCTAAGGCTTTGTCTCTCTCTTACTAGGTGTCGTCCTGATCTAAGGTTCATATGCCTAACTGATTAACCCAATTTTTCCCAGGTACAACCACGTTTCTGAGTCCTTTTGTATCGGTTACTTGGTTCTTTTTATGTTGATTATCGTGTTTATACTCTTGTCTGATATCACGTCGTCAGGAATACTTGAGTTTAATTTCGCACTTTAGTTTGGTCGTTTCACGTTAGGTTCTTTTCCTTTTAAGGTTGTCGTTCGCACACACACCGGTTATCTCTTGACTTGCACTTGATTTCTTAGATAGTCTTTGATTTATCTCGTGCCTATCGTTGCCTCGAATTACTTCTAACACTACCCGCACTTAGCCTAAACTAAGAATTGACAGAGGGTGTTGCGGGTTTTCCAACCTTGAGTTCCTTTCCTTGTATTGTTGCCCTGGTGTGCCCAGGACGCGTGTTCCCAAGCCTGCACTTACACTTGCCTTGCGCACCCTTCGCTGCTCTCAAAGGACCTGTAAAAGGCCCACTGTTAGCTCAAGACTTAAATTCAAAAGACAGAACCAATTACTTTCATTCATGTAACACTTCACCAATATGCACAATGATTTTTTTGGACACAACTCTAGAGATCCCTGAATTTTGTTTCCCCTGGGTATGGTCAACTTCAAAATACCCTATCTAATATTCTTGAGTTTAATTTAACTGTAACCAGTCGATGTTTTTGTTGTACTCCCTGCGAGCTTTCCAACAAAACAAGAATCACGGCAAACGGATTTCGTATGAGGAAGTTATGCCAGTTCAGGGTTTTGGGGCTAAACAGGATTCAAAACAGTTTAATCAAACAAGCAAAAATTCGTGAATTACTTGGGTTGCGGCCTCACATGCAATGCTAACCCCGAGTGTTTGTCCCACACTTGGCCAAAATTTAGACCAATATTTTTGCCTTAAAAAATTTGACCTAATTTGCCCTTCTAACGTGTTCGCAAAGTCTGTCGGTCGCGATTGACAAGTCAATCGCGATCGACGTGTCGATCGCGATTGACAGGTCTGTCGTGGCTGTCAGTCGCGATTGACTGGTCAGTCACGATTGATAGGGGTCCCGAAAAGTCAATCAGTCGTGGTCAAAGGATCGTTGACTCTGTCAGTCGCGATTGATGGGTCGATCGCGATTGACAGGTCGGTCGCGAGGTCTGTCCGTCGTGGTCAAACAGTCGTTGACTATGTCGGTCGCGATTGACAGAGCCGTCGTGGGCTGTCAGTCGCGATTGATGAGTCGATCGCGATTGATGGCTCGATCGCGATTGACACGTGTCACGCGTATGGTCCGTCGGTCGTGGTCAATCGGTCGTTGACTCTGTCGGTCGCGATTGACAGAGCCGTCGTGGGCTGTCGATCGTGATTGACTGGTCGATCGCGATTGACAGGTCTGTCCGTCGTGGTTTGTCGATCGCGATTGACAGAGCGATCGTGATTGACAGAAATCTGAGGAATTTCAAAAAACTAAACACATTTTTGGGAAGCTCTAGGCCTGTAGATCATGGTTTTGCACTTTGTTTGGCAATTTGAGCATTTTTTCTGTCGGTCGTGATTGACAGAGGTCGGCGACACAGAGACAGTTACTTCGAATTCCGTACCTGCGCAGAGTGCTGGGGACGATGATGTGACCTGTACCTGCAAGACAACTCAAGAAACATGCAAAAACAGCACACACAATTTTGCTCTCTCGCTCTCTCTCACAAGTGAAATGAGGGAAATGAGGTGGAGATGGTGATATAATAAAAAAACTGAAATTTTCGCGATGATGGAAATGGAGGTGGAAGATGGTGATGATGATGATGGTGGTGAGGTAAGAAAGAGAAAAATGGGAAAAGTGGAGAAATTACCTACAACGCCAACGTCTCCAATCTACGTCTTACCATCACACGCTCGTCCTCAAAGCTCGATCCCCGGCAACGGCGCCAAAATTTGGTGTAGCTCAGTGATGAGTAGCACCTCCTTTAATGTCAATCCAGGAAGACGTGAGGATGGTATGAAGACCTCGAGCAAGTGGAGGCACGAGTGCGTGAGTGAGAAGCACACAAGCATGCACACACATACACACACACGCGCACACGCGGCAAGACAAAGAGTGAGAAGCAATGGAGTTCTTAGATTACTTTCAAAAAGCTCTTACAAGTTCGTTTCAATTACAATCCAACCCCCAAAAATGAGCTCTCTAGCTCCTTTTATAGTTTTTGACTAGCTTTGGCCCTGTTCAGACCTAGTGTCCGGCCTAGTTAAAAATTAGGTTCCAGGGCTTATTAGAGGGCTCAAACGAGACCTAAAAAATATGAAAATTGGCAGTTAGATACTTCTAAAGCTCCTCAAGCTCAAGGACTCCTTGGCTTGCACAAAATGGAGCTACAAAAATACAAAATGATATTTACAATGGTTTTTAGTGATGAAAATCACTATTTGTGTAGGGATTTTCTCTGTTGATTTGTCATACACCTCTTTGAGCTCCCTACTTGCTCTTTCTTCTTGTGTGCTCAACTCCTTGATGTCTGAAGAATTAGATGGCCTACTTGCCAGATCTTCTTTGACTGCCATGTCTGCTTGTGCTGTCCCTTCGCTCTGACTCTCTTCGTCTTGTGGCTCCTTCGGTTCCCTGACTGCTGCCAACAAAGACGAAGCATGGAGCAAGAGGCTCAAGGCTATGCCTTAGTAGGAGAGAACCTATACCGAAGAGGCAAAGATGGTTACTTAAGACTGTGCGTTCATGAATCAGACTATTTAAAGGTCTTACAGACTGCACACGGTGGTGTTGCAGGTGGACATTTTGGTCCTGACCGAGTGATCAAGACCATTCTATTCTCAAGACTTTGGTGGCCCACTCTTCATATGGATGCACATACCTATGTGAAGAAATGTGACACATGCCAACGTGCACAATATCCAGTTAGAAAAGATGAGATGCCTTTGAGGCCAATGATTGGAGGGCGTGCATTTTCGAAGTGGGGCATAGACTTCATAGGTCCTATTAACCTCCCAGCCAAAAACTCCCATGCAGAATATATTATTGTAGCCACAGATTACCTTACAAAGTGGGTAGAAGTGAAAGCCACAACAAAGAATGATGCTCAGACTACGGCTAAGTTCTTATTCGAAAATGTGTTCACGAGATATGGACTACCAATAGAGTTGGTGAGCGATAGAGGCACACACTTCTTGAATGAAGTCATTGAAAATCTTCTCCAAGAATTCTTGGTGATACATAAGAAGTCTGCCCCCTATCACCCACAAGCTAACGGACAAGCCGAGAGTACCAATAAGATCCTTTGTAACGTATTGACAAAATTGGTAAATAATAAACGCTCTGATTGGGACAAACAACTTCATCATGTTGTTTGGGCTTACCGAGTTGCCTACAAAACGATACTCAATGCCACCCAAATTTCAGATGGTCTTTGGACAGAATGCGGTGCTACCACTAGATTTCTTAATCTCTGCTTTAAAAGTAGCATAAGAGCATGAGTGGAATGGACATGAATTATCATCTAGGATCTTTGATCTAGAACGCTTAGGTGAGATAAGGCTACGAGCGGGTGCAGGCATCTATGCTGCAAAGAAAAGGCAAAAGGCATACTTCAATGCACACATTAAGGATAAGGGACTGAAAGAGGGAGATCTAGTGTTGGTTTACGCACTAAAACAACATGCCCGTAAGCTGGAAAAACGGGGATATGGACCCATGATCATTAACAGAATTTCCACTAGCGGCGCGATTCAGTTGGCCACTCTAGAAGGAGATATCTTGCCAAACTATATTAGTGGATGTAGAGTCAAGCCATATCAAGAACCTCTTACTGAGGATATGCTAATGAGACTCAACACTGCTAAGAAGCGAAAAGAAGAAGAGTTAAGAGTGAGAGAAGAAGCACATGTAGAGGCTAGAGAGCGTATTAGGCGAAATAGGTTAAGGCGATTAGGCCTAGATGTCAACTCAAAAGCCCCAAAATATCACATGGATATGTGCCAAAAGTCAGGCATAGCGACTTCTCAAGTCATTGACCGAAGACCCTTTGTGACCATAGAGATAGGACAAGGGAAGGGTGCAAGGACGGTGAAAGCATTGATTGACTCAGGTGCAGCAAGTAGTGTAGTTAGACTTTCCTATGGCCAAGACTTGCAGTTGAACATCAATCCCATAGAAGCTTATCTCATAGGATTGGGAGGTGTGGAAACCCCTTGTTTGGGCGAGGTGGAACTTCCCATCTACCTTCAAGATGTTCCAATGAAAGTCAAAGTGCTAGTATGTCAAGATGAGAACCTTACAGAACCACTTGTCTTGGGTCAAGATTGGATCTATGACCATGCAGTTAACTTAAACCTAAGAAGTCAAATTCTTCAAGTATGGGTACATGAACAATGCATTACATTAGAATTAGAGAACTGCATGCCCACAGATCATGGCACCTCAAGCATAGTGTAAGCTTGATGTTCCAACAGCTCCCCCTTGACCTAAAGTATGCTTGAGTCTTCATTTTCTGATAGGTTGAATACCTGCATAGCTTTGAATCTACAAAGCTTTATTCCATCAAGTGCCTTCGTCATCATATATGCTACTTGCTTTTCAGTTGGAACAAAAGAAATGTCAATCTCCTTTGCCATGAGCTTCTCCCTGATGAAGTGGTAATGGACTTCTATGTGCTTGGTTCTCGCATGGAAAATAGGATTTGCCGCTAGATGCATGGAACTTACATTATCTCCGAATATGTGAGGTTTGGAACTCACAAGTCCCAAATCTGTATACAATGCTTTTAACCATATTGCCTCTTGAGTTGCTATGGTCAAGCCTCTGTACTCTGCTTCAGTTGAAGATAAAGCAACTGTTGGTTGCTTCTTGGAACTCCATGACACTAGCTTTGAACCTGCAAATGCTAAGTAACCAGATGTACTTTTTCTGTCATCCTTAGCTCCTGCCCAATCTGCATCTGAATAGATTTTGATATACAAATTTGAAGAGTAAGGATAGAATATACCTTCGTTGATTGTACCTTTGAGATACTTAAGTACTCTCTTAGCCGCATCCATGTGTGGTCTTCTCGGTGAGTGCATGAACTGACTAAGCACTCCCACACTATATGAGATGTCTGCCCTTGTATGAGTAGCATATATCAAGCTACCTACCAAGCTTTGATACTCTTTAATGTCTTCAATTTTCTCACCTTCATAAACACTTAGTTTATGATTCATCTCCAAAGGTGTACCTGCAGGTTTAGTGTTCTCCATTTTGAACTTGAGAAGCAGATCCTGAATGTATCTTCTTTGAGTCGAATACATTCCTTCATTTGTATATATCACCTGCATACCTAGGAAATATGTGAGCTCACCTAGGTCACTGATTTTGAACTCCTCTTGCATGTGTCTCTTGATCCTTTGAATGCCATTTAGATCATCACCTATCACAATAATATCATCTACATATACACATAGATAGATAACCTCATTGTGATCCCTCTTGATGAATAGAGAAGGATCTGAGCTGCTAGCTTTGAACCCTTGATCTTGAAGATATGTAACCAACCTGTAATTCCAAGCTCTTGGAGCTTGTTTCAATCCATACAATGCTTTCTTAAGTCTACAAGCATAAGATGGATGATTAGGGTTTTCAAAACCTGGTGGTTGTGACATGTATACCTCTTCACTTATCCAACCATTTAAGAATGCATTTTTCACATCAAGTTGGAGGAGTCTCCAATTCCTTGCAGCAGCTACACTTAGCAATGTCCTGATTGTAGTCATCTTTGCAACTGGCGAGAATGTTTCCTCATAGTCTATACCATGAGTTTGTGAGCATCCTTTGGAAACTAATCTTGCCTTGTACCTGCAAACTGATCCATCTGAATTTCTTTTAACTTTATATACCCATCTGCAACCAATTACCTTTAGATTCGGCGACATTGGAACCAAATCCCAAGCTGTTGCGAACATTTGTTTTATGTAGTCAAGTTTCAAATTATGTAAATACCTTTGGGAAGTCTTCAAATACTTCAAGAAGGCTCATATTATTCATAAAATGTAGCAAAAATACCACGTGAGTTCTAGAACATGGTGAGTCAAATTAGTGAGTCACAAGGGAGCTTCAGTGGTGTCCTAGTGGAAGGTCGATGTGGCTAGTTCTCAAAGTCCATCAATACTTTGCTTATTTGAGCACTTGAGTCATGTAATACCTCCATCCAAGTGTCTACCACGAATTTAGATGTATTAGGAAGGTTTTAGATTAGTTTCCAATGCTATAAAAAGAGGAGAAAAGTCGTGATCTTGTGGGATGTCCAATAGAGTCATATGTGTATCTCTACACTATTGTAGTTTTGTATGCAGAGATTGCAGAGCTTGTATCTCGCTCATTATATATCCAAATTACATGTTTGATAGCTCATTGGAAATATCTTACTGTCTACTTTCTTCCTGTAAATTTTCATAATCATTGGATTTGTGAGCTGAGAGCAATTTTCTCTGAAAGTAGTGTGTGTTCTCTGTTTTTTATCCCTGCTGAAAGTCTCCATTAAACCTCAAACTTGCAGAGGTCATATCTCCTTGTGTATGTATCCAAATCATGTGTTCTTTGGCTTGTTAGAAAGCTCTATAAGTCTACTTGTATTCTGGAAAGTTTCAAAGTCATTGGAGTTGTGAGTGAAGAGCAGTAGTCTCTGCAAGTTATGTGTGTCCTCAGGTTCATCTCTGTTTCAAGGTCTCCATTAAAGCTGCATATTGCAGAGGTCATAGCTCATTGTGTATTTATCCATTTGAGGTGTTCTATATCTTGTTGGAAAGCTCTTAAAGTCTAGTTTATGTGTGTCAAACAGTTTTGGAAAATTCTAAGTGAGTGAAGAGCAATTTTCTCTGCAAGAAAATTGGTCTGTGCATACAAGTTTGTGAAAAAGTCAACTAGGTCCTGTTGGGTTTCACCTACTTCTAGTTGTACTTTGGAGATCAATAAACTCCAACATTGGTATCAGAGCAAGTACTTGGAGGCTTGGAGAAGGTTATCATACCTTGACGAAGAATTTGAAGCTATCAAAGAAGCAGTTCATCATCAACACTACACAAAGGTAGAAGAAGATTGCAAGGAGGCATCTGAAGCAACATCCAAGCAAATAAAGGTGCACATACCTCATTTACAAGGTAAATATTATATTTCTTCTCATCACACACATTGGAAAGGAGGCTTAAAGGAGGAAGCTTAGCATTTGTATTATGGGAGACCAACATGCATAAATAGAGAAGCTTGATAAGACCAATTATCAAGCATGGAAGTTTAGAATCACAGCATACTTGCAAGGTAGAGGCTTGTATGGTTTGATTGACGGCACAGATATCAAACCCACATTACCAGAGGACCCAAATCAGCAACAATTGAGGGAGTTTAGACTTTGGAATGAGAGAGACAAAAGGGTTATATTCATTTTATCACAAAATATTCAAGATTCAATGGTAGGACACATACAAGATCTAGACACAAGTAGAGATGTTTGGCTTGCATTGGAAAGGTTGTATGCTACAGGTACAAGAGCAAGGAAGATTCAGCTAAAAAATGAGTTGAATAACATAAACAAAGATACAAAGACATCGGTCAATGATTACATATTGAAAGTTAAAGAGATTGCAGATCAACTAGGATCAATTCAAGCTCATGTGGAGGACGACGACTTGGTTGCACATACTCTCAACGGACTCAAAGATGATGAGAGATGGAAAACCCTTCATTACTTCAGTTTATGTTAGAGGAGAATTACCAGATTTTGATCAACTTATTGCCCTCATGGTCACGGAGGAGATGAATCTAAATGGTTCTACTTCAAATAAAAAAGGATCTCAAGGACAAGCTCTTTATGTAGGATCATCAAGAGGTGGAAACAGAGGTGGAAGAGGTTCAAATAGAGGTCGAGGAAGAAGGAGCGATGATCAAAGGACTTCAAGTGGCTTCTACAACACAAGAGGAAGAGGAAGATCAAGTGCTAGAGGTACGAGAGGCTACTACAACTACAATCAAAGACAAAGGAGTGAAGATAACAAAAATTGCTATATATGTGGAAGGTATGGACACTATGCCAAAGATTGTTATCAAAATGAAAATAATCAAGGTGGTAATCGAAGAGGAGGCTATTCAAGAAGAGGTAAACAACAAGGAAATTATGCAGTTGAAGGTAAAAGTGATGATTATGATTCGCTTCTTATGATGAATGTTGAAACTAAGATGAATTGCAATAGCGATGTATGGTATGTAGATAGTGGTTGTTCTAATCACATGTCTCATGATGCTTCATGGTTTTCTAATATGCATAATCCATCATGTAAAGGTCATGTTGAAACAGGAGATGATACAACACATAAGATTATGCAGGTTGGAGATGTTGTTATGCAGGATAAGAGCAAGACAAATTGCTTGAAGGATGTACTTTATGTGCCAACGATCACTAAGAATTTGATGTCGGTTGGTCAAATGGTAGAAAAAGGTCTACAAGTGAGATTTAATCATGCAGGTTGCTTCATTGAGAATCCAAAGCAAAGGAGGTTAATTGCTAGAGGTCAAAAACAAGGTAGATTGTTTACATTCAAGGTAAACCCAAATCATACAAACTATTTCTCTTATGGTATGCATCGAATAGCAGAGCTTGATCTATGGCACAAAAGGATTGGACACATGAATGTACACAGGTTAAAGGAGCTATCAAAGAAGAGGATTGTTGAAGGATTACCTGATCTTACTAAGCAACATATGGTGCATCTTTGTGAAGCATGTCAAATGGGTAAGTAGAGTAGACAACCTTTCAAGCATTCAAGCTATGTAAGTGATGGTTTGCTAGATCTCATACACATAGATGTGTGGGGACCTACTAAAGAGGCATCCTTGGTTGGTAATAAGTACTATGTATCATTCATTGACGATCATAGTAGAATGACATTTGTGTATTTTATTAAACATAAGAGTGAGGTATTTGATTGTTTCAAGAAGTTCAAATCATATGTCGAAAAGCAAACAGGAAGGTATATTAAGAAGCTAAGATCCGATGGAGGGGGAGAGTATTTCTCTCAAGTTTTTACTGATTTTTTGCATGATGAAGGTATCAAAAGAGAAGTTACATGCAGGTATACTCCACAACAAAATGGAGTCGCAGAAAGAAGAAACAGAATCATAGCAGAAGCATCTAGAAGCATGCTTAATGATATGTGTTTGCCTAATTATTTTTGGGCTGAAGCTGTTAGCACAAGTGTTTACATTATGAATAGAGTTCTGACTGCTGGAGTTCATCATTTGACACCATATGAGGTATGGCATGGAAGGAAACCAAGTGTAAGTCATTTGAAAGTATTTGGCTGTGTATGTTATGTACATGTACCTAGTGAGGTAAGATCTAAACTTGATGCGAAATCAGAAAAATGTATATTTATTGGTTATGCAGATACTCAAAGAGGATATAGATGCTATAATCCTCATACCAATAAGGTTGTTGTGTCAAGAGATGTAAACTTTGATGAATCACTTTCATGGTATGCAGATAAGAATTGTTTGCAGGTCATGGATGAAAATGAAGAAAGTGTGGTTGAAGGAGATGAATGCATAGTTCAACCATCAGGAAGTTTAAATGATGAAAGGAGTGGTTTAGATGAAGAAAGAGGATCACCTTTCAATGGAAGATTAAGGCAAGAGTCACCTCCAAGTGTTAAAAGTAAAGGTAAACTCAAACTTGTTGAAGTTAATGATGAAGGAGAGGAAATTAGTGATGTATGTGAGTATGGAGAATCATCAAAGGTTCCTAATAAGAAAGGAAGAGCATCTACATTGGAGGTAAGAAGAACTTCAAGAGTGAGTAAGCAACCTCAAAGGTATACTTATGAATATTTCATGAATACTCATTATGCTTTTATGACAAAAGTTGAGCAGGAAAATGAACCCACATGTTATGATGAGGCCAAAGGAGATGAAAAGTGGGAGAAAGCAATGAGAGAAGAAATGGAAGCACTACAGGATAACAAGACTTGGAATTTAGTTCCAAGTACACCAAAACAAAAGGTAATTGGTTGCAAGTGGGTTTTTAAGATTAAAAGAAATAGTGATGGTGGTGTGTCTAGATATAAGGCTAGACTTGTAGCAAAAGGATATAATCAAACTCAAGGTGTGGACTATGAGGAAACATTTAGTCCAGTAGCAAACATGGCAACGGTGAGAACTTTGTTGGCTTTAGCTGCAAGTAAAAGGTGGAATATATATCAACTCAATATAAAGAATGCCTTTCTTAATGGTGAGTTAAATGAAGAAGTGTATATGTCACAACCAGATGGTTATGTGGATGCAAAATGTCCTAATCATGTATGCAGGTTAAAGAAGGCATTGCATGGTCTTAAGCAAGCACCAAAGGCATGGAATGCAAGGTTGGTAAAGTATCTTATGCTGCAAGGATACACAACGAGTCATGCTGATCCTTCACTTTATGTAAAACATGTAGATGGCATGTGTGTCTATGTATGCATTTATGTGGATGACTTGTTGATTACAGGGAATGATGCAAAAGCAATTGATGAGATAAAAGGTAATTTGGGAAAGGAATTTAAAATTTCAGATCTTGGTTTGCTCAGATACTTTCTTGGGATTGAAATTGTGTATAGCGATGAAGGTATGTGGTTGATACAAAGAAAGTATATATGTGATATGCTGAAAAGGTTTGGTATGCAGGAATGTAAATTTGTTTCTACTCCAATGGAATGTAATGTAAAGCTGAGTGCAAAGGAAGGTGATGAGTTGCATGATATGAATGTATATAGATCCATGGTAGGATCTTTGATTTATGCAACAAAGACTAGACCTGATATATGTTATGCAGTGGGAGTATTGTCACAGTTTATGCATGAACCTAGAGTACCTCATATGCATGCAGCGAAAAGAGTGCTTAGGTATTTGAAAGGTACCATGAACGAAGGATTATTTTATAGTCATGATGCTGATCTAAATCTTAAAGTCTTTAGTGATGCAGATTGGGCTGGAAGCAAAGATGACAGAAGATCCACAAGTGGATATGTGGTAATAGCAGGAAACAAGACATTAACATGGAGTTCAAAGAAACAGCCTACAGTTGCTTTATCTTCTACAGAGGCTGAGTATAGAGGTTTAGCATTGGCTACTACTGAGGTTATGTGGTTTAAAAAGTTGTTTCATGACTTGAATGTGCAGGTTGATGTACCACTGATATATGGGGATAACTTGAGCAGCATTCATATGACCTCAAATCCTATTTTTCATGCTAGAACAAAGCATATAGAGGTTCACTATCATTATGTTCGAGAGAAGGCCATGAACAATGAAGTGCAGGTTTCTTTTGTTGGAACAAAGGATCAAGTTGCAGATATCTTCACCAAATCCTTGGATGGACCAAAGCTTCAAAGATTCAACTATATTCTTGGCATGAAGGAAATACCCTTTGAAACTTGAGGGGGAGAATGTTGCGAACATTTGTTTTATGTAGGGTACAAGTTTCAAATTATGTAAATACCTTTGGGAAGTCTTCAAATACTTCAAGAAGGCTCATATTATTCATAAAATGTAGCAAAAATACCACGTGAGTTCTAGAACATGGTGAGTCAAATTAGTGAGTCACAAGGGAGCTTCAGTGGTGTCCTAGTGGAAGGTCGATGTGGCTAGTTCTCAAAGTCCATCAATACTTTGCTTATTTGAACACTTGAGTCATGTAATACCTCCATCCAAGTGTCTAACACAAATTTAGATGTATTAGGAAGGTTTTAGATTAGTTTCCAATGCTATAAAAAGAGGAGAAAAGTCGTGATCTTGTGGGATGTCCAATAGAGTCATATATGTATCTCTACACTATTGTAGTTTTGTATGCAGAGATTGCAGAGCTTGTATCTCCCTGATTATATATCCAAATTACATGTTTGATAGCTCATTGGAAAGGTCTTACTGTCTACTTTCTGCCTGGAAATTTTCAAAATCATTGGATTTGTGAGCGGACAGCAATACTCTCTGAAAGTAGTGTGTGTTCTCTGTTTTTTATCCCTGCTGAAGGTCTCCATTAAACCTCAAACTTGCAGAGGTCATATCTCCTTGTGTATGTATCCAAATCATGTGTTCTTTGGCTTGTTAGAAAGCTCTTTAAGTCTACTTGTATTCTCAAAAGTCTAAGAGTCATTGGAGTTGTGAGTGAAGAGCAGTAGTCTCTGCAAGTGATGTGTGTCCTCAGGTTCATCTCTGTTTCAAGGTCTCCATTAAAGCTGCATATTGCAGAGGTCGTAGCTCATTGTGTATTTATCCATTTGAGGTGTTCTATATCTTGTTGGAAAGCTCTTAGAGTCTAGTTTATGTGTGTGAAACAGTTTTGGAAAATTCTAAGTGAGTAAAGAGCAATTTGCTCTGCAAGAAAATTGGTCTGTGCATACAAGTTTGTGAAAAAGTCAACTAGGTCCTGTTGGGTTTCACCTACTTCTAGCTGTACTTTGGAGATCAATAAACTCCAACACAAGCGTCCATCTCCTTCAATGCATCTATCTCTTTGTTCATGGCCTTTTCCCAATTAGGGTTTCCCTTTGCCTCTTCATAGGTTGAGGGTTCCTCTGAAATAGAGTCTTTTGCCAAGTAGATTGAATGCTTCGTAACAAATGTGGAATCATATCCATACCTTTCTGGTTGTTTCTTCTCTCTTGCTGATCTTCTAGGTGCTTGTTTGGAGCATTCTCCAACCTCTTGCATCTTTGCTTTGCCTCTTGACTTCCATAGCTTGTAATCCCTTTCTCTTTCATCTTGGTCATCGTTTGGATCCTGGACCTATGTATGATGCTTGCTTCCTAATTGATGAGATTCAGAATCAAGATCATATGGTAGTGTTACCTTTTGTTTGTCTTCATCATACCAAGATCTGTGTTCTTCAAAAACAACATCTCTACTTGTAGTGAATTGTCTGGTTGAAGGATTGAAGAACCTGTAACCCATCTGAGTTGAATCATATCCAATAAACACTACCTTTGTTGCCCTTTCATCTAGCTTACCTCTTATTTGTGATGGTACATAAACATAAGCTAAACAACCAAAAACCTTGCAATGTCCAAGAGTAGGTTTTCTTCCATGCCATGCTTCTTAAGGAGTCATACCTTGAAGTGATTTGGATGGTAGTCTATTGACGAGGTACACTACAGTTGAAATAGCTTCTGCCCATAGATAATGTGGCAACTTCTTCTCTTCAAGCATTGTTCAGGCTGATCCAACCAATGTCTTGTTTCTCCTCTCTGCAATTCCATTTAGTTGAGGAGAGTACCTAGTAGTCACTTCCCTTTTAATACCTTTGTCCTGCAAGAACTCATCAAACTCTTTGGAGAAGTATTCTCCCCCTCCATCATATCTGAGCTTCTTTAGTGATCTACCTATATGATTTTCCACATGTGCAAGATACTTCTTGAAGCAATCAAACACTTCATTCTTACTCTTGATAAAGTATAGAACAGTCCATCTACTATGGTCGTGAATAAATGAGACATAATATTGCTCCTGCCAATGAAGGTTCTTGACTTGGTCCCCATACATCTATGTACTAAGTCCAATAAGTTGTTGTGGATGTAGCCTTTGTGGTTGAATGGTTGTCTTTGTGCCTTCCCAATTTGACATGCATCACACATGTTGATCATGTGTTGCTTTGATATGTTCGGCAGTTCTAGAACACTTTGATCCCTGCATATATCCTTCAAGGTTCTTTCATTCACATGAGCAAGTCTCTTATGCGACACTTCAAGGTCACTTAGAGTTTGAGACCCAAAGTTGAATAGAGCTATGTTCCTGGTTTCTCCTACTTCAAAAGTAAAGAGCCTACCATGCTTCTCACCTCGGGCTATCTTTTTGAAGCCTTGACATGGATCTTCCACAAAAGCTCCATGTTGTGTGAACCTAACTTGCAAGCCTTTTTCAACTATTTGGCCTACACTTATTAGGTTTTTAGTGATAGTGGGTACATAGAGAACCTTACTCAGAATGTTTGTCCTGCCATTGGAATCTTTGACATTACCAATCTTCTCCACATTATGCTTTGTGTCATCCCCTGTTTGCACTTCATGTCTATGCTTTGGACTTTCCAAATCAGATAGAGCAATGTTGCCTGCAACATGATTCGAACATCCTGAATCTATGTAGAACAAATGATCATCTTCTTTACCTTCTTTGTGGCTTAGATTCATAAGAAGCAATGAGTCTTCATGTGGTTGAGCTTCTGAATAATTGTTGTAGTCTCTTCTATTATAGCTTCTATTGTTGTTGTTGAAGTTGTCCACCTCTACCTCTATTGCTGCCATATCCACCTCTTCCACTTCCTTTCTAGGTCTTCCCATTGAACCAACAATTCAGAGTGGTGTGGTTGGTCTTATCGCATATGGCACAAGAACATTCTGACCTTTGGCTTTGTCTTGCTTTGGTCCTTTGTTCTTCCCTTTCCACTTGCTCTTGCTTGCGAAGTTGGCTTGAGAAGTCTCTTCTTCATCTTCTTCCTTCTTCTTGCCTTTCTGCTTCTTATCCTTCTTATCTGCATATAGAGCACTAGTTGAATTACCATGATATGGGTTACCTTCTTTTATGCTATTGTTGGCTTCTTGATTGAAGAGTTGTCCAAGAAAGATGTTGAAGTTTGGAGTTTGCACATCCATGATGAGATCATAAGCCATCGTGAAGGATTGCCATTGCTTATCATTTCGAATGCCGTTGAGAATTTGCCTCATGATGACCTCTTCTTCAATCAGCTCTCAAATGGATGCTAACTGATCCGCAACCTCCTTGACCTTGGTAACAAACTTTGTGATGGTTTGTTTAGGTGTCTTCTGCATTTGGTTGAACTCGTTCCAAAGATGATTCTTTCTTGCTTTGGTACTAGCAGAAAAGAAAGTCTCCAGGGCATCCCAAGTCTCTTGAGATGTCTTGCATCCTCTAATATGTGGTAATAGAAAGTCAGAGATAGAGTTTAGTATGTACGACCTTTCTTGAGCATCCCTTGCGCACCAAAGTGTGAGCTTATCTGTCTCCTCTTGTGTAGGTCCTCCTATGGATCTTGGAATAGGCATAGCTTCATCACCTGCTACGATTCCATAAAGATTTCTACCCTGCAAATAGGCCTCCATTCTGATTTGCCAAGCCGCGTAGTTGTGTCGATCAAGCTTCTCGATCATTGAAGGAAAGCCTTCACCCATCTTGATCTAGCTCTGATACCACTGACAGAACTTGGAGAAGCTTGTCGAAGGTAGAAAAGTGTGTTTCGAAGCGACGAAGTTTGGTCAAGCCAACCGGCACAAGACTAGCCCTTGAGCTTATGGAGACTCAAATATACCTTATAGGCATGCAATAAGTGCAAAGAAAAACACTATGTACTTTCGAGCATCAAGCGGAATGAGTCGATACAAAACAGATAGGTTCGCGGGTCGACTAGCTCAAAAAACTTACTATCTATGGAAGAGACAATGAACTTCAAATGCCCATAGCGACCAGCGTGATTACAATTAGAAAAAATCCTTTTATGGGAGTGATACATATAGGGTTGAGTGTATGGAATGCACAAAATTATACGGAATAAGCAAAATATTCTATAGGAATGAATGTCACATTCAGCGATGGTACTTCCTATTTTTCAGGAATACGCAGACATTGCCTCGAGACAGAAAACCTCATATTTCTCCCAATGTATTGAACTAAATGCTTTGAAAATTTATAGGCATAAACTAGACACTAATGAGTCATAATTTGGAGCTCTGGAGAGAGAGCAGCAGCCTCTGCAAGATTACTATTGGCGAAGAAGATGATGCAAAAAATTGAAGGAGCAAGACAATGATGGTCACAAGTGTATGTATATTGCTTCCATGTAATGTACAAGTGATTTCAAGTCTTTATATAGCCTCTATGAGTGTTCCACGACTTTTACAAGTTGAATTTGAATTCAAATGAAGGTGGGAATGGTTGTTGGAGGGAATCAATTCACTTTCCTACAATCTAGGAAAAGTGAAGATCTAGTTTGATCTACTTTTAGGTGATTGATTCCTTGATTGAATGCAACTTCAACCACCACAAATTTGTGGGATTTGGACTCTATATTTCTACCTTTACATGTGTAAAGCTCAAGGCTTTTACAACGGTAAATGAACCATCAAAAATCTCTCAAAAAATACAATAAATGAGCATAAGAAAAAAGAACTCTCCAACGGATATTATTTCGATGCGATAGCCTTTGATGTAGATCAAATCCACCTCAAGCATAGTGTAAGCTTGATGTTCCAACAATGGCTACTTTATTATAGCTTGAGAAACCATCAAGAAAGCTATAAACTTCCTTGCCTGCAACTCTTTCTAATAAGTGTTCCGTGATAGGAAGAGGATAACTGTCTCTAATGGTGGTGGCATTAACTTTCTTAAGGTTAATACACACACACACACAATTTTCCATTCTTCTTGGGCACGACCACAATGGGGGATACCCATTCGGTGTGCTCAATTTCCTAAATGAATCGTGCTTCTATCAAACGATCTATTTCTTCTTTAATCTTTGCAGCATAGTTATCATTGTACATGTATGGTTTCTGTTTCGTAGGTTTTGCATCTGGAGTCATAGGGATTCTATGGGAGCATATATCCGGGTCTACTCCTTTCAAGTCTTTGTAACTCCATGCGAACACATCTCTATACTCCCGCAATAGGGCAACTAACTCGTCTTCTTCTTCATTCGTCAAATCATGCCATATGTATGTACAT
The DNA here is from genome assembly GCA_020310875.1 of Ceratopteris richardii. Lineage (NCBI taxonomy): Eukaryota > Viridiplantae > Streptophyta > Polypodiopsida > Polypodiales > Pteridaceae > Ceratopteris > Ceratopteris richardii. Next base: position 74,396,989 of record CM035421.1, on the reverse strand, counting down.
TTCTCTTCTTCTCCTTCTATGGTGACTATGATTTTTTTGGTTTTCTCTCGATTATCATACACTTCTCCAACTTCACCTTTTCTTTTAGGCATTCGTACCATGATTCATCTATCTTCTATTTCATACTTCTTGAAGTTCTCCGGTACTTCCATGAGGGGTTCTTCTTCTTCTTCTTCTGTCTTAGGTGATTTATTTCTCTTCTTTTGTTTACTTTCTGTATTTCTTATGGATGGCTCAAGTAGTTCCATTTGACTTTCCTTTTCTTTCTGAGAGGTTTTGGCTTCTACAAAATAAAGATATTCCTCTTCTCTGGAACAGAAGGGTTCCATGATGATGGATTCTAGGTCCTCGTCATCACTCATCTAGTCCTTGGGTCACTTCCATGCATTCTCCTAGGATAAAGTCTTCCTCAACAGCTTCAATCATAAAAATGGAAATATCATACCCGTCCTCATCACAATGAGGGGTCCATTGTTGTTCATTCACTACTATGTCCATCGTGGCTAAGATTTCTACCCAATCATGAGGTTCAAATTCCTCGTCTAGAAATACTATAGCTGCGTAAGCTAGGTCTTCAAGAGTTCGTGGATGTTGTTCTAAACCTAAAGTCTTGGTTTCTAACCGTTCTTCCTCTTGTTTGGCTACTTTACACATCCATAGATGAGTATCCTCGTGCAACCATGATGGGTCTGACTCCAATGAGTGTACGGATTCTGTTTCTACATGTGTCTTATGGATGGTATTCCATTGTATTAGGGGTACATCTCGATTGGAATAGTCTTTAAGATTGACTTTAGTAGTCACTCCTAAATGTTGCAAGTACAAAGAATTAGTTCCCCAATCTTGTACAATTTGCAACTGACATATGAATGGTCATCCGAAAATCATCTCGTAAGCATGATTTTCCCAAAATCACAAATGGCGAAAGTATGCTCAAAATCCACACCACAAGTGGTGAGAGATATGCCTTCTAGTAAGCCTAATGGTTTTTCTATATGTCCATCAGCCATTTGTAGCTTCATCCTGGTGGGTCTTAATGCTGGCTTACCCCAACGTTTCCATAAAGCGGTGGTAGTGATGGCTACTCCGGTTCCTGAATCTAAGATGGCTTTGGTGGTGTAGCCCTGATGGGTTATTGGAAGATAAGTGTTACCTTCCTCTCCCTCGCTTACATCTCTGATTCTTTCTATGGGTATCTTTGGTACCTTTTTGTGTGATCCTATCTGTGAGGGAGCAATAGTAAGCTCAGAGACTTGATTTGCTACGTGTTTCCACAATTCTGGTTTAACCTTCAACATTTCCTCTAGAGTGAGATGGCACTGTACTTTAGTGTTCTTTATCACTTTCCTGTTTCTAGGGATTACTCATTCTTCATTCCTCACTATTATCGTGGGTGCTCTCATGCTAATAGACTTGGCTTCCCAAGGTCCTGTGAACTGAGGTAATTCTTGCAAAGAATTGGATTCAAAATATGTGTTCACTTAGTTTCTGTTCCTCTACATCGTCATAAATAGAGTGGATTTCTTGGGGAAATTGCTCTTGCAAGTCATCTATTTCTTGAATAGGAGGATGGGTTCCTCGTTCTTTTCTCCATTTCTCTTCTTGTATTTTCTCTTAGAAATTCGTGTGAATACTTATGTATGGAAGATAGGTTGTCTTCACCCTCTATATTTGGTACTTGAGACAGGGATGGTGCATTCCTTTCTTGTGTCTCCGAAATAATAGGGTTCCTATGCTGATTCATTTTCTCGTTGCAATCGATCAAGTATTCTAACCTCTCTAGTAGTCCTTGAAAGTGTAATTCAGGTTTTGCCATGTTGTTCCAATTGAGATAACGAGAGGCTTAGAACATGGTTTGTGCTAATTCTACCATCTTCATGCAAAGTTTAGTTCTCTCAATTTCTAAATCCGCTCGTGGGTAGTTCTTACTCATTTCCGCTATCTAGGGTCCTTCTTTTAATCTCGCCTGATATGCATGAAACATCATGTCTAGGTTTTCTGGTATGGGTTCAGCTAACACTGATCCTGATCTCTGAGCTAGATTCTCTTGATTAGATTCTTACGAAGTCAATTCTAGAATCTTGGCTCTAGATTCCTTTAAACTTCTTTCCAACTCGGTTATCTTTTTACTCCACTTTCTCTTAATCCTTTCTCTGGAATCTTTTCAAGATTTCGTCTTTTTATTACTTCTAGATTCTCCAACTTCACTAGTTCTGGCTATTTTCTCAGGATTAGGCTATTGATTCTGTAAGAGCGCCTGGGCTCTTGTTATCGCTTGGATAGGCACGTATGTAGGGTTGGATCCATCTGCATTGTTTACAATACCTATCATGTTAATCGGTGTCACTTTTGAAGCATTGGTAGGGTTCTTAGGACAATCTTTGATGACATGCTCTTTACCACACTCGACACAAAAGCCTTGTATTGTTATAGTATTGTGATTGTCTTGCTATTGGAGGATGTGGACAATCCTTTATGAAATGATCTCCTTGGCACCTAAAGCATGGTCCTCTAGGGCTCTGTGGTCTTTGTTATCTTAATTGGGGTCGTGGATTAGGGTTGGTATACATCACATTAGCATAATTGGGCTCCCAACTAGGTTCCAATGGTGGACTATCGTATTGATATGTTTCCACATGTTCTGGTGACTCTCTGTAATATGCGGTTGGACTATCTACATGAATAGAGTCAAAACTGTTTGAATTTAGTACACTTTATGTGACTAGGGGTGATGAAGGCACTAAAGCCCTATTGAGATTCTCTTCTGCAACAACATATTTGACTAGGATGACATTAGCTGCTGGGGGTGGCTGCTGAGCTAAACGAGGTTGAGGTCTCTGTTGAGCTTGATAAGGATAGTTCTGAGGAGGCCTATAGTAATGAGGTTGAGCATTGTATTGACCTTGATACCTACCTGGTTGTGGGTATGCTTGCGAGTAGTTCTGTCGTACTACTTGTTTGTTGTATGGGCAGTCTTGAGCTGTGTGATTCGTGTATCATCTCTCAATCATACAGTACTGGCCGCTAGGGTTGGCTTGCGGTTGTGTTGCATTGGGACACACATTCGCCATATGATCACCACCACAGGTGTAACAACGCTTGTTTGTTGTTAACCTAGGCATCTGTTTACTAGAAACTCCTAGTTTTTGGGCCACTTTTTTTGCTAGGTCTTCTATTGAGCTAGAGAGTTTAGAGGATGCTAGAGATGAACAATCTGAGTCCTCATAGACCTTTGAGAGTTCCAGCTAATCTCCTAAGTTGTCCTCAATGTCTATGCAAATTCTCACATATTGCTCTAGCGTTCTAGGTTCCTTCAAGTGTACGTAGGAGCGTAGTTTAGAGCTCAAGAGGCCATCTAGAAACAATAACACTTGCTTGGCTTGTGAAGGTAATTCTTGCGTTAGGCATCTCTCAACGTATTGTCTAAACCTAGGTCTTGCAAGCCTAACTGTTTCTTGAGGGGTCTGTTTGAAACTACGAATTAATGAAGACGTATCATGCCTGATTCCACTTTTAGAGAATTTCGTGATGAACGACTCTAACAAGTGATGGATATCTCTAAATTGCCTTTGTTTCAATGGTTGGAACCAAGTTAAAGCCGTATTCTTTAACGTTAGTCCAAATGCATTATATTGTGTGAGCATGTCTTCTACTTGCTCTGCTCGGAGCACTTGCTTAAATTCCGCAACATGGTCATGGGGATTTCCTGTCCCATCAAAGTAGTTTTTCATGGACTTTACTAACTGAGTGGGTCTTAGTATCCTGGGGTGTTCACGTGGTCTAGGTAGAGGAAAATCATCTCTACCACCTAGTATTCTAGGTTTGCTTTGTCTTTCCACTCTATCAGTGTCTGTGGTTGGTCTACCTCTCCCTATGGGATGAGTGAAACTTACTTCCGGTCTCTCTTTGTTCTTCTCTCTTTGAATACCATGAGCTGAGGATGTTCCAACACCGTGATGGCTCGTGTTTACATTTGCTCGAGATGGAGGGAATACTAAATAACCTCTCCAGGCGTAAGTATTTCTCGCATGGTCTGGTACTACAAATACTCGTTCTGAAGAATCATCTAGGTATACAACCTTTCCAGGTGTATCTGGATCCTTGAATTTGTAAATCGTGATGGAGCCTACCTAACTAGGTTGTTCCATTCTGTATCTCCAAAATGCTTCGTGAGTTTCCTTATTCACAAACAACTCTATGCTTCTGCTATCCTGAGGGATCCAATCTGGGATTAGTACTCTTGTTAGTACAGATTTCCCTATAGGTGTCCTCGGTTCTTCTCCTAAGGGTTCTTTTCCTTGGGTTCTCGCTTTTGTCTCTGGCTAAATTACACCAAACTCATTGGTATGATTTGGTTGAGTGCTTATGATGTACATCGTTCCTTCTTTGTCTATGTATGCATCTCTCTCAAATTTCACCACTAGACGTTCCAATCCAATGGGTTGATCAGGATTGAGCACTTACACCACTGATCTTTGCAAACCATCCTCATAGATGCGAGCATCTAAGTGGTTGGTGCGAACATATTCTAGTTGAGTTCTGTAGGGTCCTTTGGGTTTTTCCAAATATGCTATGTTCAACCCTCCTTCTGGTCTTTCTGGGCTAAAAGCCATTTCCGATTCACTCGTATCTGAGCTCAATTCGTAAGGGTAGCTATTCAACTACTATGCCCATGAATGTGTAGTAGTTCCTACACTTGCATCTGATGATCTAAGGCTTCGTTGGTCTGACTTACCTATATGCTTGCCTGATCTAAGGTTCATGAATTTACTTCCTAGCACTCTCTTTTTAAATGTCTGATCTTCAATGTTTCTTTGCTCTTAATTGCTTGCCTTTTTAAATTCCTTTAAGTTCTTGTCTTATCTCACTGTATGCATCAAGGATCGACTTTCGGTTGTATCTTTGAGTTCTCGTTCCATCAGACTTAAGTTCTTTTCTTGAAGTTTTCTTATCGCACACGTTTATCTTGGTCTTGGACTTGAAAGATTAAGTCTCTTAGACTTGATGCATTCCTATCATCGTACTATATTAATCCACAATGCTAGACGTTTAGCCTAAGCTAATAATTGACTGAGGGGGTTGAGTATTCTTCCAACCTCAAGTCAGCTCCTTTGATTGCTCTGATGCCCAAGAAGTCGCACTTCTGAAGCCTTGCGTTCTTCACTTCCCTCGCTTTGCTTGCCCTTGATAGCTCTTGCTAGACCTGTAAAAATTCAATTTTTAGACCACTTCCCAAATGGATGATCAAGCACTTTGATATATACACCTTTTAGGGTCCTTTCTTTGTCCAAATTTTTCCAATGCCCCCTTTCTTTTCTAGTCCCACAAATGGTCAACCTCAAATTATCCTCTCTAAAAATGAACGTCTTCTTTTTTAAAAGAACAGTTGAGCTCACGTAGTACTCGTAAAGAGCTTTCTAACGAGCTATAAAGCTCAAAAAACGGACTTCGAATGAAAAAGATATGAGCGTTCAGGCCCTCGAGGGTAAAAATTGGCAATTAGGGTTTTCTTCATGTATGAGCTAAGGGATCTCTAGTGAGCTTAGTCACCCAAAAATTCTCTCAAATTAGCCTCAAATTTGCCCAAAAAATCAAACCCTAGTTTTTGTGTTTGGGGTGGACTGTCACGATGGTCTGGGACAATCGCGATGGTCTAGGACCATCACGATGGCTCAGGTGAACTGTCGTGATGGCATGGTACAATTGGGATGGTCCGATGGAGCGAGGTGTCATGAGGGTCTAAATGAAGCATCACGATGGTCTAATTAGCGAGCAATCATGATGGCATCGATCAACGATCAACGCAATCATCGTGATGGCGTGAGCCCGTCGCAATGGTCATGACGCACGATGGCTTGAGCCAATCGCGATGGTCCAACTTTGAGGCATCACGATGGCGTACCTAGTATCGTCGCGATGGTCTGGCGTGACATGTGGCAGATGAGTCGTGGCGATGGCGTGAGCCAATCGCGATGGCATGGGGTCGACGGGATCAGCGCGATGGTCAGGGACCGTCACCATGGTTCAAGTGAACCGTCACGATGGTGTGAGACCGTCGTGATGGTCCGACCGAGCCATCGCGATGGCGTGATCCCGTCGCAACGGTCCACCAAAATGCAAATTTTCAAAATGCAAATTTTCAAAATGCAAATGTGGATTTATGTGTGCACTAGGATTGCCTACACCGTGATGTGGTCGCCTACCTCAAATTCCAAGTTTGTTAGACCATCGCGAAGGTCTAACACAGTCGGAAGATTCTAACAGAAAGTGCATTTTTTACCTTTTGAAGCTTTTCTGCTGCTCTAGAGCACTATACCTGCAAGAAAACTTAAAAACACACATGCACATGCAAGCACAAAAGCTCTCTCTCTCTCTCTCTCTCTTTCTCGCATGCACAAATGAGGGGAAATGAGGAGAATGGGTGGATATGGTGAATGTTTTGATTTTTTTGGAGTGGAAGAAGATGATGCCGTGGTGAAGAAGGAGTGTAGAGGAGACAAAAAACACAAAAAACTAATTAAAAACAACAACAAAAACTGAAATTTTTACCTTCCAACACCACTTCTTACTATACTCTTACCATCACACATTCGTCCTAGACTCAATCCTTGACAATGACGCCAAATTTGGTGTTGCTCTAGTACAATGGTAAGTACCACGTTAAGAAGCTCCACCTCCTTAATGTCAATCCGCAGAAGAGATAGGAGTAATATGAAGATCGTGAATGTGAGATGTAGTGAGAGTGAAGGTGAGAAGCATCAAGATGCACACACACATACACACACATACACACACACATGTAGGAGACAAGCAAGACACAATGGAAGGTAGGAAAATAGACTTTATTACTCAAGATCACAATTACGAGCTCAAGCTCACTCTAAGTCATACAAGCTAACACTAACCAACCTCAAAAATGAGCTCTCTAGCTCTTTGTATAGATTCTAGAGTAGTTTTGACCAGTTTCACATCTAGTGATCGGCATAGTTAAAAAATAGGTTCTATGTGCTATTTGAAAGGGTAAACGGAATCTATAAATAGGCAAAATTGGTAGGCTCATTCTACCTAAGCTCCTCAAGCTCGAGGACTCATTGGCTTGCACAAAATGGAGCTAGGAATTACAAAAAGGGGTTTTTCTATGTTACATATGGTACAAAAGTGATGAAAATCACTGTTGAGGGTTTTGAAAAAAGTAATATAAAACATATTTCTTTGAAAAATTGATCTGAATGGCTCCCCACTACTTCATTGTGCTCTTTCTTCACATACTTTCGCGTCGTCTATGCCTCTGACTACTGCCAACAAAGGCCTTCCCAGTATCATTTCATAATTGCTAGCCTTTTCAAATTGACATATTGCTAAGGTGTGCTCGAATTCGACTCCACAAGTGGTAAATACTACATTTTCCAATAATCCTAAGGGTGGCTCCGTATGTCCATCTGCCATTTGAATATTCATTCTAGTAGGTCGTAACACTGTCTTTCCCCATTTCTCCCATATTTCTTTGGTCGCAATTCCCACTCTAGCTCCCGAATCTAATATGGATTTAGTGGTATATCCTCTATAAGTGATAGTGAGGCATGTATTTCCTTCATCTCCCTCACTGAAATCTCCAACCTTATCAACTGGGATTTTCACACTAGATACTTCATCCCTCATCTCGCTTTTGTCAGACTTAATTTCTAGTTGGCTAGTGATTTTCTCTCTTAATTGAGGCTTCACTTTCAAGAGTTCTTCCACAGTCAGAGTACATGGTATTTTATTTTTTAAGGTGTTGTATTATGTCAGAGGTTTGGATTGATGGGTTGTGCTCCTTTCTCCTCACTGAGGGAACACGGTATAATTCAGAGTTATGTTCATACTCCCCCATATAGTTTGGTAATACATTCACACTGTCTTCATCATCTTTGTTGTCATCAAGTTGAGATGATCTTTCTAGGTTTAATTCAGGAATTGACAATTCCAGCTTGCCTACTACTTCTAACTCCTCAAAAGGTGGTTTGATTCCTTCTAATTTCTTCCATCTATCTTCTTGGACTCTTGCCCATAAGTCTCTACGCCATTCTGCATCTACTTCAGGGATTGCGGATCCTTCTTCTTTACTTTCATGGCATTTTTCTTCATACTTCTAGTTTTCTTTCCTTCCATAGGGTGATTAGGTGCTACACATTCCTGAAATTCTTTCTCGGAAATCCTTGTGCTGGGTAGTGGCTGAATAGGTTTTTCTAAATTTTGTTGAGCCACTTCAATAAACTCTTACATATCTCCAATCTCTCTTTCTATAAGTCACCTCTTGGGTATTCTCTTTCATGTTGCTCAATGGTTGAGCCTGCCTTTATTCGTGCTTGATATGCTTTAATCCACATGGCTAGATCTACACATACACATACACATACACATACACATACACATACACATACACATACACATACACATACACATACACATACACATACACATACACATACACATACACATACACATACACATACACATACACATACACATACACATACACATACACATACACATACACATACACATACACATACACATACACATACACATACACATACACATACACATACACATACACATACACATACACATACACATACACACACACATACACATACACACACATACACACACACAGACACAGACACATACACATACACATACACACACACAGACACATACACATACACATACACATACACATACACATACGCATACACATACACATACACATACACATACACATACACATACACATACACATACACATACACATACACATACACATACACATACAACATACACATACACATACACATACACATACACATACACATACACATACACATACACATACACATACACATACACATACACATACACATACACATACACATACACATACACATACACATACACATACACATACACATACACATACACATATGCATACACGTACGCATACACATACGCATACACATACACATACACATACACATACACATACACATACACATACACATATGCATACGCATACATACACATACACATACACATACAAATACACATACACATACACATACACATACACATACACATACACATACACATACACATACACATACACATACGCATACACATACGCATACACATACACATACACATACGCATACGCATACACATACGCATACGCATACACATACGCATATGCATACCCATACACATACCCATACACATACACATACACATACACATACACATACACATACACATGCACATACACATACACATACATGTACACATACACATACACATACACATACACATACACATACACATACACATACACATACACATACACATACACATACATGCACATACACATACACATACACATACACATACACGTACACATACACATACACATACACATACTGTGTACCTAAGTCAAGAAGCCTTAGGGACTTGTGCCAAAGAGACTAAATTTCATTTGCCGCACAAGTACGTATAGTGGGGAATTGACACATGCTTATTTGTCAATCCGATGAACCGACCTAACCAATCGTATGGGGATGTGTGCACACGTGAGGGAGAATGATGTGGTTCAGCTCACATGCCTGAGAAAAGACTAACCTACCTCTCACTCTCACTTAACTACTGAGAATGTCTGCCGCGATACCACTTACAATTGTTTTCACTAAATCGAGGATTTCTCCCAGCTCCGAACTCCAAATATGGCCAATAGTAGATTAGCTTCGAAGCTCTCAACGAGATGCATCTATTGGAGGTAGTCTCACTCAATTCTGACAATCATGCTTCAAGTTATGATCAAAATAGTGAATGGTAGCAAGCACACACACTCACTCCACAACTCGCACAAGCTCACACACACACTACAATAGCTCAAAAACAATGGGGAGGGGTAGACAACAGTCTTACACACAGATTCCAAGCATTACACACACATAGGAGATCAAAGAGAAAATGAAATCTGCAAGAAAAAAGAAAATTTGAAAATCAAGAGCTCTCCTTCTTCACAATGACAAAAAGTGTTTACAAAGAGTCATCAAGTGACTTATATACATGTGCCCTAAAAATGGTCCTTTCACACAAGATACTGGCACTTTATTAACTAATCTCTATTTTCCTACAATTTTACAAGAAATATATTACAATGATTTGGGATTATGCATCTAGAGGACTCCTCTAGTGCATTTACATGGCTTGAGGCAATTTCCTAAGAATTTGAAGAAGAAAAATATGCCCATTAATTTGAAAATTTTGGGGCTCCCCTTTCGTGCCTCATTGCTATGCAACACTCTCCCCCTCTTTGTCTCTGTTGTCCCTTGACAAGCTTTTGCTTCTTGTTTGTAGCTTGTCTAAGACTTCTGAATACACACACCCAATGGTCGAAGAAGCGACAAGGACTGCCAGACAATTTGTTATTTTATCCGAGGTATGTCCTTTGCTTCTGTTTTCCCCTTGGTATTTTGTACATCACAAATCTGGGTTGCTGTATTAAGTCGGGCTGCCATGCACGCTAGAAGCGGGAGGATTATTACCTACCAAGTATTGTCTTGCACTTCTTCATGGCTACTTCCTGGCCCTGTTCCGTCCTTCCCCCCTTCATGTTTTCCCTTATTGTGTTGCGCTGAGCTTGTTTGCCTTCTGCCACCGCAGACATCCAGTGGACGAGGAGATACCTAGGACCTTCAGACAATTGGTTATCTTATCCGATGAAGATTATTATTTCGTAAAGGAGTGGCATCATGACAAGAATGATCGCCACAAGACACCATTGGGCACATCATGCGACAGAAGCAAGAAAGGCTATAGAGAATGGTTGAAGAATGATGCGATATTAATGCACATATTTCTAGATGTTGAGTACACGTTTTGAGGATTACATGAAAATTATGGAATGATGCTATGACTGATGTGAGTCAGTCAAAGGTTGTACTAAGTGACCTGTCATCAATGTGTGGGCATAGAAAATATTCCATATGAATCACAGGGAGATAATGCATGCAGAGATATGAGGTAAAGGTAAAAGAGATTGCTTGTCCATTGATCAAGGAGCTCTCATACGAGAGTGTATATGACATATATGGTGAGTGAATATTTCGGATTAATAAAGTAGGTATGATGTATACTTTGAAGTATTTATAAATTGGAACTGTCATTGGATGAAGCTTATGTAAGCGATTGTGTGGCAAATGAAAGATGTGTTGTTAACTGTCATATTATCATGAGGTGTGTTCTTATGTGATCCCAAGAGGAAGAATGATTGACGAATATATATTATGTGAATGAGTCATAAAGTGATAATTACTTGTTATAAAGACATGTACAGGAATGGAAATGGATTGTTTATGCAATACTGAGAGGCACATGAAATTAATAGATTGGGTTGTTTATGCAAGGGTACTTCAGCCAAGTTCATGAAGCATGTGATAAACTATAAGGTTTCGCATGGTACACATGTTTGAATAACAATCTGTTAGATGCCAAATGTAATGACTTATGACTTATGGAGATGTATACTCTTGTGGATGTATGATCAATGTGGTATTGTTATCAAGTATTCAAATTAAAGCGATTAAAATACTAAAATGATCCTCGTGAGTGTGGGCTCATCACCTTCCGCATGCTTCCATTTATACCATCAGTGGTATCAGAGCCATTTTGAGCATTTGAAGCTTAGCTAGAAGATTTGAGTAGCCATTTTGATACAAGAACCATTGGAAGAAAGATCAAGGTCTAGCAAAGATAAGACAAGGCAAAGGAAGAAATTGAAGGTCCTAAAAGCAAAAGGAAAATTCTACTAATTTTGTTATGTTATGAAAGGATACACAAGTACTCGAGGTAACCCAAGTACAACACAAGCATTTGCTGACCAAAAGCAAGGACAGAGCTGCTATCAAAAGAAGTTCGAGAAGGAGACAATGAGGTCCAAGGCAAGAATCAAAAGAAGGGCTATTATTTGTCTTGAAGAATTCACTCAAGGTTTGAGGTGAAGATCAAGAGAAGGAGGGCTGCTATTCATCTTGAAGTAGTTTGAGAAGGAGACAACAAGGTTCGAGAAAAAGATCAAGACAAGGAAGGCTGCTATTCATCTTGAAGTAGTTTGAGAAGGAGACAACAAGGTTCGAGACAAAGATCAAGAGGAGGAAGGCTATTGTTAGTCTTGAAGACTCCCTTATTCATGAAGAAAAGAATATCAAGCTAGAAGTAAGATTGATCGAGTGGAGAGATTGCAAGGAATAATGAGAAGCTCAACCAAGGAGAAGCTTGGAAACAAGGTATAAGAATTGTTCCCGCATTTCTATTTCAAAGAATTCTTTAAGAAAGAAGAGAGCTTGGCTAAAGAAGCCACTCAACAAGTATGAAGAAAATATTGGCTGTGTAAGCCATGAAATGAAGAAGCTAGGGAAAAGAGATCTTGGATTGGGAAGGCACTCAGCAAAAGGTGTGTCAAAAGAGCTTGGCTAGAGAATCCACTCAAGAAGCAAGTTGCTCGCCTAAGGCTTGAGCAGCGATCGCTACTGGGAAGCTTGAGCATTGGTCACCTAACAGCTTGAGCATTTAACTTGTTTGTGTTTGGAAAGTGTTTCTTACAGGTAGAAGAAACAAGATGGCATTTTGGAACTTTGTCAAGGACCTAGAAAGGTTCATGACCAGTCAAGCAAAGAATACAAAGCAGGAGGAAGATCATGAAGAAGAAGAGGCAAAGCATGATCAAAGAGAAGATCCAATGAAGGGTCTTAGAAGCTTGCAAGGCATGGCAAGCCTATAGCAAGGGGGAGACTCAAATAGAGAAGTCTCAAATAAAGAGGAGGAAGAAGAAGACACTCATCATGGGGAAGAAGAAGAGTATGAAGGGAGTAGAAATGCAGCCACAAATGAGGTAACCTATGCTTCCAAAGATTAATCAAAAGTATGTTTTCAAGTAAGCATGCAGCCATAAAAGCAATTGAGGAGATATTTGAAGAAGCAGACAAAGTCTCAAGTAAAGAAGAGCTTGGGGAAGAAGCCAAAACAGCCACTGAAGCCAAATCATTAACAAATGCAGAAAAGGGAAGAGTTTGGATAGGTGGAGAGAGTACAAAAGGCAAAAAGAACGTACGGACAGCCATAGGAGAAGGACAACTCATAAACCAAAAAGTTAGGACAGCCAAAGAAAATGACGAATCAACAAGCAAAGGATTAAAAGAAGCGAGGACAGCCATGGGAACAACAAAAATCAAGTGAGGAGCAAAAGAGAACAGCCAAGAAGATCTAAGAAAGAAGTCAAAGGAAGCTACAATCAAAGAAAACAACCGAGAGAAGTAAAAAAGATCTAGAAGATGAAGGAAAATATCAGACAACAAAAAACATAAAAGTAGAAGGAGAAAGTCACGACCACTCGAAATCAAATTTCAAATCGTTTTATGTTCTGAACACCAAGGTTTGGATGAAGAATATGTATGTTCATCATTCTACTTGGTTTGGATTTTCAAATCACTTTCTATACTACATCAAGAGCTACAACGACGACTAACAGAGAAGAAGCAGAGCTGGAATCAATCTCAAGCATGGAGAGCTTTTCTTGCATGCATTGAGCAGAACTACATATGGTGGATTGCTTGGACTACACACAATCATCATAAAGCTTCACATTGAAGCTTGAGGGGGAGTGTTCAAAAACATGCAAGCTTCAATGGAAGCTTAGGCTATTTTATTCTCTCTCATCTCACCTTATCTCTTAGGATCATATGAACCATATATTCACCGATCATAGGAACTCATGTTTATGTAGTTTTTCCAAGCTCATGAGAACAAGCTCTTAGCTTAAGAAATCATTTTCTATTTTAGAATAAATCCAAGGGACCAAAACTATAGCACGTAGGTAATCTAGTTTCCTTATGTTATGGAACTGCTTTCCTTGATATATGCTTGGAGTCGCAGATTTGTTGGGTCCTTAGATTCAGCTCATCAAGAGAAGGTATTGGTTGAATGAAACTCTATATATACCAAGCACTACATGAAACAAATACACATACACATACACATACACATACACATACACATACACATACACATACACATACACATACACATACACATACACATACACATACACATACACATACACATACACATACACATACACATACACATACACATACGCATACACATACGCATACGCATACACATACGCATACGCATACACATACACATACACATACACATACACATACACATACACATACACATACACATACACATACACATACACATACACATACACATATGCATACACATATGCATACACATACACATACACATACACATACACATACACATACACATACACATACACATACACATACACATACACATACACATACACAATGGATCAATGATGCTACAGTGCTCCTGTATAGTGTAAGCTCTTCTACCTTCTTACCATATTCCTTTCTTAACTTGAGATTTGAATCCATAAGATGAGCTATTGGTTCGCAATTTGTCATGCCAAACCTAAACAACACATCTAGAAGATACTTCTTTTGAGACATAGAGATGCCTTCTTTCCCATAGATCACCTCAATACCAAGAAAGTACTTTAGTAGACCTAAATATGAGATTTTGAACCCTCTTCCAAGATTCGCTTTGATGGTCCTTATCCTTGCATCATCATCACCTATCACAAGAAGATAATCTACATATATGCATATCAAAAATATCTTGTCATTTGTTTTCTTCATATACAAGGATGGATCTGCATCACTTGGAGAGAAACCACATCTCCTCAAGAAGTCCACTCGCCTTTGATTCCAAGTACTTGGGGCTTGCTTTAGGCGATACAAGGCTTTCTTCAACCTATAAGCATACGTAGGATGCTAAGGATGTACATACCCTTGAGGTTGTTCCATGAACACCTCTTTATGTAACTCACCATTCAAAAAAGCATTCTTTGTGTCCATCTGGTAGATAGGCCACCTCCTTGCTATGTATAGGGCTATGAGATCTCTAATGCTAGCCTTGTTTGCCACACGACTAAAATTCTCCTCATAATCCACCCCTTGTGTCTATTGAAGCCTTTAGCTGCTAGTCTAGCCTTGTACCTTGCCAAGCTGCCATTTACATTCCTCTTGGTCTTGTACACCCACCTGATTTGGACTATCATCATGTCTTCCTTATTGGGTACTAGTTCCCAAGTGTTGTTCTCCTTAAGAGCTTTGAACTCTTCCTACATAGCCTTCCTCCACTCTGGTTTGTTCATGTTCTCCTCATAAGGATCTAGCTTTTGATCTGCAATGACATTCATCATTTATGCAGATTGCTTTGCCATGAAACAACCATATGTATAACTTTGTGGCGGTGCCTTATTCCTTGTAGAAATCTTTTCTTGACTCGATATTACTTCTTGTGTTTATTTAGCTTTACATTAGGAGTAATGATCTCCTCAAGGTCTTTCTCTTCTAATTCCTCTCCAGCTTCCCTAGTGTCATGATCTCTATCTTGTAGCCTTCTATACTTTGAAGTGGAGGATGGTCCTTCATACGCATATGCATACCCATACGCATACGCATACGCATATGCGTACACATACACATTTGCATATGCATATGCATATGCATACGCATATGCATTTGCATACACATACACATATGCATACGGATACGCATATGCAAACGCATACACATATGCAAACCCATACGCATACGCATACGCATACGCATACGCATACGCATACGCATACGCATACGCATACGCATACGCATACGCATACGCATACGCATACGCATACGCATACGCATACGCATACGCATACGCATACGCATACGCATACGCATACGCATACGCATACGCATACGCATACGCATACGCATATGCATGCACATATGCATACACATTACCCACACATATACACATACCCATACACACACATACACACACATACACATATACATATACATACACATACACATACACATACACATACACATACACATACACATACACATACACATACACATACACATACACATACACATACACATACACATACACATACACATACACATACACATACACATACACATACACATACACATACACATACACATACACATACACATACACATACACATACACATACACATACACATACACATACACATACACATACACATACACATACACATACACATACACATACACATACACATACACATACACATACACATACACATACACATACACATACACATACACATACACATACACATACACATACACATACACATACACATACACATACACATACACATACACATACACATACACATACACATACACATACACATACACATACACATACACATACACATACACATACACATACACATACACATACACATACACATACACATACACATACACATACACATACACATACACATACACATACACATACACATACACATACACATACACATACACATACACATACACATACACATACACATACACATACACATACACATACACATACACATACACATACACATACACATACACATACACATACACATACACATACACATACACATACACATACACATACACATACACATATAGACATGCACATACACACATGCACATGCACATGCACATGCACGTGCACATGCACATGCACATGCACGTGCACATGCACATGCTTATGCACATGCACGTGCACATGCACTTGCACATGCACATGCACATAGACATACACATACACATACACATACACATACACATACACATACACATACACATACACATACACATACACATACACATACACATACACATACACATACACATACACATACACATACACATACACATACACATACACATACACATACACATACACATACACATACACATACACATACACATACACATACACATACACATACACATACACATACACATACACATACACATGCACATACACATACACATACACATACACATACACATACACATACACATACACATACACATGCACATACACATACACATACACATACACATACACATACACATACACATACACATACACATGCACATACACATACACATCCACATACACACACACACACATACACATACACATACACATACACATACACATACACATACACATACACATACACATACACATACACATACGCATACACATACACATACACATACACATACAAATACACATACACATACACATACACATACACATACACATACACATACACATGCACATACACATGCACATGCACATGCACATACACATACACATACACATGCACATACACATACACATACACATACACATACACATACACATACACATACACATACACATACACATACACACACATACACATACACATACACATACACATACACATACACATACACATACACATACACATACATACACATACACATACACATACACATACACATACACATACACATACACATACACATACACATACTCATACACATACACATACACATACACATACACATACACATACACATACACATACACATACACATACACATACTCATACACATACTCATACACATACACATAAACATACACATAAACATACACATACACATACACATACACATACACATACACATACACATACACATACACATACACATACACATACACATACACATACACATACACATACACATACACATACCATACACATACACATACACATACACATACACATACACATACACATACACATACACATACACATACACATACACATACACATACACATACACATACACATACACATACACATACACATACACATACACATACACATACTCATACACATACACATACACATACACATACACATACACATACACATACACATACACATACACATACACATACACATGCACATACACATTGTTGCTCTAGCACAATGGTAAGTACCACGTTAAGAAGCTTCACCTCCTTAATTGTCAATCCGTGGGAGAGGTAGGAGTGATATGAAGATCGTGAACGTGAGATGATGTGAGAGTGAAGGTGAGAAGCACAAAGATGCACACACACATACACACACACAATGAAGAGACAAGCAAGACACAATGGAAGGTGGGAAATTAGCTCTATTACTCAAGAATACTCTTACAAGCTCAAATTAGCTCTAAGCTCACACTAACCAAAATGAACCAACGTCAAAAATGAGCTCTCTAGCTCTTTTTATAGTTTCTAGACTAGTTTTGACCGGTTTCACATCTAGTGACCGGCATAGTTAAAAAATAGGTCCTAGAGGCTATTTGGAAGGGTAAACGATGTCTAAAAATAACGAAAATTGGTACGAGCATTCTACCTAAGCTCCTCAAGCTCGAGGACTCCTCGGCTTGCACAAAATGGAGCTTATGAATTACAAAATGGGGTTTTGTCTATATTACATATGTTACAAGAGTGAGGAAAATCACTATTGGATATTTGAAGAGGTAATAAAAACATAATTGTTTGAAAAAATGATCCGACTGGCTCCCTGCTCCGTCTTTACATGCTTCCATGTCGTCTGTGCCTCTGACTGTGCCTCTGACTGCTTCCAACACCCCCCTCCCTCTCGCTTCTGTCGTCCTCGACAGAACCTTGTTGTGCGGTCTGCCGGATGTAGTTTGTCGTGAGCGAGGGTGTGCTCAGATACTCGAATGCCTCGGGCCAGATCAGCCTCGAGCTTCTCCCAGTCGATCGGTTGCGGTTCGTCGGGTGGCGGGAGTTGATAGTGCGCGGAATAAACCATTCGCTCGCAGGCAAAAAGTTGCAATAAATGTGTGGGCCTGCTGATGAATACCTCGGAATGGTATTCCCAAAAACCCGGTGGTGAACATCTCTTCAAAGGTTTGTTTGTAGCATGCCGGAAGGTATTTTATCCTACAGTGCCAGGCATAACACACCCGGAGCGATGGCGTTGTGCTCATGTCATATACTAGATCAAAGTTACCATGCTCAAATCCCGGGGTGTTTACATGCGGTGCTTTGACGCGTCGGAAGACTTTAAATATCATTTGCATCATGTCAAAAATTTTGACAGTCATATGCGCTGCGATATCATCCATATGCTGCAGGCGAGGGAGCCAGTGATGGATTGTGGCCATCATATAACCGACAGTGGGCAACTCAGTGGGCGGCTTGAAGTAGGGGTAATTCAGCCAATCCTTACACTGCCTATTGTTTTGTACTTTGATAGCGAATGCAGTCCAGGAGCGGCGTCGTGGTACTGGTCCCCAGCAGGGATTATACTTTAAATGTAAGGGCGCTTTTACCCATGTGCTCATCATTTCTGGGTACTCCTGTAAAAGACGTGTACGCCAATCTGGTTGATAAATAGTGCCTTGTTGCGCATCCAATGGCAAGTCTTCAGGCTCGAACTGGGTTGCATGTGATGGCTTCTTGCCAGTTCGCTTTTCTATGGCCAGCTGGTATTCGGCCATTAGCATGAAGTAAAGTTTGTATTGAAGCTCATGCCCGGATATGTACCTGCGTGGGGCCAATTGAGCAAAGTAAGGAGATTGCAAAATTCGTTCTTCGATCATGGCCATAGCATGTAGCTGGGCCCCGACTCTAGCTGAGTGCGTTGTTCCAATCTCCTCCACAGTCTTCATCCATGCGGGGGTCGGAAGTTCATAGGTCATCTGTCCTTCGGCAGTGACTTGTCCGCCTGGGATGGGTATTGGCTCGTATGCTTCCTCAAACGTTTCCTCCACCGGAATGGTTATGTTCTCGTCGTCAGCTGGGATCTCTGGTGGGGAATCAGGCCGTGGTGGTGCTTCGTATACATCTATGCGTGATTGGAGAGTGGTTACCTGGGCCCGTAGTGCGTTGAGTTCCTCTATGAGTTCAGGAGAGGGGTCCACAGGTTCTGGTGCTTCTACTGCCACTGGTAGTTGTTGTGGTGCCGTTTCTCTGAGCTGTAGTAACTTGTGATCTTCTTTTAGCTTCTGATGCTCTTCGTTCATTCGATCGTAGTCCTCTAGCAGTCGAACGTGGTCATCTAGCAACATCTGCATCGATTCAGATGGGATTGCCTTGAATCTGCTCGGACTTAATGGTTGTTCAGGGTGGTCCAATGCCGCTTCCAAATTTTCTCTATTCTGCGCTTGGAGTCTCACGTTCTCCTCCTGGGCTGCGGCTAGGTGCCTCCTGAGTAGGCCCATATTTCTGGTCAGCGTCGCGTTCCTAATTGTTTGGACACGAAGCAGGTTGTCCAGATCAGCAGTGGCTTCTTTTGTTTTCTCTTCACTTTCTAGCTCTAGCTTATGATATGCCTCTCTCAGTTCTTGGTATCGTGTATTTAACGAGGCATTCTCGATTGATAATGAATTGAGCTGCGACTGTAATTCATTTGTCGTCCTCTGCAGCTGTTGATAGTTGATGCCAAGAGATGCAAACTCATCTCGTACTTGTGTCATGCATGTGAACATTTGTTGAAGTGCAGTGTCTATGGTGGGCGATAATAGTAATGAAGTGCTAAACGAGGATGCAGTGGAAGTAGATACAGCGGGGATGGGAAATGGGGTTGGGAAAGTGGATGTAGTGGTGATTGTGGAAACTGGTGACGTACCTAAATATGAGAGTGCTGTGAGTGGAGTGGGTGCTGGTGAGGTGGATGGTGATATGTCCATGTCAGTGGACGTGTCAAGTGCGGTGACTGTGAAAAGCGGTGTGTAAGTGGGTGGTTGTGTAGGTGTGAAGACGGGATTTACAAATGTAGAGTAATTTACAGGGGGGGATGGCTGGAGTAGCTTGGTGAAAAGGGGATATAGGGGTTATGGTGGGTTGGGGAGGTGAAACTGGTGAGAAGGTTAGTGGGGTTAGAAAGGTGAAAGGGGGTCTTAAAGGTGGGGGAAAAGCTGGGAAGGATGAAGGGGTTAACATGTAGACGCGGAGGGTTGGGTGTGGGCATGGTGGCATGAATGGGCAGGGCAAAGGGTGTGGCTATGTTGCCATGGACTGGTGTGGATGTGGGAGGAGCAGGTGGGTGTGCGGGGGATACAGGATGGGTTGGTGAAGCATGAGGTGAGAGAGGAGTAGAAGGTGTGGATGTTATTTCAAGGATAGTGGTAGTATGTACAACGGTAGTACGTGGCGGGGAGTCGACTAGGATGGCTTCTTCGGTGAAGGATCTTTTCGGCCGTAGGCGTGCATCTTGTGCCTGGTGGGATGATTGAGCACCTACCGGAACTCAAATATATTCACCGGGCTTTGATAGCAGTCGAACTCTGCGAGGGTCGTATTGGGGGAGTGGCTTCCTTTGTAAATACCTCAGTGCTTCGACCGGGCCGATGGATTGGACCAGTTCTCTGAACCCTCTGATGTAGATGTCTTCAAACCCTCCGGAGACTAGTTCTTGTTCGATTAGGGCCTGGCTCTCTGCTTCAGTCAATTTCTTCCGTGCCCAGACTTTCTCCATCGTACGATATAATTTCTTTATTGCCAGCGTGTAAGCTGCTGCTTCGAAAGTCTCCTCTTCGTGCGTGCTGGTGTCACCGTGTGCATCAGTTTGTTGGCCTTGGCCGTCTATCTATCCTTGTTCTTGGGAATCATGCGTGCCCTGGCTGGCTTCATCGTCACCTTCTTCGTCATCTGTGGCTGTTCGTTCATCATCGGAGCTAGACACAACTTGTCCCTGTGGCAGATCCCGCGGTGTGGTAGGGTAACTGGGGCGTTCATATTCTTGGGAGAACATCTGTGCCTCTGAAAACTGGAATTCATTTGAGAATGCATCCGGCATTTCAAAATCGAACGTTGTGTCTATTGGTTCTGCCTCCATGTGTGGTATTGGGAAAGAAAAGGCTTCCGCACCAATGGTGGTGGGAGCTTCTGCTGTAGTGGTGGTGGGTTCTGTGGTTGCAGCTGCCTGAGGTGCAGCGATACTAGTAGTGCCCTCCGTGACCACTGGCCTAAACAACCTTATGCGAATAGGTTGTACTATGGGAGCAGCTTCGGTTGGTGATCGCTCTGGAGAGGGTTGTGGTGATGGTGACTCTGGCACTTGAAGGCAAGGAATGGTGCCTCTCATGCACTTACCTGCCCGTGTTCTACTGGGCTTCCTGGCTTTCTTCGTCGTTCCTTTGAATGCTTTCAGCTCTTCTCCTGTTAATGCACGTTCAATTGGCAAGTCATAAGCCAAGCACATATAAACAATTCTTGTCAGCGCACAACATCCATTAAGCACTTTCTTGCGTTCCCATCTGTGTTGTGCCAAATACATTTGATCAATGATCCAGCTCGCCAGATCAACAGTCTGAGGTCCCGTGCACGCTAAGTACAACCCAAACCATATTCTTTTATGGGGCATGGTAAATCTGTCCTGAGCGGGGAATGCGAAGTGTTGCATGCATATCCGTAGCGGCTTTGACAGCTCAGGTGTAATTGCTGAGATCTCCTCCCACTTCGTGACATCCCCACGTTTCATAGGGTCTGGAATTAATCTTTCTCGATCTGTGGGCGTGTGGGTGCCATGAATTTTGATGGCAGCTCTGATTAAATTCTTTGAGAGGTAAAACCTTTTGTAAGGTGGATCATCCACTAAAGAGGGCAAAATAAAAGTTTCGGGGATATCCTTATTCTCTGAGGCCAGCAAAGTAGTGATTAAGTAATAACACCTGTAAAAGTCAGGTTTGGGTAGCGGATCACTGAAATACTCCGTGAAGCCGGCTCTGGCCCAAACGTGAGTTAAGTCCTGGGTGTTCTGTAGGGCTTCGAACTCTCTGGAGAAAAATTGGTATTTTCCCCACGTGCGGTCATCAAATGTCAAAGTGGATTCAAATATAAAGTCCGCGTCCGCTAAGGGTCCTGCAAGTCCCTGAAACCAATGAGAGTTACGGTGTATCTTTTCTGTGTAGCCCATAGGTGGGTTGTCGATAGGCATGGGCCCTGGAAATCCTTGGAATTCTGGCGGTGGAGCAGTCGGGTGGGATTCTGCTCGTAACACGTTGAGGGGCACTGCCGCTACACTGGGGCCTACACCTGATGGTCCTTCGTCGGTTTGCATGGTGACTGATGCGCTAATGAGAAAGATCTGCTACAAAAGATTAACACATTAGCATGGAAATTAATTATGATCCCATTAAAGTGAGATCGCAATCCCTTTCCATAACTGATGCGTAACCCGTGTAGCCAAGTGTTGTGATGTGATGGATGCAATGTTTCTTGCAGCACTAGTGCAGGTCTCTAGACACCTACACGTTTCAGATCATGCATACATTCCTTGATGAGATGGGATTATGAGTGATGTGTGATGATGGTGGGTGAATTTATACAAGGTTTAAAGGTTAGTGATTTATTACAAGGTTGTATGTTAGTCGGGGGGTAGTTAGAGAATGGGTTAGGGGAAGACGGTTGGACACGCTTCGGTATCCATTTCCTAAGAGTCTTTGAGTGGGTGGTGGGTTTCTGCTGAGGGGCAAGAGGTAGTATTGGGTGGGGTGATATTGAGGGATGGAAAGATTTGTGAGGGGTATATATTACATGGCTTAAGGATTGAGCTATGATACATGGTTTGGGTACCCAAATCTGCGTGGGTGTGGGTCTATGGGTAAGGTATTTCTTGGCGATCCAGATTTGTCGAATGCTCGGACCTGTAGAAGAAGGTCGAGGGGATGGTGGATACTGATTCTGTTTCTGTTCTGCCTGTTTCTTGTCGGTCTCTGCTAGGTTGGAATTCTTCGGTGCTTTTTGTCCTTTAGGCACCCATATTTGTCTGGTGCCGCTTCCTTTTGGTGGTCTAGACTGCTTTCCTTGTTGTGTCTTCTGATACTGCCGTCGGTCTGGGTTCCTTCGTCGTGGTTGACTCTGTCGTGGTTGAGGTTGAGAGGTCGGATGGATGCTCTGCTTTGGAAAAGAAGGGAGATCCAATACTTGTGTGACCTGCCCATTAGGAAGTGATTCGTTCTTTAACTTTAATCTAGGCCAGTCCGCAGCAAGTTTGGAAGGATGAGCACCGCAGGGTGTCGTGCTCATTTGGCCGCTGATGCAACCCACCTGACCTCTGATTGTGTCCATCTGCCCTTGCGGTTGGGTAGCTACCTCTTCTAGTTTGCAGGAAGTCCCAGGGAAGATCTCCTGTCGTCCTTCTGATTGACAACTGTCCATAGCCAAGCCCGAGTGGGTTGGTGTAGACGTAACGTGACTGGTCTGATTGAAGATCTTCCGGTCTTCCGTTGCATGCATTTCATAGGGTCTAGGGTCACAACCGTCAAGCGGAATGCCGTTAGGGAAGTCAAGCGGTATCACTTGCTTCTGCTCTAAGGTTCCAATCTGTAAGGAGCCTTGTCTAAGATTTAGGTCCACTGAGTGATCGTATAGCCAATCTTGGCCAAGGATTAGGGGTTCTATCAGGTCGTCATCATGGCACACTAGTAGCTTCGCTGTCATGGTCAAATCCTTAATGAGGATAGGAAGGACCACCTCACCCATGCAAGGGGTTTCCATGCCTCCTAGGCCTATGAGGTATGCCTCGATTGGCCGCATTTCTATTCCTGAATCCTTATAGTGGGACCATCTAATTGCACTAGTCGCAGCACCTGAGTCAATTAAAGCCCTGAGTTCTTGGCAAGGGTTGCCGTGCTCTAGCCTAACTGTAATGAATGGTCTCCTGTCCACTATGCTAGGATGAGTGGTTGACTTTACTTGACACATGGCTATGGGATATCTTGGTGATGTTTCCAGATGGTTATAATGTTCTCTCCCTAGTCCTTGTCTTCTTAGCTTCATGCACTTAATGCGTTCTATGGCTTCTGCCTGAGCTTCAGCCCGTATTCTATTTTCTTCCTCCTTACGCTTCTTTGCCAACGTGAGTCGTCTAAGCATATCCTCAGTAAGAGGTTCTTAATATAGCTTGACTCTACAGCCACTAATGTAATTAGGCATTATATCTCCTTCTAAGGTGGCTAACTGCACTGCTCCACTAGTCGAAAGTCTGTTAATGATCATAGGTCCATAACCTCGCTTTTCTAACTTCCGTGCGTGCTGTTTCAGCGTATACACTAGAACTAAATCTCCTTCTTTTAGGCCTTTATCTTTCACATGTGCATAAAAATATGCTTTCTGTCGCTTCTTCGCTGCATATATTCCTGCTGCTACCTTTAGCCTGGTTTCTCCTAATCGTTCCAAGTCCATTATTCTCGCTGATAATTCATGGCCGGTCCACTGATGTTCTTGTGCAACCTTAAGGGTCGGTATCAAGAAGTCCAAAGGAAGCACAGCATTCTGACCAAGAACCATCTGAAAGGGAGTTGCATTGAGTACGGTCTTGTAGGCCACTCGATATGCCCAAACAGCGTGGTGTAGCTGTTTGTCCCAATCTGAACGTTTATTGTTCACGAGTTTCGTCAGTACGGTACACAGTATCTTGTTAGTGCTTTCAGCCTGACCATTGGCCTGAGGATGATATGGTGCAGATTTCTTGTGAATCACCATAAAATCCTGTAACAAATATTCAATGACTTGGTTTAGAAAGTGAGTGCCTCGATCGCTCACTAACTCTATAGGCAATCCATATCTTGTAAAGACATTTTCAAATAAGAATTTTGCAGTCGTGTGAGCATCATTCTTTTTTGTGGCTTTTGCCTCTACCCATTTGGTTAGATAATCTGTGGCAACAATAATGTATTCCGCATGTGTACCTTTTGCAGGGGGGTTAATGGGTCCTACAAAGTCTATACCCCACTTAGAAAATGCACGTCCGCCCATCATGGGTTTCAATGGCATTTCATCTCTGCGAGTAGGAAACTGAGTTCTTTGGCACACATCACATCTCTTTACATAGGTATGTGCATCCATGTGAAGAGTGGGCCACCATAATCCTGAAAAGAGGATGGCTTTGATTATCCTATCGGGTCCAAAATGACCTCCTGCAACACCTTGGTGTGCACTCTCTAGTATGCTAAGATATTCGCTCTCATGAACACATTGTCTTAGATATCCATCTCGTCCTCTTTTGTATAGATTATCGCCAATAAGTGAATAGTCCTGAGCTTCTTGCTCTAGACTACGTTGTCGAGCTAAGGTCATGCCTTGAGGGAATGTGTTCGTCCTCAAGTATGTCACTAAAGGTTCACTCCAGTCTGGTGTGAGAGACACATGATATAATGTCGCATGCTCTACTGGTGGTCTTTCACAGCAAACATGGCATTCCTTACACAACTTGTAGACATCTGCTTCCATCGTAGGCCAATATACTCCCAGTCTCTGTAGAGTTTGTAGTGTTGGATGTTTTGAATGATGTTGCTTTAATGCACCTACATGTGCTAATTGCAACCAATTCGCATGTTCTGATTCATCTACACAACAAGCAAGAATCTTTTGATTATCCTGTTTATATATGCTTCCTGCGGATATTTCTGAGACTTGGTAATCTCTCCTTCTTTGATCTTTATCCTAGGATTCTTGGGTCCGTACGTCAGAATAGGGACTATAGGTTTAGCCCATTCTGGTGCTATCTCAAGGTTAAACAAGTATGCATCTGGTAATTCATCCGCTACTCCTTGAGGAGCTTCTCCTGAGGTTAATCTTGAAAGGTGGTCGGCTCTAAGATGCGTCTTTCCTTTCCTCACTACTACTTCAAAATCGTACTCCATGAGTAATAGAAACCAACGTATCAGTCGTCCTGTGTTACATGGTTTGTTGACTAAATATAATAGGGCTTGATGATCTGTAAAGAACTTGAATTTGTTGGCCAACAAGTAGTGCCTAAACTTCTTTACTGCGTAGATCATCCCTAATCCTTCTCGTTCCGTCGTGGTGTAATTTCTTTCTGCTGCGTTCAGTTGTCTGCTAGCGTAAGCTATGGGGAGATCTATGTTACCTTCATTCGTGGGTTGTGCTAACACACATCCTATGGCGTAATTGGATGCATCCACATGTACATGGAATGGCTTACTCCAATCAGGGGTAGTCAATATAGGTGCTGAGCACAAACGTCGTTTAAGTTCATTGAATGACTTTTCACATTCATCTGTCCACTCAAAATTGGTCAAAAGAGAGTACAGAGGCTTGGCTATGATTGCATACATGTGTATGAATCTCCTATAATAACCGCAATGGCCCATAAATGCCTGTACCTCTTTCACATTAGTTGGTCTAGGTAATTCTGCAATTACCTTCACCTTTTCCTCATCCGTAGAGATTCCATTTTTTGACACAATGTGTCCTAGAATTTTGCCTTGTCTGACCATGAAAACACATTTTTCTGGGTTCAAACAAACCTGATATTCTCGACATTTATCAAATATTTGTCTTAACTCTGGGATATGTGTCTGTCTTACATTTGAATGTGCACATAAGTCATCGACGTAAACTTCCAAGCTCTTGCGTAAGAATTCCTTAAAAACATGACACATGAGTCGCTGGAAAGTGGCGGGTGCATTTGTTAAGCCAAACGGCATTACACGAAATGCAAATATGCCCCATTCAGTGGCAAAAGCCGTCTTGTGTTGGTCTTCTGGAGCAATGGCTACTTGATTATAGCCTGAGAATCCATCAAGAAAGCTGTAAACTTCCTTGCCCGCAACTCTCTCCAATAGATGTTCTGTGATAGGAAGAGGATAACTGTCTCTAATCGTTGCGGCATTAACTTTTTTAAGGTTAATACACACATGCAATTTTCCATTCTTCTTGGGCACAACCACAATGGGGGATACCCATTCGGTGTGCTCAATTTCGTAAATGAATCCTGCTTCTATCAAGCGATCTATCTCCTCTTTAATCTTCGCAGCGTAGTTATCATTATACGTGTACGGTTTCTGTTTTGTCGGTTTTGCATCTGGAGTCATAGGGATTCTATGAGAACATATATCTGGATCTACTCCTTTCAAATCTTTGTAACTCCAAGCAAAAACATCTCTATATTCGCGCAATAGGGCAACTAACTCTTCTTCTTCTTCAGTCGTCAAATCATGCCCTATATATGTGCATTTTTCTTCTTCTCCTTCGATAGCAACCATTACTTTCTTGGTTTTCTCTCGGTTATCATATACTTGTCCGTCGTTCGCCTTTCTATTGGGCATTCGTACCATAATCCTTCTATCTTCGATTTCATATTTCTTGAAGTTCTCGGGTACTTCAAATAAAGATTCTTCTTTTTCTGTCATGGTGTCTTTCTTCTTTCTTTTTTTGCCCTCACTCCTAGTAGTAACTTCCGTGGCTAACCTCACCTCGCTTGTAATGTCCTCGTGTCTCTGAGTGTGAGTCTCTACTTCGTAGAAATATTCTTCTTCCGATGCAAAGGGTGGGTCCATAATAATTGATTCTAAATCAAAATCGCTTGCATCCTCAAATGCATCAGTGTTCGGTTCACACTCTTCTAAGATTGCATCGCCCCTGATTGGCTCTATCGTAAAAACTGAAATGTCATAGCCATCCTCGTCACAGTGGGGTGTCCATTGTTCTTCATTGATGGCTACATCCATGGTTGCTAGGATTTCCGCCCAACCATGGGGTTCAAACTCTTCGTCTGGGAATACTACAGGTGCATATGCTGGATCTTGAAGGGTTCGTGGATGTTGTTCTGCACCTAAGGTCCTTGCTTCTAATTGTTCTTCCTCTTGTTTAGCTACTTTACACATCCATAGATGGGTATCCTCATGCAACCAAGAAGGATCTGATTCTAAGGAGTGCACGGATTCCGTCTCTACTGGTGTTTTATGGATGGTATTCCATTGTATTGGGGGTACATCTCTATGTGAATAGTCTTTAAGATCGACTTTGGTAGTCACTCCTAAATGTTGCAAGTACAAAGAATTAGTTCCCCAATCTTGTACAATTTGCAACTGACGCATGAATGGTCGTCCCAATATCATCTCATAAGCACAGTTTTTCGCAAAGTCACAAATGGCAAAGGTATGCTCAAATTCTACACCACAAGTGGTGAGGGATATGCCTTCTAGTAAGCCTAATGGTTTTTCTATGTGTCCATCGGCCATTTGTAGCTTCATCTTGGTGGGTCTGAGGGCTGGCTTACCCCAACGTTTCCATAAAGCGGTGGTAGCGATGGCTACTCCGGCTCCCGAATCTAAGATGGCTTTCGTGGTGTAGCCCTGATGGGTTATTGGAAGATATGTGTTACCTTCCTCTCCTTCGCTTACGTCTCCAATCTTTTCCACGGGTATCTCTGGTATCTTCTTATGTGACCCTATCTGAGAGGGTGTGGTGGCTAGCTCAGGGAATTGATTTGCTACATGCTTCCACAATTCTGGTTTTACCTTTAACAATTCCTCCAGAGTGAGATTACATTGTACTTTGGTATTCTTGATCACTTCCGTGTTCCTAGGGATCACTGATTCTTCATTCCTCACTATTATCGTGGGTGCTCTCATACTAATAGACTTGGCTTCCCAAGGTCCTGTGAACTGAGGTAATTCTTGTAAAGAATTAGATTCAAATCCTGTGGGTTCACTCAGTTGTTCCACCTCTACATCCTCATATATAGAGGGGATGTCTTGGGGAAATTGTTCCTGCAAGTCGTCTATTTCTTGAATAGGGGGATGAGTTCCTTGTTCTTTTCTCCATTTCTCTTCTTGGATTTCCCTCAAAAATTCATGTGAGTACCTATGTATGGAAGACAAATTGTCTTGAATTTCTGTATTGGGTACTTGAGACAGGGATGGTGCATTCCTCTCCTGTGTCTCTGGGACAATAGGGTTCCTAGACTGATCCTTTTTCTCTTTGCTTTCTATCAAGTGTTCTAGCCTCTCCATTAGTCCTTGAAAGTGTAGTTCCGGTTTTGCCATGTTATTCCAATTAAGATATCTAGAGGCTTCAAACAAAGCTTGTGCTAGTTTTACCATTTTCATGCAAAGTTTAGTTCTCTCAATTTCTAGATCAGCTCGAGGGTAGTTTTTACTCATTTCCGTGACTTGAGGTCCCTCTTTTAATCTAGCCTGATATGCACGAAACATCATGTCTAGATCTTCTGGTATGGGTTCCGCTAAAACTGATCCTGATTTCTGAGCTGGGTTTTCTTGGTTTAATTCTTGTGAAGTCAATTCTTGTATTTTGGCTCTCGACTCTTTTAGACTTCCTTCCAACTCACTTATCTTTTTACTCCATTTTCTCTTGATTCTTTCTCTAGAATCTTTCCAAGATTTTGTCTTTTTACTGCTAGATTCTGCAATTTCACTAGTTCCGGCTACTTTCTCATGATTAAGCTGTTGGTTTTGTAGGAGCGCCTGGGCTCTGGTTATCGCTTGGATAGGCACGTATGTAGGGTTGGATCCATCGGCCTTGTTTACAATACCTATCACGTTGATCGGTGTCACATTCGAAGCGTTAACTGGGTTCTTAGGACAATCTCTGATCATGTGCTCTTTGCCACAATCGGCACAAAAGCCTTGAATGCTATAGTACTGTGATTGCCTTGCTATTGGGGGATGTGGACAATCCTTTATGAAGTGATCTCCTTGGCACCTAAAGCATGGTCCTATAGGGCCCTGTGGTCTCTGTTGTCTCAATTGGGGCCGTGGGTTTGGGTTTGCGTACATCACATTAGTATAATCTGGCTCCCAACTAGGTTCCATTGGTGGACTATCATAATGATATGTCTCCACATGCTCTGGTGACTCCGTGTAATAAGCTGGTGGACTAGTTACATGAGTAGAGTCAAAACTGTTTGAATTCGGGTCACTTTCGGTGATCAAGGGTGAAGAAGGCACTAAGGCCCTACTTAGGTTCTCTTCTGCAGCAGCGTATTTGACTGAGATGACATTCGCTGGTGGGGTTGGCTGCTGAGCTAAGACGGGTTGAGGTCTCTGTTGAACCTGGTAAGGGTAGTTCTGAGGAGGCCTATAGTAATAAGGCTGAGCATTGTATTGGCCTTGATACCTACCTGGCTGCTGGTATGTTTGCGGGTAGTTCTGTCTCACGGTTTGTTTGTTGTATGGGCAGTCCTGAGCCGTATGATTCGTGTATCTTCTCTCAATTGTACAATATTGGCCACTAGGGTTGGCTTGAGGTTGAGGTGCATTGGGGCACATGCTTGCCAAATGATTTCCACCACAAGTGTAACAACGTACATTAGTTGGTAGCTTGGGCACCTGTTTACTAGAAACTCCTAGTTTTTGGGCCACTTTTTCTGCTAGGTCCTCTATCGAATTAGACAATTTTGTGGATGCTAGAGAAGAACAATCTGAGTCCTTATAGACTTTTGAGAGTTCTAATTCCTCTCCTAGGTTATCCTCGATGTCTATACATATTCTTACACACTCCTCTAGCGTTCTGGGTTCTTTTAGGTACACATAGGAGCGTAGTTTAGCGCTCAACAAGCCATCTAGGAACAATGATACTTGTTTGGCTTGTGAGGGAAGCTCTTGTATTGGGCATCGTTCAACATATTGTCTGAATCTACGACCTGCCAGTCTAACTGTCTCCTGAGGGGTCTGTTTAAAGCTATGAATCAACGAAGACGTGTCATGTCTAATCCCACTTTTAGAGAATTCAGTGATGAATGACTCTAAAAAGTGATGGATGTCTCTAAATTGCCTTTGTTGCAATGGTTGGAACCAAGTTAAAGCTGTATTCTTTAACGTTAGTCCAAATGCATTGTATTGCGTGAACATGTCCTCAACTTGTTCTGCTCTTAGTACTTGCTTGAATTCTGCAACATGGTCATAGGGATCTCCTGTCCCATCAAAGTAATTTTTCATTGATTTTACTAATTGAGTGGGTCTCAAAACCCTTACGTGTTCACGTGGTCTAGGTAGAGGAAAATCATCTCTACCACCTAGTATTCCATGATCTCTTTGTCTATCCGCTCTATTAGTGTCCGTGGTTGTTCTATCTCTCCCTACGGGGTGATTAAAGCTTACTTCTGGTCTCTCTTTATTTCGTTCTCCTTGATGTCCATGGGCTGAGGATGTTCCTGCCCCTTGTTGACTTGTATTCATGTTTGTTCTAGATGGAGGGAATACCAATTCACCTCTCCATGTGTATGTGTTTTTAGCGCGCTCAGGCACCACAAAGACTCTTTCAGAAGTCTCATCCAGGTATACAACCTTTCCAGGTGTATCTGGGTCCTTGAATTCATAAATTGTAATGATGCCTAACTCACCAGGGTGTTCCTTTCTGTACCTCCAAAAGGCTTCATCTGTTTCTTTATTTACAAACAACTCGGTGCTCCTGTTATCTTGAGGGATCCACTCTGGGATGAGTACTCTTGTTAATACGGATTTCCCTCTCGGTGTTCTAGGTTCTTCTAACGGTTCTTTTCCTTGAAATTTCGCTTCCGTCTCTAATTGAATTGTGCCAAACTCATTAGTATCGTTTGGTTGCGTACTTAGGATGTACATGGTTCCTTCTTTGTCTATGTAAGTGTCTCTCTCAAATTTCACCACTGGTCTTTCCAATCCAATGGGTTGATCAGGGTTGTGCAGTTGCACCACTTGCCTTTGCAAACCATCCTCATAGATGCGAGCACCTAGTCGGTTGGTTCGGAGAAACTCTAATTGCGTTCTATAGGGTCCTTCTGGTTTTTCTAAGTAGGCTACATTCGACCCTCCTTCTGGTCTATCTGCGCTAAATGCCATTTCTGATTCGCTAGTATCTGAGCTCTCGTAGGGATAATTACTATTCAATTGCTGAGCCCACGATCGTGCAGTAGTTCTTACACTTGCCTCTGATGATCTAAGGCTTCGTCGGTCCGACTTACCTATGTGTTTGCCCGATCTAAGGTTCATTAATTTTCTTCCTTGCTCACTCAGTACACGCTTAGATCGTCAATAGTTCTTTGTTATTGCTTTCTTAATTCTTTTTAATTTTCCTTGGATTCTTGTCTTAATATATGCGTCAGGAATTCGACTTTTCGTTATAATCTTGAGTTTTCGTTCCGTCAGACTTAGGTTCTTTTCTTTTAGGTTTTCGTTACACACACCTTTACTTGTAGTCTTAAACTTGAAAGAATTAAGTATCTTGAACTTGAGGCGTTCCTATCGTCTTAAATCCACAACTACCGTTTAGCCTAAGCTAAGAATTGACTGAGGGGGTTGAGTAATCTTCCAACCTCGAGTCGGCTTTTCTGTTTGCTCTGATGCCCTGTTGCCCAAGAAGCCGCGCTTCCCAAGCTTTACTGTCTTCACTGCCTTGCTTGCTTGCCTTTGATTGCCCTTGCTAGACCTGGAAAAATTCCAATATTAGACCAATTCACAAGATGATCAAACACTTGAGTATATACACCTTTTAAGTCCCTTCCCTTTTTGCCCAAATTTTCGATGTGTGCCCCCTGGCTTCCTAGTCCCAAACTAGGTGAACCTCAAAATAGCTTATCTAAAATTAGATGTATTCTTTATGAAAAAAACAGTTGAGGTCACGTAGTACTCGTCACGAGCTTTCTAACGAGCTATTAAGCTCAAAAAACGGACTTCGGATGAAAAAGTTATGAGCGTTCAGGCCCTGGGGGGTAAAATTGTCAATCAAGTTTTCCTTCAAATATGAGCTAAGGGATCTCCTATGAGTCTAATGGTCCAAAAATTTCTAAAAAATACCCTCAAATTTGGTCAAAAATTGGAGCCCAAAATTTGCGATGGGGGTGCACAATCGCGATGGTCTGGGACCGTCGCGATGGTCCGAGCGAACCGTCGCGATGGCGTGGAATTTGGACAATCGCGATGGCCCGAAAAGGCGAACCGTCGCGATGGTCCGAAAAGGCGAACGATCGCGATGGCGTGAAGTCGAACCGTCGCGATGGCCCGAAAAATGAACGATCGCGATGGCGTGGAAATGGACCGTCGCGATGGTCCGAAAAATGAACCGTCGCGATGGCGTGATCAGGCGGTCAACGGTCAAAGGTGGACAATCGCGATGGTCCGAAGTGAACCGTCGCAATGGTCCGCGATGCGATGGCGTGAGCCAATCGCGATGGTCCGATTTTGGGCTGTCGCGATGGTCCAAAAATTGAACCGTCGCGATGGTCTATCGTGACACGTGGCACTGTCGTGGCGATGGCGTGAGCCAATCGCGATGGTCCGGGGTCAGCTGAACAATCGCGATGGTCCAAGTGGACCGTCGCGATGGCTCAAGTGAACCGTCGCGATGGTCCGAAAAAGCAAACCGTCGCGATGGTCCGGCCGAGCCGTCGCGATGGCGTGAGCCAATCGCGATGGTGCGACACAATCGCGATGGTCTGAGCCAATCGCGATGGTCCACCAAACAACGAATTTTTGAAATGCAGCTGTGGTTTCGTGTATACGCAGGGATCGCCTACCTCGTGGTGTGGTCGCCTACCTCAAAATCCGAACTTGGCGGACCATCGCGATGGTCTGACACAGTCGGAAATTTCTGACAGAAAGTACATTTTTTACCTTTTGGAAGCTTTCCTGATGCTCTGAAGCTCTGTACCTGCAAGAAAACTCAAGAAAACGCAAGCGCACACAAGCACAAAAATTCTCTCTCGCTCTCTCGCATGCACAAATGAGGGGAAATGAGGTGAATGGGTGGATATGGTGAATTTTCTGATTTTTTTGGGAATGGAGATGATGATGTGATGATGAAGATGGAGTGTGGGGGAGGTGAAAAACACTAAAAACTAAGTAAAAACAATAACAAAAACTGAAATTTTTACCTTCCAACGCCACTTCTTGCTATACTCTTACCATCACACATTCGTCCTAGACTCGATCCCCGGCAACGGCGCCAAATTTGGTGTTGCTCTAGCACAATGGTAAGTACCACGTTAAGAAGCTTCACCTCCTTAATTGTCAATCCGTGGGAGAGGTAGGAGTGATATGAAGATCGTGAACGTGAGATGATGTGAGAGTGAAGGTGAGAAGCACAAAGATGCACACACACATACACACACACAATGAAGAGACAAGCAAGACACAATGGAAGGTGGGAAATTAGCTCTATTACTCAAGAATACTCTTACAAGCTCAAATTAGCTCTAAGCTCACACTAACCAAAATGAACCAACGTCAAAAATGAGCTCTCTAGCTCTTTTTATAGTTTCTAGACTAGTTTTGACCGGTTTCACATCTAGTGACCGGCATAGTTAAAAAATAGGTCCTAGAGGCTATTTGGAAGGGTAAACGATGTCTAAAAATAACGAAAATTGGTACGAGCATTCTACCTAAGCTCCTCAAGCTCGAGGACTCCTCGGCTTGCACAAAATGGAGCTTATGAATTACAAAATGGGGTTTTGTCTATATTACATATGTTACAAGAGTGATGAAAATCACTGTTGGATATTTGAAGAGGTAATAAAAACATAATTGTTTGAAAAAATGATCCGACTGGCTCCCTGCTCTGTCTTTACATGCTTCCATGTCGTCTGTGCCTCTGACTGTGCCTCTGACTGTGCCTCTGACTGCTTCCAACACACATACACATACACATACACATACACATACACATACACATACACATACACATACACCTACACATACACATACACCTACACATACACATACACATACACATACACATACACATACACATACACATACACATACACATGCACATGCACATGCACATGCACATGCACATGCACATACACATACACATACACATACACATACACATACACATACACATACACATACACATACACATACACATACACATACACATACACATACACATACGCATACCCATGCACATGCACATGCACATACACATACACATACACATACACATACACATACACATACACATAGACATACACATACATATACACATACACATACACATACGCATACACATACACATACACATACACATACACATACACATACACATACACATACACATACGCATACACATACACATACGCATACACATACGCATACGCATACGCATACGCATACGCATACGCATACGCATACGCATACGCATACGCATACGCATACGCATACGCATACGCATACGCATACGCATACGCATACGCATACGCATACGCATACGCATACGCATACGCATACGCATACGCATACGCATACGCATACGCATACACATACGCATACACATACACATACACATACACATACACATACACATACACATACACATAGACATACACATACACATACATAGACACATACACACACACATACACGTACACCTACACGTACATGTACACGTACATGTACATGTACAGATACACATACACATCCACATACACATACACATATACATACACGTACACATACACGTACACGTACATGTACACGTACATGTACATGTACACGTATACGTACATGTACACGTACACGTACATGTACACATACACGTACATGTACACATACATGTCATTCTCAAAATCACAAGTTTCAAGGAAAAATTGTGGTTCTAAGGAAAAACTTGATTCTGATGAAAAATGTTATTTTCATAAAAAAACATGATCCTAAAGAACGAGTTTCAATAAAAACATGATTTTCTGGAAAGAAAACATGATTCTCTAGAAAATGTGATTTTCAAGTCATTCTCCAAAGTGCGATTTTCAAAAACACGATTCTCAATCAAGATTGAAATTTTGAGGAGATTTTCAAAAACGTGATTCTCAATTAGGATCCTGATTTTTGGGATTGCTCAGGATGGGGATTCTCTGTCAGGATAGTGATTTTTGGGGTTGCTCAACATCATGATCCTCAATCGGGATCATGATTTTCAACGTGTGTCAAAAATGTAATCCTTAGTCAAAATGAATATTTTTTGGTGATTCTCAAAAACTCGATTCTCAATTAGGATCGTGATTTTCAAGGTGTCTCAAAAATGCTATCCTCGATCAAGATCATGATTTTCAAGGTGTGTCAAACACGTGATTCTCTGTCAAGATTGTGGTTTTCTCATTATATCATGTTTTCCTGTTTTGACCCCCAGGAGCTTGATTTGACATAATGTTTTCATCCGAAGTCTGTTTTTTGAGCTCTAGAGTGTGTTGGAAGTTGACTTTCAAGTAGGATTCAGAAACCAAGGGGCTCCAAAGGATTTTGAGCAACACAAAGGGGAAATTATGGACTAGTAGACAAAGCTTATGAACTTGAGATTAGGTAGATACCTAGGAAAAGATAGACAAAGTATCAGATCCTTTGAGGTTAGTGTCAACCATAGAGCTAGGTTGTGGGCACAACAACTTAGTGATTATCCCTACGTGCTAAGTTTGGAAACAAGTGATTCAGAGATGTCTTTTAGCATGGAGAGACCCACAGGTAGCTCAGGCACTACCTGTTTACAAACACCAAAAGGTCCCTATAAAACACAATTGGAGTATATTAGGACCAACTGATTAGGTGCTCGCATCTATGAGGATGGTCTAAGGCAATCAATTGTCCAATTCAAAAATCCCGATCAACCCTTGGAACTTGAACACCCAGTGGTCAAGTTTGAAGATGGTTCTTATATTGACAAGCAAGGAACCATGCACGTGGTCACAAGCTTACCAGACAGGATAGATGAGTTTGGAAATGTCATACCCGAGAACAAGATAGGAGACTTAGAGCAAGGAGACCTAGGACAAGAACCCAAGACTCCTCGAGGGAAATCCATCTTGACTAGAGTGATAATGCTAGAGTGGATTCCCCGAGACAACAAAAACATAGAACTATTCTTGAATAGAGAAATGGAGGAAGTTTTTTGGAGATTCAAACCAGAGCAACATAGAAAAATAGGTCGAGTCACCATCTATGGGTTCAAAGATCCTGAGATACCAAACAAAGTTGTCTATCTAGATAACACATCGGAGAGAATGTTCTTGGTAATAGAGCATGGAAGGCATACTTACACTTGGGAGGGCGAATCAATTTTCCCTCCACCAAGATCTAGTGTTTCCCATGGCCTCCAAGGAGCAAGGTCATCCCAGGCTCATGAAAACCAGAGGGAAAGAACCAGAGAGAGACCTGAGGTAAGCTTTGCACACACAATGGGCAGAGACAAATCAGGATTTGATGTTGAAATGCATGAAAGAGAGAGACATAGAGTGCATAGGCATCAAAGAGATGAACATGATTTTCCATTGCCTAGACCTCGAGAGTACCCAAGAACCTTTAGACCCTCTAAGACATAGAGTTCCCGGCATCGGCGCCAAATTTGATGTCACTCTAGCACAATGGAAAGTACCAACGTGAGGAGCTTCACCTCATAAATGTCAATCCGTGGAGACTTGAGGACCAGTATGAAGAGCGTGAGCAAGTGATGGCACAAGTGCATGAGTGAAAGCACACGAGCATGCACACACATCCACACACATGCGCACAAGCAAGAACAAATAGTGGAACAATGGAAGGACTTTGATTACAAAAGATTTCTCTTACAAATGCTCAAATCTACAACAAGCTAACCAAAAATGAGCTCTCCAGCCCTTTTTATAGTTTTTTGAGTAGTTTTGGCCCTGTCCAGACCTAGTGTTTGGCCTAGTTAAAAGTTAGGTTCTAGGGCTTATTTGGGGGCTCAAACGGAGTCTAAAAATTATGAAAAATGGTAGGATGATGCTTCTAAAACTCCTCAAGCTAGAAGACTCCTGGACTTGCACAAAATGGAGTTGAAAAAATGGAAACTGGTATTTACAATGGTTTTTAGTGATGAAAATCACTATTTTTATAGAGATTTCTTCTGAAAATTTGACATGTGCTTCTTGGAGCTCCCTATATGCTCCATCTTCTTGTGTGTCCACCTCATTGATGTGCTCCTATGCTTTGTCCTTGACCTTGAGCCTCAACACTCCCCCCCTCTTGAGTCTGTCATCCCTGACAGACCCTTATTGTAGTGGTTGTTCCATGTAGTACTCTGAGAGGTAGCGTATTCCATGTATCAACAGTAGTGGTCCATCTTCCAAATGTAGCTTGGTCTAGTTCTTCAGTTTTCCACTGCTAGCCGATGCGAGACTTGGTCCCCTTGTAGGTACTTCTTCCTTGGACTTGATCTCGATGGTGTATCTTTGTGCTTTCAAAGATTGCTAGTTGCTCAAAAGAGGTTGTCAATATTGATCTTGAGCAATTGTCGACATTGAATTGCTTCGTAGGTACTGATGTTCTACTCTTTTGAACATGACTTTCATAGTAGGATGCCAAGTACCACTGACCCATAATGACTAATGGGTAAGTGCGTTAGTGAAAAGGTTGGAAGAAGAATGTGCCTTGTGCATGGCCTTGTAATGTAGCCCTATGCATGCATACTTGGGAAATGCATTGGAAGAATTATGGTGCAAGACGTTTGGTCTTGAGCGAAGTGCTCAAGGGTATGCCAGTGAAGAGGTTTCCTAATCTACCATGGTTATAGTGTTATTACAGTAGGCAATTCTTACCATGGTGAAGGTTCCATGGATCTCCACTCGTCGTGTTGTACTCCCATCGTGTTGATTGACCATTGTCTTGTCTTGCTTGTTGATGGCTCACGGAAGAGATTCTTCAAGCGCATGGTCATGTCTCCTCTCTTTGTCTTTTTTGCTTCCTCTTTTTTCTGTTTTTCTTTCTTTCTTTCTTTTTCTTTTTCCTCCCCCTTTTTTTTGGGAACGATGGCATAAAACAAGAAGAAAGGTGTTAGCATCAATAAAATATTTTACCTCGGATTCTCAATAGTGTCTATGCACTGCCGTGTAATGTGGCCCTATATTGATGCACACTTTGGAAATGCATGACCTGAATGGTGCAAAAGACAAGGTTATGCCAATCCACCTCACCCAAGCAAAGGGTTTCCACACCTCCCAACCCTATGAGATAGGCTTCTACGGGCTTGATGTCCAATTGCAGGTCTTGGCAGTATGAAAGTCTAACTGCACTAGTTGCTACACCTGAGTCAACCAATGCTCTCAAATTCCTTACACTCTTTCCTTGGGGCCTACCTCTATGGTTACAAAGTGGCGTCCATCGATGATTCGAGAAGTAATTGTGCCCGATTTTTGGCACATGTCCATGTGATATTTTGGGGCTTTTGGGTTGACATCTAGGCCTACTTGCCTTAACTTATTTCTTCTGATGCGCTCTCTAGTCTTTGCTTGTGCTTCTTCTCTAACCCTTAACCCCTCTTCTTTTCACTTCTTAGTAGTGTTGAGTCTCATGAGCATATCTTCTGTAAGAGGTTCTTGATATAACTTGACTTGACAACCACTGATATAGTTTGGCAAAATATCACCTTCTAAAGTAGCCAATTGAACTGCACTACTAGTGGAAATTCTATAAATGATCATGGGTCCATATCCTCGTTTTTCCAACTTATGGGCATGTTGCTTTAGCGTGTAAACTAGCACTAGGTCTCCCTCTTTCAATCCTTTGTCTTTGATGTGTGCATCAAAGTATGCCTTTTGTCTTTCCTTTGCAGCATAGATGCCTGCTGCTGCTTGTAGCCTTGTCTCACCTAAGCATTCTAGATCAAAGATACTAGAGGACAATTCATGTCCATTCCACGCATGCTCTTGTGCTACTCTCAAGGCTGGGATTAGGAAGTCCAATGGTAGCACAACATTCTGTCCGAA
Organism: Ceratopteris richardii; assembly: GCA_020310875.1. NCBI lineage: Eukaryota > Viridiplantae > Streptophyta > Polypodiopsida > Polypodiales > Pteridaceae > Ceratopteris > Ceratopteris richardii. Next base: position 74,356,487 of record CM035421.1, on the reverse strand, counting down.
GGCCATCTGAAACGGGGTAGCATTGAGCACTGTTTTGTAAGCAACTCGGTAAGCCAAAACAGCATGATGAAGCTTTTTGTCCCAATCAGAGCGTTTATTATTTACGAGTTTTGTCAATACGTTACATAGGATCTTATTTGTGCTCTCCGCTTGTCCGTTAGCTTGTGGATGATAGGGAGTAGACTTCTTATGTATTACCAAGAATTCTTGGAGAAGGTTTTCAATAACTTTGTTCAAGAAGTGCGTGCCTCTATCACTTACTAACTCTATTGGTAACCCATATCTGGTGAACACATTCTCGAATAAAAACTTAGCCATCGTTTGAGCATCATTCTTTGTTATGGCTTTGACTTCTACCCACTTGGTAAGGTAATCTGTGGCTACAATAATGTATTCGGCATGGGAGTTTCTAGTTGGGGGGTTAATGGGACCAATGAAGTCTATACCCCACTTTGAGAATGCACGTTCTCCTATCATAGACCTCAAAGGCATCTCATCTTTTCTTATTGGATATTGTGCACGTTGGCATGTGTCACATTTCTTCACATAGGTATGCGCATCCATATGAAAGTCTTGAAAATAGGATGGTCTTAATTACTCGATCAGGCCCAAAGTGTCCACCTACAACACCACTATGTGCAGTTTCTAAAACTTTCAAATAGTCTGATTCATGAACGCACAGTCTTATGTAACCATCCTTGCCTCTTTTATATAGGTTGTCTCCTATTAAGGCATAGTCTTGAGACTCTTGCTCCATGCTTCATCTTCTTGCTAGACTAGCCTCACTAGGTAGTGTCCCCGATCTCATAAAGTCCACCAATGGAGCACTCCAGTCTGGAATTAATGACACATGGATAAAGGGTGGCATGCTCCACTGGGGGTCTCTCGTGACACACTGGATAATTCTTGATCCATTCCTCTATTTCTCTTTCCATGCTAGGCCAATACACTCCTAAACGTTTTAGATTCTGATATGTTCATTGTTTAGAATAGTGATTTCCTAACATTCCTTCATGGGCTTGTTGCAACCAACTGCTACGTTCATCGTCCTCAAAACAACAAGCTAAGACTCCCTCTGTATCTTGTTTGTACATGCTCCCTGCCAATATTTGATATTTTTGTGATCTCACTACTTCTTCTTTGTTCGTTTTCACATTTTTATTTGCAGGGCCAAAGGTTAGGATTGGTACCAACTTATTTGCCCATTTAGGAACAACTTCTAAATTGAACAGATAAGCGTGAGGCAGTTCATCCGACACTCCTTGCGGTGACTCTCCTGAAGAGATGCGAGAAAGGTGATTTGCCCTGAGATGGGTCCTACCTTTCCTAACAACCACCTCAAAGTCGTATTCCATTAGTAAGAGGAACCATCTTACTAAGCGTCCCGTATTGCAAGGTTTATTGACCGAATATAATAAAGCTTGATGATGAGTGAAAAACTTGAACTTGTTGGCCAATAAGTAGTGTCTAAACTTTTTCACAGCATACACCATGCCTAAGCCTTCTCTCTTGGTCATTGTATAGTTTCATTCAGCCGCATTTAACTGCCTACTAGCATATGCTATCGGCAAATCTAGGTTTCCTTCACCTGTGGGTTGTGCTAGCACACATCCTATTGCATGATTGGATGCATCCTCACATGGACATGGAATGGTTTATTCCAATCAGGAGTGGTCAATATTGGTGCTCTGCACAAACGTCTCTTTAGCTCATTGAAGGAAATTTTGCATTCCTCATTCCACTCAAAATTTGCCAACAAACCATAAAGAGGTTTAGCTATGATTGCATACATGTGGATAGACTTGCGGTAATATCCACAATGGCCCATAAAGGCTTGTACCTCTTTAACATTCCTTGGTCTTGGTAGCTCTGCTATGGCTCTTACTTTATCCTCATCTTTAGATATTCCGTTCTTAGAAATAATGTGACCTAAGATTTTACCTTGTCGTACCATGAATACACACTTCTCTAGGTTCAGACACACTCAAAATTCTCTACACTTGTTGAAGATTTGTCTGAGCTCAGGGATGTGGTATCTTCTTACTTGGGAATGAGCACATAAATCATCCACATATACTTCTAAGTTCTTTCGCAAGAACTCTTTGAAGACATGACACATAAGCCTTTGGAATGTTGCAGGTGCATTGGTGAGCCCAAATGGCATCACACGAAATGCAAAGATTCCCCACTCTGTGGCAAAAGCTGTTTTGTGTTGATCTTCTAGGGCAATGGCTACTTGGTTGTAGCCTGAAAATCCATCAAGGAAGCTATACACTTCCTTGCCTGCAACACACTCCAATAGATGTTCAGTGATTGGAAGTGGATAACTATCTCGAATCGTAACAACATTAACTTTTTTAAGGTTAATGCACACTCGCAACTTTCCATTCTTCTTGGGCACCACCACAATGGGGGACACCCATTTAGTATGCTCAATCTCATAGATAAATCCAGCTTCAATCAACCTATCAATTTCTTCTTTGATTTTAGCTGCATAAGTGTCATTATATGTGTAGGGCTTCTATTTGGTGGGCTTGGCATCAGCGGTCATGGGGACAGTATGAGAGCAAATTCTAGGATCTAGTCCCTTCAAGTCTCTATAGTGCCATGCAATCACGTCCCTATATTCCCTTAATAGAGCTACAAGCTCTGCTTCTTCTTTTGCACTTAGGTCATCTCCTATGTATGTACATCTCTCTTCATTCTCTTCAATGGTCACTACAATCTTTTTGGTCTTTTCTTTATTGTCATATGCTTCTCCTATAATGGCCTCTCTCTTAGGCATTCCTACCAAAATTTTTCGGTCTTCAATTTCATATTTCTTGAAATTTTCTCGTACCTCGAACAATGATTCCTCCTTTTCTTGTTTCACTGTTTTCCTTTTCTTTTTCTTTTGACCTCCTTCACTACGAACCTTTGAATTTACAGTTTTAATACTTGTGAGAGGCTCTTCTTCATGTTGGTTAAATACTCCTACATCTTCTAGATAGTGCTTTTCTGAATAAAAGCAACTATCCATCACAATGGACTCTAGATCATCGTCGCTTTCTTCTTCTTCTATGACATCACTAGGGTCACATTCTTCCAACAAGGGTTGACACATGAACACTGAAATATCATAACCCTCCTCATCACAATGAGGTGTCCATTGTTCTGTCCATGGTAGCTAAGATTTCTTCCCAACCGTGACGCTCAAATTCCTCATCTGAAAATATCATCGGTGTATAGGCTGGGTGTTTCATTGGTCTATCTCCTAGGGGAGTTCCTTCTTCTCTTGCTTTTAGGTACTTTTCCTCTTCCTTTGTGACCTTGCACATCCACAAGTGAGTATCTTCATGCAGCCATGATGGATCAAGTGAACTTCTAGAATGCACAGAGATAGAATCTTATTTCGCTTTGTGGATAGGATTCCACTATAGGGGTGGTACATCTCTGAAGGTGTAATCCTTCAAATTGACCTTGGTGGTGACCCCTAAGCATTGTAAGTACAAGGAGTTGGTTCCCCAATCGTGTACTATTTGCGATTGTCATAGGAAGGGTCTTCCTAGGATCACCTCGTAGACATTGTTTTTCTCAAAGTCACATATAGCAAATGTGTGTTCAAACTCTACACCACAAGTGGTTAGAGTTATCCCTTTGAGAAATCCTAGAGGTCTTTCAAAATGACCGTGTGCCATTTGAAGCTTCATTCTAGTTGGTCTTAATGTGGGTTTGCCTCATTGTTTCCACAAGGAGGTGGTCGCAATAGCAACACCAGCACCTGAATCTATGATTGCTTAGGTTGTGTAACCCTGGTAGGTGATCGGAAGATAAATATTACCCTCTTCACCTTCGCTCATGTCTCCTATTTTATCGAGAGGTATTTCTAGAACTTTTTGCTTAGAGCCTAATTTTGGCATTTTGGAATCAAGTTCTAGAACTTGATCCTTCACATGATTCCATAGCTCAGGTTTTGCTTTGAGGAGTTCTTCTACAGTGAGATGACACTGAACCTTAGTTTTCTTTATGACATCAGTGTTCCTTCGAACCACTGAGTCTTCATTTCTTACCAATATTGTGGGAGCTTTGATTTGAAGAGATTCAGATTCCCATGGGCCTGTGAACTGTGGCAACTCTTGTAAAGAATTAGATTCAAAATCTAATCTTTCATCTTCTTGTTTGTTCTCCATAAATGGATGGAATGTCTTGGGGAAATTGATCATGAAGATCATCAATCTTAGGAATAGGAGGGGGATTACCCCTCTCCTTGGCCCATTTCTCCTCTTGTATTTCCCGCAAGAACTCATGAGAGTACTGTTGAATTGAAAGAGGTGTTCCATCATCGATGGAATTAGGAACATAAGCTTTCCTTGGTGGTGAGCTTCTTCTTTCAACAATTGGTTGAGCCTGTGGAGGTAAAGAAACGTGGGGCTTGTTTAACAACTACTCTAATCTTTCTAATAAGCCCTGGAAATGCAAATCCGATTTAACAGAGTTTGTCTGATTGAACTTTTGACTAGTCTCGAGCATAGCTTGAGCTAGTTCTACCATTTTCATGCACATTTTTGTCCGTTCAATCTCTAAATCTGCTCTAGGGTAACTCTTGTTCATGTTTGCAGTGGTTGGCCCTTCTTGAAGTCAAGCCTGATAGGCCTTGAACAGTATGTCCAAGCCTTTTGGGTTTGGATCTGCAAGAACAGACCCTGGTTGTGGTTTATTTACAATGAGTGGAAGGGTGGGATGAGTTGGAGTGGATGGGGCTTCGACATGCGAGGGGCTTTGAGATGCAATGTCTTCTATTTTTATTTGTGCATCTTTCAGGCTTTCCTCTAGTTCAGATAACTTTTTATTCTACTTGCGATTATCTTTCTCCCTAGTATCCTTCCATGTTCTTTTTCTCCTCTTACTAGGATCTCCTGATTCACTTGACTCTGATTGTTCAGCCAGCTTATCCTGTTTCAATGCTTGTGCTCTAGTGAATGCCTGTACAGGAGCCACATTACTACTACTTGAACTTGAATCAGCCACTAAGCCTACCACATTGATCGGTGTAACCTTGGGTGCACTAGAGGGGTTCTTGGGGCATTCTCTCGAGAGATGTTCTTTGCCGCACTTAGGACAAAAGCCTTGTATTGTGTTGTTTTTTTCTCATCCCAGAGTAAGTGAGTGGTGACATTCACGAATGAAATGGTCACCCTGACATCTAAAACATGGTCCTCTAGGGGGTTGTGGTCTTATTTGTCTCAATTGGGGCCTAGGATTAGGATTCATGTACATGATACTCGAGTATTCTGGCTCCCAATTTTGCTCCATGAGTGGTGTGTACTTGTGTCATAAAGACTCAAGGACTTGTGCCAATGAGACTGTACCTCAATTGCCACACAAGTGCGTATAGTGGGAAATTAACACACATTTAAATGTCAATCCGATCGAACGACCTAACCAAGTGTATGAAGATGTGTGCACACGTGATGGAAATTGAAGTGGCAAAGCTTGCATGCATGAGAAAAGACTAATCCACCTCTCACACTCACTGAAATGCTGAAAGTGTCTGCCGCGATACCTCTTACAACAGTTTTCAGAAAATCAAGGATTTCTCCCAGCTCCGAACTCCGAATATAGGCAATAGGGTACTCGTTTCGAAGCTCTCAACGAGACGCATCTATTGGAAGTGTTTCACTCGATTTTGATAACTCTGCTTCAAGTTATGGCCAAAATGGTGAATGGCGGGAAGTGCCCACACTCATGCCACAACTCCTACTAGTTCGCACACACACTACAGTAGCTCAAAATCAATGGGGAGGGGTAGACAACAGTACTACACACACATTTCAAGCAATGCACACACATACAAGACCAAAAAGAGGATCAAAATCTGCAAGGAAGAGGCAAACTTGAAATTTCAGAAGAGCTCAAGAGGTTGAAGCACCCTCATGGCTATGGAACCGCCTGATATCTTCTTGCACTTCTTCATGGATACTTGTTGGCCCTGGTTCCTCCTTCCGGATGCGTGCTTTTCCTTGGTGTGTGTGCCCCTGCGGGGCTCTGTGCAGAGAGTGGTTCTTTTGATCTTTAATGAGCAGTTTTGGACTTTGATTTCCTTCTTCTTTTCTTTTTGCTTGATTGTCCCTCTACATGTCCCTCCTCCTGAACTCTGTCGTCCCTGACAGGCTTTTTGTGGTGGCGTGTGTACGTCTGGATGGCCGCTTGCTCTCGTTGATTCAGCAGATTAGCGTGACAAATCATGAATTCTTTCCACTGCTGGGATTTGACTCCGTCCTCGGGCGCCTGCCGATGATCCGCAAAGAAACTTGTTTAATAGGCTACCAGGCGTGCATTCAGGTTGGAAGTCATTTTGACAAAAATTTCTGAATCAATTTCAAAGAAGCCTGTGAAAAATGCTTCTTCGAATGTTTGCAGATATGTGGACGGTAAAAACATTAGGGGAGAATAATATGCCATGAGCGTTAACCGGCTTGGAATGGTGGATAGGTAAAAAATTAGTGCTTCTGAACCTTGCATAATGCCGATGAAATTCAAAAAAGTATATTTTACGTGTTGGAACACCTTGATTACCGTAAGTAGCATGCTGAATATCTTATTTGTCATTTTAACAGCTAAATTAGGAATTGTAGCGTATCTAGCAATCCAAAATTCCATAGTTTTTACCATGTATTCCTCGGTCGGTAAGTAATTATGTGGCGGACTAGGTAACAACGGATAGTTGAGCCACTGATTATTTATATTTCCCTGGCGCTGACCTTCCCAAAATTGCGTCTAGGCTCTTTGACGGGGTAGTGGACAAAAAGATGGATTTACTTGAAGCTCATAAGGTGATGCCTCCCACTGTACCTGCAGTGTTGGATTTTTTTCTAAGAGCTTTCTTCTCCATATAGGATCTTCCTTTTCAAACTCCTCTTGGGTATATTTGAAGGTATCATGCCTGAAGTGGAGGTTGTGATCCGGATCTTTATTTGTCGTAGACTTTATATAATTTCACGTTTGTTCTTTGAGTAGTCCGTATGGTACATTGAATGGCTTCAGAATTTGCTCTAATTGCTTATTGTCTATTTGAGCTTCCTTCATGATCCTGATGATCTGTTCTTCAAAATCAGCAGTGAGTTGGGACATCAATAGTGCCCTTTCTGGTTGGCTCAATTCTCAGTCTCCACAGTAGCCTCCGCAACTTGTGGAACTACTGGTGTCCCCTGCTTTGCTTTTTGCTCTAACTGCTCCTGAAGCTGTTTAATGCATTCATCTCTCTGCTTGATTTCCGTAGTGGCCTTTTCAATTGTGTCTTTATGCTTGAGAAGTTCTTGTGCCACGATATCCATATGATCGGTGTCTTCTTTACATTGCAGTAGATAACGATTTTCCGCTTTGTAGCTCAGTGATGAGTAGCACCTCCTTTAATTGTCAATCCGGGAAGACGTGAGGATGGTATGAAGACCTCGAGCAAGTGGCGGCACAAGTGCATGAGTGAGAAGCACACAAACATGCACACACATACACATACACACGCACACACGGCAAGACAAAGAGGGAGAATCAATGGAGTTCTTCGATTACTTTTCAAGAAGCTCTACAAGTTGGTTTCTATTACAATCTAACCTCAAAAATGATCTCTCTAGCTCTTTTTATAGTTTTTGACTAGGTTTTGGCCCTGTCCAGACCTAGTGTCCGGCCTAGTTAAAAATTAGGTTCCAGGGCCAATTTGAGGGCTTAAACGGAGTCTAAGAAATACGAAAATTGATATGTAGGTACTTCTAAGGCTCCTCAAGCTCAAGGACTCCTTGGCTTGCACAAAATGGAGCTACAAAAATATGAAATGGTATTTACAATGATTGTTAGTGATAAGAATCACTGTTAAAAGATGTTGATTTGGGAAAAATTGAAGGGCCTATCTGCCAGATTTGCGTCGACTGCTTTGTCTACTTACTCCTTCACCTTGTTCTGACTCTCTCCGCTGGCTTCCTTGTCTAGTCGGTCCTTGGGTGCCCATACTGCTCTCAACACCCCCCCCTCTCTCGCGTCTGTCGTCCCTGACAGACCCTTGTTGCTGGGAGTGTTGGATGTAATATTCCACAACCTGAGTGGCAAGCTGATGTTCTTGTATGCGTAGTCCTCTGGCCAAATCTGTCATCATACGATCCCAATCGATTGGTCCTGGAATGTCCGGATGTGGCAGACGTAACTGATCGGCATGGATCGCTTGTTCTACTGCGAATAGATGTAGCAAATGTGTGGGTCTGGGAATGAAAATTTCGGAATTGTATTCCCAGAATCCCGTAGAGAACATTTCCTCAAATGTCTGCTTGAAGCATGCGGGCAAGTACTTTATTCGTGCATGCCAAGCAAAGATGATAGCGACCGAGGGGGTTTGGCTCATGTCATAGACTAAATCCTTGTTGCCTTGAGAGAATCCAGGGGCAGAGATGTATGGAGCTTGGACATTCCGAAAGGTTTTGAAGACAATGGTCATGAGCTCGAATATCTTCATACACATTTTCGCTGCTATGTCGGGTACATTATTTAGGCGTGTGGACCAGTGCCGAATTGTTGATATCATGTAGGCTACGGTTGGGGTCCCTTGAGGTGGAGCAAAATATGGGTAGTTAACCCAAGCCGAGCACTCTTTATTGTTGCGTACCTTGATTGCAAATGCTTGCCAAGATCTGCGACGTACCACTGGACAATAGCATGGGTTATACTTGATATATAGTGGCATGGTTGCCCAAGTACTCATCATCTCTGGGTAATCGGTGAGTAGACGTGCACGCCAATTAGGTTGGAAGATCGAGCCAGCACGTGCATCTGTCGGTAAATCCCCTATCTCAAATTGAGTGGCGAACGTGGGCTCCTTCCCTTTTGTAGAGCCCTAACCGGTTGAAACTAAAGGTACAAAGTATTTTTCCTCTTAAGGTTCAAAGGTTGAATCTAAATCTTAAGGTGCAAAAGTAAAAGAATTAAAAGGAAAAGTGAAGGTGGAAGGCCACGTACGAAAAGGTGGAAATAAGCCGCCCAATCAAAATTTTATTTTAAAAGTCACTCTTGTTCTAAAGTCACTACAAGACAAAGTAGCGAATCGTTGAGGACCAGTTCAAAAAGACAATCTTGGGACATTGAAAGGACACCAAGATTGTATTGCAGTTAGAGTGCACGAACCGGCGGACTCAAACAAAAGGAAGGACAAAGGCTATTCTTACATCAAGAGTTGGGAGCAAGAGAGAGCTTCAGAGGAGCAAGAAAGGAAGCAAGAAGAGCCTCCAGTGTGCTGACGACATTCAAGAGTGCAAGAGGTGCCAAGAGGAAAGTGTGCAGAGAAGAGAGAAGGCGGGTTGGATTCCAAGAGTTCCAAGGGCTATTGCGTGCGTGTGCAGTGATACCAATTCCTTAGCTTGGCGGAAGCTTAGTGCAAGGTGTGCACAAGGGAAGTGGGAAGCAAGTGAAGGATTGGTGCACGGCCGCTGGAAGACTTGAGATAATTGGTCTTCAGTAATTGATGCTCTCTGAAGTGGTATTTAGTCATTGATTAGACTGTGCGCAGTCATTGTAATTGTTGAAGGATAATTAATATTCAAGGTTTCCAAGAGTATTTCTTTGCAGAAGTTCTCGCTGTTATTCCATTTTCATCATCTCTTTTTTCTCCTACAAACCCTCAAACTCCTTCTTGTCCCCGAATCCCCAACAAATTTGGCACGCCCGGTGGGACTTCCAAGGAGCTTTGAGCATAGGAGACTATATATTGCTATTGGAGGACAACATTCCAGTGTCGACAACATTACTCCAGTGGGCCAAAAGGTACATCCTTCTATCAAGGTCTCATTTTAAGTGGACTATGAATAGCTCATGACCGCGACCCGGTCACAAACCTTGAGAATCAAGTGCAAGCAGACAAGAAGAAAGAAGAACCGAAGATCATCGAGTCCACTTTCATCGACTTCATCGGTAGGAAGCATGGCAGGACAGGTGGACCTAGACATCTTGCTCTCCAGGTTAAACATAAAATTCCCCTCCTTCATAGGATTAGCCCATGAGGACCCAGATGAGCACATTCGACGATTTCTTTCATTATGTAAGACTAGGGGGCTAATGGGTAGGGAAGATGCTTTCTTGATACTCTTCCCCGCCACATTGGAAGGTCTAGCAGACAAGTGGTTTAGTCAGTTTGCTGAAAATCACTTTACCTCTTGGGATTTGATGAAAGAGGCCTTTAAGAATCAATTTCAGCAGGGCAACACGGCTGAGATTATTATAGAAGAATTGGAAAACTTGAAGTTGGGTCCAGGAGAGAAGTTCCCCGAATTCGTGACCAGGGCAAAAGCATTAGTGGCCAAATTAACGGATCCACCACACGACTTCTTTGTCAAGAAGTGGTTAGCCAAACCTTTACCTGTGGTCACCCAATGCAAAATAAAAGAGTTGGTGCTACCTACGGCCTCTGTTGAGGAATTCATCAACACGGCCACCCGCTTGGAACAAATAAGGCACCAGTATGGTACAACGTCTTCCCAACTATCATATGGAACAGAGCTGGAGGACCCAGTGAGCCAGTTAAGAAGGGAATTGGAAGGCTTGAAGAGGAATAAGCCCTATACAGAGGAGGAGACTACTGTAGCTCAGCTGAGAAGAGAGATTGAAGCCCTCAAGCTCCAAAAGGAAGAGGAAGCCCAAGCAGAGGAACTAGCTCAGCTGAGGCAGGAGTTGCAAGAACTAAAAGGAGGCGGCATTAAGAACGGACTATGGTGCTCCATGTGCAGTAAGCAAGGACATATAGTAAGTGAATGTCCTTTGCTAAATGTGACTTGTCAATTATGCAGAAAAATTGGGCATGAGGCCCATGAATGCCAATCACGGGGAATACCGACAACGACATATTGGACACAAGGCGGGCTCTTGCCACCAGCAAATGTAATGGCAGCTGCAACAAGCCAAGGTAATAACTATAATCCTAGACCAAGAACTAACCTTGCAAATGGGCCTAGAAGGCCAATTATTTGCTTCAGGTGTGGAGAATGTGGACACTACCAAAGTAGGTGCACCCTACCAGAGAATGCACCTCCTTGCAGGAACTGCCCTGAGGCCAGAGACCATTATACAAATTGTTGTCCTAAGAATCAAGCCTCTTCATCAGGGCCCCATATCCAAATGATTTCTGTGCAGGAAGAAGAAGTGGCAAATCAAGTTAAGGTGCCGTCACCATCTACCAGGGTAGTGCAGTTAGAGGAAATTGACTCTTTTACTGTGCAGACAAGAAGCAAGGGGAAGGCTCCAGTGGACGTGGGTCAAGATCATTGATTAATGGATTAAACAGAGACTAGGTGTGTCCGAAGACCTAGCCACCACAATTGCAGACACAAGGAAAAAGGAAAATTGCACAGGTACCAGTGATGCCATTGGACAGGCATTTAGCAGGGCTCATGAGGAGTTGGACAAGTCAAATGGAGCCCAAGCTCTTAAGGAATCAGAAGCCTCCAGACTGCTCAAGTCCATGAAAAAGGAGGTTAGTATTCTTGATTTAATAAAGATGGATGGGAAATTCAGGTCAGAATTATTACAGATAATTGATGAAGCTTCTACGACAAGCTTAGTAGCTAAGACTGCTATCCTACATCAAGGGATAATTAGGGGTGAAGCACCCCTTACAGATTATAAAAGCCCTCGGCTTACAATATCAATCAAGGGCCATGAATTTCAAGGTGTTATTGTAGATGGTGGTTCTGGCATTAATTTGATGCCTGAACATACCATGAAAAGGATTGGACTCCACCCTTCAAGACCTGCAAATTTCACAGTCACTTTGGCAGATCAAAGCAAAGTAAGGCCCTTAGGGGTAATCCCAAAAGTTCCACTTGAAGTACAAGGTAATCTATTTATTCTGGATTTTGTGGTTTTAAGATTGCCCCAGGTTGAAGGAGGATTTCCCCTCTTAATTGGAAGACCTTGGCTGAGGCATGCCAGTGTCATTCATGATTGGGGTAAGGACACCATGTGGGTACAAAAGAAAGGGCAGGAGCTGACACAAATTCATTTAGAAGAAGGCCCAGACAATCAAGGAAACACTAGTATGATGCAAACAGTGAGCATTTGCATGGAAACAGAAGCGGAGGATCAACCCCAAATAGATTTTGAGGAAGAAGAGGATATTTTAAGTTGGCTTCATGCCGGCAACTCTTCTTCTTGTTTTGGAATTTTTCTTGATAATCCTGGTACATTTGGAGGCTATGATGAAGACAAAGGAAAGGTCCAGGTTGATGGATTGGGAGAGCCCATCACTGACCACAGAAGGGGCAGGAAGATACCCCTCAAATACAAATTGGAGGAGGATGTGTCAACATCAGATAACGAAGTTTCCCAAGCTAAAAGCAAGGTAAAAAATTCTGAGGTTGAATGTTCTTTCCCAATTCAAGAAATCCCTGCAGGATGGATGCAGGACAAGGAGGAAAACATCGAAGTTCAAAATACACCTGCTTATGAAGCAATGCACGAAAAGCTAGTAGAAGAAGACAAAGAAGCAGATGCACAAGAAGATAATCTGGTAACAAGAAACCCGGTTCAAGAAGTACATTTATGCACCCAAAACAATAATCACCCAGTTCTAGTGGCCACTTGGTTATGGAGCCACCCAAAGCTTATGGAAAAGGTAAAATCATTCTTAACACAGTATGCAGATGTTTTTGCCTGGCATTATAAAGACTTAGAAGGAGTGCCTGCATCTTATGGAGAGCACAGAATTCCTCTGATGGAGGGAGCCAGACCCATCAGAGGAAGGAGTTATAGACTCAATCCAAATTATGCCGAAGCTGTCTATGGGGAAATCCGAAAGATGGAAGATGCAGGAATCATCATTCCTGTGGAACACTCAGAATGGCTCTCGCCTATGGTTATAGTACCAAAGAAGAATACTAATAAAATCAGGATTTGTGTGGACTTTAGAGCTCTCAACAAGGTGACCATTCCAGACGGGTTCCCTATGCCTTTTGCAGAACAGGTCATTGAAGAAGTGGCGGGGCATGCGCTATATAGTTTTATGGATGGCTTCAGTGGCTATAATCAAATATCAATACACCCAGAGGATCGTGAAAAGACTGCTTTTATCACACCGTGGGGAACGTATGTGTATGTAAAAATGCCATTTGGGCTAAGAAATGCTCCAGCCACATTTAACAGAACGGTCAATCTCATTTTTGGCCCCTTATTGCTGGAATCACTTAGAATCTTCATGGATGATTTCTCTTCATTTTCAGGATCTCACAAAGAAACTCATCTAGATTGTTTGGACCAACACTTGCGACAGCTGCAGGATATTTTCCAAAGATGCAGAGAAACTAAGTTAAAGCTCAATCCAAATAAATGTCATTTCCTTGTGACAGAAGGAACCCTCTTAGGACATGTGGTATCCGCTAAAGGTATGGCCCCAGATCCTGACAAAATTCTTTCTATATTAAAGTTACCTAGACCCAAAACTCCTAAAGAGATCCAGAGTTTTTTGGGGCATACCGGTTATCATAGAAGGTTTATAAAAATGTATGCAGAGATAGCTAGACCTCTGACTAGACTCACAGGTAAAGAAGTACCTTTCAAATGGGAAGAAGAGGAGGAAAAAGCATATCAGACATTAAGGTCTCGGCTAGTGTGTGCTCCTATCTTGGTCACCCCGGAGTGGTCAAAAATCTTTCATATACATGTCGATGCCAGTGCATATGCAGTGGGAGCAGTTCTGACTCAACCCAGTGAAGAATTTAAAATGGACAGGCCAATTCAATATGCCAGTAGAATCTTGACCAAGGCTGAAAGAAATTACAGTACAACCGAAAGGGAAGCACTAGCAATGGTCTTTGCAGTTCAAAAATTTCGCCATTACTTATTGGGGGTAAAATTTATTATTATATCAGATCACCAACCACTCAAGTACTTACTCAACAAACCACATGCTACGGGTAGAATATGGAGGTGGTTACTGTTATTCCAAGAGTTCGACTTCTCGGTAATCCATAAGCCAGGAAGAGAAAATGTGATGGCAGATCACTTGTCCAGAATAAATAGGAAGGATCAAACCAGTGGTATCAATGGTGATTTCCCGGACGCATACTTGTTTGCTATACAACCTAAAGGATGGTATGACGATATCAAGCAGTTCATTAATACTGGATTGTATCCAGAAAGTGCTAATGCTGTACTAAGAAAGAGGCTGCTTATCAAGAGTAGACCATATACTTTCATTCAGGGTAAACTCTATAGACAAGGCAAGGATGATAGGATGAGGAAATGCTTAGAGGAAGATGAAGTGAGGGAAATACTGCAATTTGCACATGAAGGAACAGGTGGTGGGCACCTTCCAGGGCATATCATGAGCCAGAGAATACTAGATGCTGGTCTATGGTGGCCTACACTCTTTAGGGATGCAGATAATTGGAGAAAAACATGTGATGTGTGCCAGAGGTGTGGACCTAAACCCACCAAGCAAAGACATCACCCTTTGGTAGTTTCCACTTCTTGGCAGCCCTTTGAGAAGTGGGGATTAGACTTTGTTGGGCCTATATACCCTCCGGCACTTCCAAAAAGGGAAAAGTACTTACTGATAGCCACGGACTACGCAACAAAATGGGCTGAAGCTATTGCATCAACGGATTGCTCTGCACAAACAGTGGCTGATTTTTTGTATTGTAACATCATTTGCAGATTTGGATGCCCGCTTGAAATCTGTACCGATCAGGGTACTCATTTTGTTAACAAAGTCCTACAGGAAATTTCAAACAGGTATCGCATCCTACACAGGACTTCTTGTGCATACTACCCACGAGCTAACGGACAAGCCGAGTCAACAAACAAAGTATTAATTTCAATGTTACGAAAAGAATGCATGTTGCAGCCGACCTCTTGGGGACGGGCCTATCTGGGTACATTATGGGCATACAAACTGGCCTATAAAGAGACTGGGTATTCCCCCTTTCAATTAGTTTATGGCTTGGTTCCTATTGAACCATTTGAATTTATCAGTGGCTCTATAAGAACGGAAAGACTAGAGAGAAATGGGATGGAAGTTTCAGCAAGACTAACTGCTTTGCATAAACTGGAAGAATCGAGAATTTTAGCATCCAAACAGTTAGAGAAGCTGCAATTAAACAGGAAGGAGACTCATGACAAAAATCTATGGCAAAACAATTTGAAGCCTGGAGATTTAGCCCTGCTACACAGACCACAAATTTCTAATCAAAACAAAGGGAAATGGATCCCTCACTGGGAAGGCCCTTTTCGCATTCCGAAGATGCTGCAGTGGGGTGCAGTGCAATTGGAAACACTCGCTGGCAACACCCTACCTTTGGTTAACATTTCCAGACTCAAGGCTTATTATCAAGTATCATAAACATTGCATTTTCCTTTATCTTGTTGGTTTTGGATTGTTTTAATAAGTAGTAATAATCGGATTGTTGGGCGTCGTTTTTATCAAATATCAGAAATATGAGCGCACGTTTTTTTTTCTTTTCTTTCTCAATAAAAATCAATAAATAAAAAATGTTGGGCGCAAGTTTTGGGTGTCGTTCTTTTTTTTTGTTTGAAATTCCGGAAATTGGGCGCACGATTTTTTTCTTTTCCTTATCAATTTTGGGCGCATGTTTTCTTTTCCATCAATAAATCAAGAATTCACCAATTCATAAAAAGATTTTCATCACTTGAATGGCTCTTAGTTTTGCTAAGTAACTTTCAGTTTTGCCCTTTCCTTTGTTTGTCTCTCGGATGGATGAGATTAACATTGTCATCTCCTCTCTTTTTGATCACCTTTTTATGCTAGACCGCTCCTTCTTGAGAGGTGCTCCCTCATTCGAAATAGCTATATAATATGGCCTCTTTCTTCATTCTTGCTTCAACATCCTCAGAATTCCGTTCTTATTCTCAATGCAAAAGCCAAGACGTGCTTGGAAGGAAAGAAGAAGAGCATCTCACACCCCCTCATCATCCCTCCCCCCCCCTCCCCTCACTGCACCGTAGCGCCCCACCCCGCAGCCCCCCTCACCACGCCCCCACTCCCCCCTCACCCACTAAGCGCCCCCCCCCCTCATCATCCCTCCCCCCCCCCCCTCAAAACTCCTCTCCCCCCCTCCCCTCACCGCACCATAGCGCCCCACCCCGCAGCCCCCCTCACCACGCCCTCACTCCCCCCTCACCCCGCCTCAACACACACCCCCTCATCATCCCTCCCCCCCCTCCCCTCACCGCACCGCACCCTCCCTCACCCCCCCCCCCCCTCAAAACTCCTCTCCCCCCCTCCCCTCACCGCACTATAGCGCCCCACCCCGCAGCCCCCCTCACCGGCGCCACAACCCCCCCCTCTCACCAACGAAGCGCCCCCCACCCCTTCCCCCCCCTCACCGCACCGCACCCCTCACCCCACCTCAACACACACCCCCTCATCATCCCTCCCCCCCCCCTCCCCTCACCGCACCGTAGCGCCCCACCCCGCAGCCCCCCTCACCACGCCCCCACTCCCCCCTCACCCACTAAGCGCCCCCCACCCTCATCATCCCTCCCCCCCCCTCCCCTCACCGCACCATAGCGCCCCACCCCGCAGCCCCCCTCACCACGCCCCCACTCCCCCCTCACCCACTAAGCGCACCCCCTCATCATCCCTCCCCCCCCCTCCCCTCACCGCACCGCACCCTCCCTCACCCCCCCCCCCCTCAAAATCCCTCCCCCCCCCCTCCCCTCACTGCACCGTAGCGCCCCACCCCGCAGCCCCCCTCACCACGCCCCCACTCCCCCCTCACCCACTAAGCGCCCCCCCCCCCCCCCTCATCATCCCTCCCCCCCCCCTCAAAACTCCTCTCCCCCCCTCCCCTCACCGCACCATAGCGCCCCACCCCGCAGCCCCCCTCACCACGCCCTCACTCCCCCCTCACCCCGCCTCAACACACACCCCCTCATCATCCCTCCCCCCCCTCCCCTCACCGCACCGCACCCTCCCTCACCCCCCCCCTCAAAACTCCTCTCCCCCCCTCCCCTCACCGCACTATAGCGCCCCACCCCGCAGCCCCCCTCACCGGCGCCACAACCCCCCCCTCTCACCAACTAAGCGCCCCCCACCCCTTCCCCCCCTCACCGCACCGCACCCCTCACCCCACCTCAACACACACCCCCTCATCATCCCTCCCCCCCCCCCCTCCCCTCACCGCACCGTAGCGCCCCACCCCGCAGCCCCCCTCACCACGCCCCCACTCCCCCCTCACCCACTAAGCGCCCCCCACCCTCATCATCCCTCCCCCCCCCTCCCCTCACCGCACCATAGCGCCCCACCCCGCAGCCCCCCTCACCACGCCCCCACTCCCCCCTCACCCACTAAGCGCCCCCCCCCTCATCATCCCTCCCCCCCCCTCCCCTCACCGCACCGCACCCTCCCTCACCCCCCCCCCCCCTCAAAATCCCTCCCCCCCCCCTCCCCTCACTGCACCGTAGCGCCCCACCCCGCAGCCCCCCTCACCACGCCCCCACTCCCCCCTCACCCACTAAGCGCCCCCCCCCTCATCATCCCTCCCCCCCCCCCCTCAAAACTCCTCTCCCCCCCTCCCCTCACCGCACCATAGCGCCCCACCCCGCAGCCCCCCTCACCACGCCCTCACTCCCCCCTCACCCCGCCTCAACACACACCCCCTCATCATCCCTCCCCCCCCTCCCCTCACCGCACCGCACCCTCCCTCACCCCCCCCCTCAAAAGTCCTCTCCCCCCCTCCCCTCACCGCACTATAGCGCCCCACCCGGCAGCCCCCCTCACCGGCGCCACAACCCCCCCCTCTCACCAACTAAGCGCCCCCCACCCCTTCCCCCCCTCACCGCACCGCACCCCTCACCCCACCTCAACACACACCCCCTCATCATCCCTCCCCCCCCTCCCCTCACCGCACCGTAGCGCCCCACCCCGCAGCCCCCCTCACCACGCCCCCACTCCCCCCTCACCCACTAAGCGCCCCCCACCCTCATCATCCCTCCCCCCCCCTCCCCTCAACGCACCATAGCGCCCCACCCTGCAGCCCCCCTCACCACGCCCCCACTCCCCCCTCACCCACTAAGCGCACCCCCTCATCATACCTCCCCCCCCCTCCCCTCACCGCACCGCACCCTCCCTCACCCCCCCCCCCCTCAAAATCCCTCCCCCCCCCTCCCCTCACTGCACCGTAGCGCCCCACCCCGCAGCCCCCCTCACCACGCCCCCACTCCCCCCTCACCCACTAAGCGCCCCCCCCCTCATCATCCCTCCCCCCCCCTCAAAACTCCTCTCCCCCCCTCCCCTCACCGCACCATAGCGCCCCACCCCGCAGCCCCCCTCACCACGCCCTCACTCCCCCCTCACCCCGCCTCAACACACACCCCCTCATCATCCCTCCCCCCCCCTCCCCTCACCGCACCGCACCCTCCCTCACCCCCCCCCTCAAAACTCCTCTCCCCCCCTCCCCTCACCGCACTATAGCGCCCCACCCCGCAGCCCCCCTCACCGGCGCCACAACCCCCCCTCTCACCAACTAAGCGCCCCCCACCCCTTCCCCCCCTCACCGCACCGCACCCCTCACCCCACCTCAACACACACCCCCTCATCATCCCTCCCCCCCCTCCCCTCACCGCACCGTAGCGCCCCACCCCGCAGCCCCCCTCACCACGCCCCCACTCCCCCCTCACCCACTAAGCGCCCCCCACCCTCATCATCCCTCCCCCCCCCCCCTCAAAACTCCTCTCCCCCCCTCCCCTCACCGCACCATAGCGCCCCACCCCGCAGCCCCCCTCACCACGCCCTCACTCCCCCCTCACCCCGCCTCAACACACACCCCCTCATCATCCCTCCCCCCCCCTCCCCTCACCGCACCGCACCCTCCCTCACCCCCCCCCCTCAAAACTCCTCTCCCCCCCTCCCCTCACCGCACTATAGTGCCCCACCTCGCAGCCCCCCTCACCGGCGCCACAACCCCCCCCTCTCACCAACTAAGCGCCCCCCACCCCTTCCCCCCCCTCACCGCACCGCACCCCTCACCCCACCTCAACACACACCCCCTCATCATCCCTCCCCCCCCTCCCCTCACCGCACCGTAGCGCCCCACCCCGCAGCCCCCCTCACCACGCCCCCAGTCCCCCCTCACCCACTAAGCGCCCCCCACCCTCATCATCCCTCCCCCCCCCTCCCCTCACCGCACCGCACCCTCCCTCACCCCCCCCCCTCAAAACTCCTCTCCCCCCCTCCCCTCACCGCACCATAGCGCCCCACCCCGCAGCCCCCCTCACCACGCCCCCACTCCCCCCTCACCCACTAAGCGCACCCCCTCATCATCCCTCCCCCCCCCCTCCCCTCACCGCACCGCACCCTCCCTCACCCCCCCCTCAAAACTCCTCTTCCCCCCTCCCCTCATCGCACCGTAGCGCCCCACCCCGCAGCCCCCCTCACCACGCCCCCACTCCCCCCTCACCCACTAAGCGCCCCCCACCCTCATCATCCCTCCCCCCCCCTCCCCTCACCGCACCGCACCCTCCCTCACCCCCCCCCTCAAAACTCCTCTCCCCCCCTCCCCTCACCGCACCATAGCGCCCCACCCCGCAGCCCCCCTCACCACGCCCCCACTCCCCCCTCACCCACTAAGCGCACCCCCTCATCATCCCTCCCCCCCCCTCCCCTCACCGCACCGCACCCTCCCTCACCCCCCCCCTCAAAACTCCTCTCCCCCCCTCCCCTCACCGCACCATAGCGCCCCACCCCGCAGCCCCCCTCACCACGCCCCCACTCCCGCCTCACCCACTAAGCGCACCCCCTCATCATCCCTCCCCCCCCCTCCCCTCACCGCACCGCACCCTCCCTCACCCCCCCCCCTCAAAACTCCTCTCCCCCCTCCCCTCACCGCACCGTAGCGCCCCACCCCGCAGCCCCCCTCACCACGCCCCCACTCCCCCCTCACCCACTAAGCGCCCCCCCCCCCCCTCATCATCCCTCCCCCCCCTCCCCTCACCGCACCGCACCGCACCCTCCCTCACCCCCCCCTCAAAACTCCTCTCCCCCCCTCCCCTCACCGCACCATAGCGCCCCACCCCGCAGCTCCCCTCACCGGCGCCACAACCCCCCCCCTCTCACCAACTAAGCGCCCCCCACCCCTCCCCCCCCCTCACCGCACCGCACCCCTCACCCCACCTCATCACACACCCCCTCATCATCCCTCTCCCCCCCCCTCCCCTCACCGCACCGTAGCGCCCCACCCCGCAGCCCCCCTCACCACGCCCCCACTCCCCCCTCACCCACTAAGCGCCCCCCCCCCCCTCCCCTCACCGCACCGCACCCTCCCTCACCCCCCCCCATCAAAACTCCTCTCCCCCCCTCCCCTCACCGAACCATAGCGCCCCACCCCGCAGCCCCCCCTCACCGGCGCCACAGCCCTCCCTCTAGCGCCACCACCTAAGCCCCCCCCCTCAAAACTCCTCCCCCCCCCCTCCCCTCACCGCACCATAGCGCCCCACCCCGCAGCCCCCCTCACCGGCGCCACAACCCACCCCTCTCACCAACTAAGCGCCCCCCACCCCTTCCCCCCCTCACCGCACCGCACCCCTCACCCCGCCTCAACACACACCCCCTCATCATCCCTTCCCCCCTCCCCTCTCCGCACCGCAGCGCCCCACCCAACCTAACATAACCACCCTCTCATCCTACACCCAACCCCCCCTCCGACCCCGCCCGACAACCATCAACCCCCTCTCTTCAACACCGCTTCGCATCCATACGACCCCTCGCAACTCTCCGCCTCCAACCCCATCGAACCCCTTCCATCCTCCCCGTCCGCCAACCTCTTTCTCCCATCACCCTCCACCCCTCCACCCCTCTGCCTATCCCCATTTCCATCAATGGCGGACCCCGCTCCGACTACTCGTTCCGATCCTCCCTCCACAATTCCCTCTGACCATCCCAATCCACCTCCTCCTTCATCGGCAGCACCATCAGTTCAAGCGACTCCAACAGCAACTATGGCCCTGGATCTTCCCATTTATTCCATCGACTCCGATTCCAGCTACCTTTATTCCCCGCCTCCCCTCCCACACCCTCCTTCTCCTTCCCCATCTATGTCTCATTCATCCCACCCATCTTCACCAACCGGAGATTATATGCGCCTGTTTCTTCCACCTGACATAAACCTGCAAATCCGAATGCATCTATCCATCCCTACCATTGCCCTTCGTCAAATGTTTTCCATTGAAGATCTTCAGCAGGCGGGCTTGTGGGGCTTGGCTAATGTCTTCTTCAATAACCCCGCCAATTTTTCCCACGTTTATGAAGCTATCCGCCACTTCCCTCATTTTAGAACCGGCACTCTATTCATCCCAGACATTGCCGCCAGTATTGGGTCTCCCCTAATAGAATTTCGTGCTCCCCCTTTCCTATACTCTGGCCTATCCGCCTCGGCGACTATTGCCTTTTGTACCACACACTTTCAAAGTACTGCTCGATTTTTGCTCCGCATGACCACCCTTCTCAATGCGTTCATCTTTTTCTTCTTACTTCGCAGCCAAACCTCTTCCCTCCCCTGGTCAGATATTCGTATCGCCGATCCGCTTTTTTGCTTTCTCCATAGCCGTCCTTACCCTTACGCACATCTCATTTATAGTTCCTTGAATTTGCGCTCCCGTCGACTCCGCGAGTCTATCTCTAGAGGATCTCATGCATTTTCCATCTATTCTGCACCCTTCGTTGCTTGGCTCTATCGAATACCTGCACACTCGGTGCACAATGCTTCTTATTTACCTACCCACCCTGAACCTTCCATTGCTCCATCCCCCTCCCCCCCGCTAATCTCTATTGAGTCAGCTTCCGCCTCGACACCCACATCCGCGCCACCTGATGTAACTTCCTACCCTCCCCAATCTTCTTCACCCATCCCTCCTGCCTCTACCACCTCTCCAATCATACCTAACCCCCCTGATGTAACCTCCCTCCCTCCCCATTCCTCTTCGCCTCTCCCTCCTGCCCCTACCACTTCTCCATTCATAACTAATCCCCCTGATGTACCCTCCTTCCCTCCCCAATCTTCTTCTCCTATCCCTCCTTCATCCACCACCTTTCCATTCATGACGTATCCCCCTGATGTAGCCTCCTTCCCTGCCCAATCTTCTTCCCCCCTCCCTCCTGCATCTACAATTTCTCCATTCATGACTCCCCCACCTCACGTCCCCTCCTCCACTACCCAATCTTCTCCCCCTTTCCCTCCTGTAACTACACATTCTCCATCCATGCCTACCCCTCCTATTATCCCTAGACCTCCACTCTCTTCCGATTTCACCCCACTTATTCAAACACAGCTCAACCCCCAAAACCCCACCTGTATGCCACCAATTCACCCAGATTTCACCTCCCCCTCTATCCGTAACCTTCCTGACGGTCAACCGATCCCTTCCCCCAATTTTTCACTTCCCACTCCATCTTACACTCCAACCATTCATCCTCCTCGGCAGAATATTCCCCCTCCCCCTTCCCCTACCGCTCCAACGGTCACTCCCACTCCGCCTTTTGACCTATCATCAACTCCTTCATTTTTGCAATTACTCCAGGATGCGAGTGTAGTTGCTATCGGCAATGCTCAGGCCTCTCAGATTTCCTTGGATTCGGTTTCCGCAGCAGCTTCAGTTCATCAACAGTATATCTCAACAATAGAAAACATCAATCGCATGGCAACCTCTCAATGGCACTCCCTCAACGAAACGGCCCGATTGCTCAAAGAAGAGCGAGATCATTATCGCGATATGGCCGACTCTGCGATGAAAGCCTTAGAAGATCTTCAGAATCGCTCCAATTTAGGTCTTTGTGCTAATGCTGCATGCCGACGTATCCGCAGGGAAAGGGATCACCTTAGACAATGCCTTAGTTCGCTACAGCTTACGATCGAACAAGCTTCTGCTCCTTTGCCCCCTTCTCCATCAACCTCGGCGGACAATCTCAATCCACCTCCACAATAAATTGCCCCCCTCGGTCTAAATAAATTGCTCATCCACAGTCATAATAATTGCTCTTAGATTCCGGTATTCCTTGCCAATAATTACCTCATACTTTTGATCTTTCATCAATTTTGTCGGGTGCATATATTTTTTCTTCTTCACTTAATAAGATAAACACCCTTCAATTTTTTTTTTTTCTTGCCCCGTTATTTTCATCTCTGTGTCTTTGCAATTTCTCAGTTGGTATCGCTGTTATCTCTCCGGGACGGAGAGATCTTTAGGTGGTGGGCATCTGTAGAGCCCTAACCGGTTGAAACTAAAGGTACAAAGTATTTTTCCTCTTAAGGTTCAAAGGTTGAATCTAAATCTTAAGGTGCAAAAGTAAAAGAATTAAAAGGAAAAGTGAAGGTGGAAGGCCACGTACGAAAAGGTGGAAATAAGCCGCCCAATCAAAATTTTATTTTAAAAGTCACTCTTGTTCTAAAGTCACTACAAGACAAAGTAGCGAATCGTTGAGGACCAGTTCAAAAAGACAATCTTGGGACATTGAAAGGACACCAAGATTGTATTGCAGTTAGAGTGCGCGAACCGGCGGACTCAAACAAAAGGAAGGACAAAGGCTATTCTTACATCAAGAGTTGGGAGCAAGAGAGAGCTTCAGAGGAGCAAGAACGGAAGCAAGAAGAGCCTCCAGTGTGCTGACGACATTCAAGAGTGCAAGAGGTGCCAAGAGGAAAGTGTGCAGAGAAGAGAGAAGGTGGGCTGGATTCCAAGAGTTCCAAGGGCTATTGCATGCGTGTGCAGTGATACCAATTCCTTAGCTTGGTGGAAGCTTAGTGCAAGGTGTGCACAAGGGAAGTGGGAAGCAAGTGAAGGATTGGTGCACGGCCGCTGGAAGACTTGAGATAATTGGTCTTCAGTAATTGATGCTCTCTGAAGTGGTATTTAGTCATTGATTAGACTGTGCGCAGTCATTGTAATTGTTGAAGGATAATTAATATTCAAGGTTTCCAAGAGTATTTCTTTGCAGAAGTTCTCGCTGTTATTCCATTTTCATCATCTCTTTTTTCTCCTACAAACCCTCAAACTCCTTCTTGTCCCCGAATCCCCAACACCTGTGTGTCTTTTGACTTCTGCATTATAGTCATGTAGTAAGACAAAATAAGGCATGTATTGCGATTCTGATGTTGTGATTAACCGTTGATGTGATAAATTTTGAAAGTAGGAAGACCGAAGGACAGTTTCTTCCAGATTTGTGAGAGATTGCATTTGCACGGCCACACGATCATCATGTGTCTTACCCACTTTCTCTACCCTTTTGACCCAATCTGGAACTTGAATTTCTAACGTGTCTTGTCCTTCTTCCGTAGTTCGACCACCAGGCGTCGGCATAGGCTCGTATGGCTCTTCATAGCTGTCATCGACGGGGATTTCCACTACTGTTTCAGGTTCTGGTTCTTCAATGGGCGAGGGTGGTCATTCATATGGGAGGAGGCGTGCTTGGAGTTCTGCCACCTGTTTCCGGAGGGTCTCCATTTCTTCTGTAGAGTGCTGCAAGATTACCGGCTCTTGTTGAGCTGTGGGCACACTGGCAATCTGTTTCTTGAGATCTGCACATTCAGTCTCTAGCTTTTCATATGACTCCAAGAAATTTGCATGCTCCTCAAGTAAGATGCGAATGTCTTCCGATGGGACTGCTCTATATCTGGTCGGGCTAACGGTTGCTCCTACGGTTCCTTCCATAGCCGCTTCAAAGTTGTCTTGGTTTTGTTGTTGAAGTCGTTTGTTCTCTTCTAGTGCTGCGGCCATATGCTTCCTTAATAGCCCAATGTTGCGTCTGAGTGTAGCGTTAGAGATCATTTGCGCTTGAAGCACTGTTTCTAGTTCCTTGACTGCTTGGTCATCTACAGTTGATGTCTTTGATTCCAATTCAGAGTGAGCCTGCTGTAGTGTGGTATGCTCGGTTAGGAGCGTCTGGTAGTCAGCTTCAAGAGTGGTGACTCTAGCTTGCAGACGTTGAGATTCTGCCTGGAGAGCAGCAGTGCGTTCTTCCAATTGATGGTAGTCTTGTTGTAGCTGATGTGCACACTGAAGTAATGTGTTGAACGTGCAATTTACATTATGAGATGCAAGGGGAAAAGTTTGGAATGCAGGGGAGGTGGGATTGGGTAGGGGGGTAGTGAATTCTGTGTGTGCCAATGATGTGAGTGGTGAGGTGGGGGGCAAGGGAGGGGAAGATGGTGGAATTGTGGGGAGAGGTGCTGTGGTTGGTGAAATGTCCATTGGGTCAGACAAGGTGGTGTGTGCAGGGGCTACCATGTAGGTGGGTATGGTAGGTGAAGTGAGTGTGGTGTTCGTGTAAATTGATGTCGTTGCGAACATCGGAGAAATGTGCCTCGGAAACATTGGAGAGCGGGTGAACTGCTCCGCAACGGACGGGTATTGGGGTGGCTCGGTCAGGTTGAAAGAGGTGTAGGGGCCAGATGGGACGTGGGGGTCATGGAATGGAGGTACCCGTATTCGGGGATAGGTCGGGAAACACAGGGTGCCTTCTGTGGGTGCTGGGTTTCCAAT
Source organism: Ceratopteris richardii (assembly GCA_020310875.1). Classification (NCBI taxonomy): domain Eukaryota; kingdom Viridiplantae; phylum Streptophyta; class Polypodiopsida; order Polypodiales; family Pteridaceae; genus Ceratopteris; species Ceratopteris richardii. Next base: position 74,330,990 of record CM035421.1, on the reverse strand, counting down.
TACACTTGGAATTATTGGATGGCTAGTCATGGGTTCTGAGGATAGACGGGACGAAGTGTACAAGGGATTGGTTACGAAGGAGAAGAGGGTGTCTTGTGAGGTGGGTTGTCGAAATGAGAATGATTTGAATAAGGATGGGTTATAAGTGAAGGTAGAGGTGATGACTGTCGTTTCTTCCAAGGTGGGAGGTGGTGGTGGGGGTGGCGAAGGTGGTGATGGAGGATGCTGGGGTGAGATGGGTGATGTCTGAACGAAGGTTTCGGCGGAGAGGTCAGTGGTGGTTGTGGGGGTGGCTGTGGTCTCAATGGGTACTTCTGGTTCTGTGACGGGTATCCTGATAGTCTTACCTGCTCGTGGTAACGTGTCCACTCTGCGTTTGTCATACCTTACGGACTGGCGGACTGCGGTGTGGACAGCCTCCGGAACTCCTAAAGAGTCTGACACTAATTTGAGGGTGTCAATGAAGTGTTGGTCCACCCCTTCATCTGATAGCATTTCTTGCATCAAAGCTTGACCTGATACCAGAGAGAGTTGATGCCTTTCTTGTACTGCTTTGATTGTGTCGTATAGCCTTCGTAGTTGAGCTGTATATGCTGGTGCACCTACAAGTTCTGGCACTTCTTGTTGCTCTTCTTGGTGCTCTTGATCATAATCCTCCTCATCATCCTCCTGTTCTTCATCTCCGTCATCTTCTGCATCCACTTCAACAGGTGTGACAGGTGCTTGGGAGGTTGTGGCCTGCGTTTGTACATTTTCCGCTTGTTGTGCCTCTTCTGCCTCCAGCTCTACATCTTGTAATAGTTGTTCGAAGTCTTCATTAGTGAGTTCTTCCAAAGGTGCACCACTAGGAAATTTGAGATCGGTTGGGATGGGAGGGAATATCAAGGTGGAACCATCGGTGCTGCGTCTTGGAAGTCGGAGTGTGAATGGTCGGACTCTTCGGGGTGGCGGGGTGACGTCTGGTGTTAGGGTGGCTCCACGTGGTTGAGCACATGGGACTTGGACAGTTCCTCTCATCTTCTTAGAAGGGGGTCCAGTGGACATCCTGCCTCTAAACTGCTCTACCCGATTCCACATTAAGGCCCGTTGAATTGGAATGTCATAGGCCAAACACCTATAAATGATTCTTGTCAGAGCACAACAACCATATAAAACCTGTTTCCGCGGCCAGCGTTTGTGAGCTAGGTGTATCTGATCAATTATCTAGTGGGGTAGGTTGATGGTGAGGCTCTGTGTCTCTGCCAGATACAGGCTAAACCAAATCTTTTTGGGCGGCATGGTGAATCGATCTTGTGCCGGGAAAGCAAAGTGTTGCATGCACATGCGAAGGTGTATTGCAATATTAGGCGTCATGGATACCATGTCCTTGAGTTTGGTGAGATTTCGATTCTTCATGTAAAATGGTACTAGGGTTTCCTTTTCTGTAGGAATATGCATTCCGCGCATATCTAGAGCCTCTCTCACCAAATTGTTTGATAGCCTGAACCTCTTGAGCTCATTCCCCTTTGTCAGAGATGGAATCACAAATGAGCTTGCTCCTTTTGGGTTCTGATTTGGAGTCAAGGTGTTGATGAGATAGTAGCATCGCATGAAGTCAGGTTTTGGGAGTCGGGCGCTGAAATAGGCACTCAATCCTGCTTTTTCCCATATCGGACGTAGACCTTCCGCATTTTGTAACTTCTCAAATTCTCTTGTAAAGAAATGGTATCTGCCTTGCTTTCCATTGAAGTCCAACTCTGATTCCCATAGGTACGTTCCTTCACCCAAGGGTCCTGCCACCTCGGTAAACCAATGGGAAGTCTTTCCTACGGGCATGGTGTGGCCACGTGGAGGGTCCGCAATGGGTATGATTTTGACGGCCTGCAAATCTTCTGGTCTTTCAATTGTCTCCGGCAAAATGGGTAAACTGTCCAAGTCCACCACTTGCGGGCTTGTTTCTGTGTGAGAGCTAGTTCCTGCTGCCTCCGCCATGTTGAAAATGTCGCAGCTGATTCTGTGAGAATATATGAATAAACGTTAACATTGCAATGGACACAAAAATGACATGGTGTCCCTTGTTACAACATTAACTTAAAGTTCGGGAGTGGTTAGGGGTTAATAAGTGCTCGGTGCTGGTGTGTGTAGTTAGGAGTTAGGTAGACCTAAGAGCTAAGCGAAATGATGTGATGTGAGAGTGAAGCGGTTAGTAGGTGGTCATGGATTTACAATCGGGGTCCGGGGGTTTGTTACAAGTCTTGGGCTGCCAAATGCAGTGGATGGGTTTTGCTCGTGGTTCCGTAGAGATTCTCGAGAGCTTTATAGGTGTGTCAGCTTGAACATGAGGCCTTTTAGGTACCCATTTACAAGTGATTCTGTTCGTGCTCATGTGCCTTGGTGTTGAAAATGAATGGATGTAGGCTGTGCGAGTGAATGGATCATGCTGTGTAGGGTGTGTTCTTGGTGTAGCTATTTGAGTCCGCAAACAAGCCTTAGGCACCCAAATTTGTCTTGATTGTGGGCTAGCCTTCATCGACTTTTTGGGCACCCAAATAGATTTCACGTTAGCAGAAGAATTTCCGAAAGACCTCTTATTAGTGACGTGTTGTTGGTTACTAATAAGAGGCTTTGCCCGTGCGGTTGGCGTGAGTGCAACCGGGTGTTCGCCTTTTCGCACCCACACTTGGTTCACTTGTTGAGACATTCTGCTGCGCAGGTTCTTTTGATTTCCGGCATAGGTAGTACTCTGCTTTTTCTGCCTTTGAGCCATCTTTGGTTGTTGCCTCCTTCTGACTTTTGGAAAAGAAGGGAGTTCTGTTGCCTCCCTGACTCCATTTTTGCGCGTAGCATTCCTCTACAACACATAGTTTTGGACAAGAACAGCATGGTCATCTTCATGTGTACTCCTGGAAGGACCAGGAGTCTGTGCCTTTCCTAGTTCTTTGAGTGCTCCATTATTCAACTCTACTGTAATTCGACTATGATTGACCCATACCTGAAGAAGTCAACTTCTTAGGTTCAAGTTGACTGCTTGGTCATAGATCCAGTCTTGACCCAAGACAAGGGGTTCCGTGAGGTCCTCATCTTGACACACTAGTACTTTAACTGTCATTGTCTCATCATGAATGTAGAGGGGAAGTTCCACCTCGCCCATGCAAGGGGTTTCCACTCCTCCCAATCCTATGAGGTATGCTTCCACAGGATTGACAGTTAACTGCAACTCTTGACAGTAAGACAATTTAACCGCACTAGTGGCTGCACCTGAGTCAATCAAGGCTCTTACGGTCCTTGCATTCGTTCCTTGTCCTATATCTAGGGTTATGAAAGGACGTCGATCAATTATCCTATGCGAGTTTGTTCCTGCGACTTCACACATGGCCATAGGATATCCTTGATCTGCATAGTCATCTGTTCTAGTCTGATCTCGGCCTTGCCTTCGTAACTTCATCCTTCTGATGCGTTCTAAAGCTTCTGCTTGAGCTTCTTCTCGAATTCGCTTTTCTTCCTCTTTGCGTTTCTTAGCAGTGTTGAGTCGGCTGAGCATTTCCTCCGTGAGGGGTTCCTGATACAACTTGACTCTGCAACCGCTAATATAGTTTGGGAGAACATCACCCTCTAACGTGGCTAGTTGTACTGCTCCGCTCGTGGAGATCCTATTGATGATCATAGGTCCGTAGCCTCTCTTTTCTAGCTTCCTTGCGTGTTGTTTCAGTGTATAGACTAAAACTAGATCTCCTGCTTTCAAACCCTTATCCTTCACGTGGGCATCAAAGTATGCCTTCTGTCTCTTCTTGGCTGCATATATTCCTGCAGCGGCTCTCAGTCTTGTTTCTCCTAATCGTTCAAGGTCAAAGATCCTAGAGGAGAGCTCATGACCTGTCCATTCGTGCTCTTGTGCTACTCTCAATGTAGGGATCAAGAAGTCCAAGGGTAACACAGCGTTTTGGCCGAATACCATCTGAAAGGGGGTGGCTTGGAGTACCGTTTTGTAGGCAACTCGGTATGCCCAAACAGCATGGTGGAGTTGTTTGTCCCAATCAGAGCGTTTAGTGTTCACTAATTTTGTCAGTACATTGCATAAGATTTTATTAGTGCTCTCAGCTTGCCCATTAGCTTGAGGGTGATAGGGGGCAGACTTCTTGTGTATTACCAAGAATTCTTGGAGTAGATTTTCAATCACTTCATTTAAGAAATGAGTGCCTCTATCACTTACAAGCTCTATAGGTAGCCCGTATCTTGTGAATACATTCTCAAACAAGAATTTGGCAGTTGTTTGAGCATCGTTCTTTGTCGTAGCCTTTACCTCTACCCACTTAGTTAAATAGTCTGTTGCAACAATAATGTATTCCGCATGGGAACCTTTAGCTGGGGGATTAATAGGACCTACAAAGTCTATTCCCCACTTAGAAAATGCACGTCCACCCATCATAGGTTTCAGTGGCATCTCATCTTTGCGTATAGGATACTGAGTCCTCTGACAGACATCACACCGTTTCACATAGGTATGTGCATCCATGTGAAGGGTAGGCCACCAGAAGCCCGCAAATAGAATTGCCTTGATCACCCGATCCGGTCCAAAGTGTCCTCCTGCTACACCTTGGTGAGCAGTTTCTAAGATCTTAAGATACTCACTCTCATGGACACACAGTCTTAGGTAACCATCTTTACCGCATTTGTATAGATTATCACCAATGAGTGAGTAATCCAGGGCTTCTTGTTCTAAACTCCTTTTCCTAGCCAGAGTCATGTCTGGAGGGAATGTGTTTGTCCTCAGGAAGGATACTAGAGGTTCGCTCCAATCTGGCACTATGGATACTTGATAAAGAGTAGCGTGTTCCACAGGTGGTTTAGTGCAGCAGATGGGGCAGTCCTTGCACAACTTTTGGACATCAGCTTCCATAGTTGGCCAATGTACTCCGAGTCTCTTTAGGGTCTGTAAAGTTCGTTGTTTTGAATGGTGTTGCTCTAGTGCACCTACATGTGCTAATTGCAACCATTTAGAGTACTCATCCTCTTCTATGCAACAAGCCAAGATCCCTTGATCTGTGTGCTTGTACATACTTCCTGCCATGATGTGGTACTTTTGGGCTTTTACAACCTCTCTATTCCGTGTGTTTACCACTGGATGATTAGGCCCGTATGTCAATACTGGTACCAATGGCTTAGCCCACTGCGGCACCACTTCCAAATTAAACAAGTAAGCATCAGGAAGGTCATCTGATACTCCTTGTGGGGCTTCTCTTGATGTGAGCCTAGAAAGATGATCAGCTCTCAAATGGGTCCTCCCTTTTCTTACCACAACCTCAAAATCATATTCCATTAGCAAGAGAAACCATCTTACTAATCTTCCTGTATTGCATGGCTTGTTTACGAGATATAACAATGCTTGATGATCAGTAAAAAATTTAAACTTATTTGCAAGCAAATAGTGTCTAAATTTCTTAACTGCATATACCATGCCTAATCCTTCTCGCTCTGTAGTGGTGTAATTCCGTTCAGCCGCATTCAATTGTCTACTGGCATAGGCAATTGGAAGATCCATATTACCTTCACCAGTAGGTTGTGCAAGCACACATCCAATAGCATAATTGGATGCATCCACGTGAACATGGAATGGCTTATTCCAATCTGGTGTGGTCAAGATTGGTGCTGAACATAATCTTTGTTTAAGCTCCTGGAAGGAATTCTCACATTCGTCCGTCCACTCAAAGTTTGTCAGAAGTCCGTACATGGGCTTTGCAATGACAGCATACATGTGTATAAATCGTCGGTAATAACCACAATGCCCCATGAAAGCTTGGACTTCCTTGACATTCTTTGGCCTAGGTAGCTCTGCTATGGCTCTCACTTTTTCTTCGTCGGTAGATATGCCATTCTTTGACACTATGTGTCCCAGAATCTTGCCTTGCCTGACCATAAAAACACACTTTTCTGGGTTCAGGCAGACCTGATATTCTCTACATTTGTCAAAGATTTGTCTGAGTTCAGGGATATGGGTTTGCCTAATGTTGGAATGAGCACAAAGATCATCAACGTAGACTTCTAAACTCTTCCTCAGGAACTCCTTAAACACATGGCACATCAGCCTCTGGAAGGTAGCTGGTGCATTGGTAAGCCCAAATGGCATTACTCTAAAAGCAAAAATGCCCCATTCTGTGGCAAAGGCTGTCTTATGCTGATCCTCTGGAGCTATGGCTACTTGATTGTAACCCGAAAATCCATCAAGGAAGCTGTACACTTCCTTGCCTGCCACTCTTTCTAAGAGATGTTCTGTGATGGGAAGCGGATAGTTATCTCGAATTGTGGCTGCATTAACCTTCTTCAAGTTAATGCACACACGCAGCTTGCCATTCTTCTTGGGCACCACTACGATGGGGGATACCCATTCAGTGTGCTCAATTTCGTAGATAAATCTAGCTTCAACCAGTCTATCTATCTCTTCTTTGATCTTAGCAGCATAATTATCGTTGTATGTATAAGGCTTTTGCTTAGAGGGTTTGGCGTCTGAAGTCATGGGGATGGTGTGCGAGCATATGTCCGGGTCAACCCCCTTCAAATCCTTGTAACTCCAAGTGAATACATCTCTGTATTCTCTTAGCAAGGCAATCAATTTGTGCTCTTCTTCTTCTGTCAGGTCATGGCCTATATACGTGCATCTCTCCTCTCCTTCTTCTATGGCCACTACTATTTTCTTGGTGGTTTCTTTGTTATCATAGGCCTCTCCTGATTGTGCCTCTCGTTTAGGCATTCTAATCATGACTCTCCTGTCATCTATCTCATACTTCTTAAAATTTTCTGGGACCTCAAACAAAGATTCTTCCTTTCCTGGTGAGACTTCTCTCTTTTTTCGTTTCTTTTCTTCTTCCTTTGGGCTCACATGTGTTGCTAATCTTACATCATTTGTAAGCTCTCCATGCTTCTGGGGTTGAAATTCTACTTCATGGAAATATTCTTTATCTGATGCAAATGGTGGGTCCATAATGATAGACTCGAGATCGGAATCACTTGCATCCTCCAATGCATCGGGGCTAGGTTCGCATTGTTCTAGAACTGCCTCTCCCATGATTGGCTCTATGGAGAAGACTGAAATGTCATAGCCATCCTCATCACAGTGAGGTGTCCATTGTTCTTCATTGATGGCTACATCCATTGTTGCTAAAATTTCTGCCCAGCCATGGGGTTCGAATTCCTCATCAGGAAAAACTACAGGAGCATAGGCTGGGTCTTGAATTGCTCTATGTGTCTCTTTTGCACCTATTTCTCTGGCCTTTTCTCTCTTCTCTTCCTCTACTGCTACTTTGCACATCCATAAGTGGGTGTCTTCATGCATCCAAGAGGATCCTGACCCTATGGAATGCACAGATTCCGTATCATCTTTGGCTCTATGGATGGGATTCCACTGGATAGAAGGTACATCCCTATGAGAGTAATCTTTGAGATTGACTTTGGTCGTAACACCTAAGTGTTGCAGGTACAAGGAATTGGTCCCCCAATCCTGTACCACTTGCAACTGTCGCATAAATGGTCTTCCCAAAATCATCTCATAGGCATGATTTTTGCTAAAGTCACATATAGCAAAGCTATGCTCAAACTCAACACCACAAGTGGTGAGAGTTATGCCTTCTAGCAATCCCAAGGGCCTCTCTATATGACCATCGGCCATCTGCAATTTCATTCTCGTTGGCCTGAGTGTTGGCTTGCCCCAACGCTTCCATAGGGAAGTAGTGGCAATTGCAACTCCTGCACCTGAGTCCAAAATTGCCTTGGTGGTGTAGTCCTGGTAGGTAATGGGAAGATAGGTATTCCCTTCTTCACCTTCACACATATCTCCTATCTTGTCCAAGGGAATTTCTGGCACTGTCCTATGGGATCCTACTCGGGAACGTGGTTCTGCAACTTCAGTCACTTGACTGGCTACACATTTCCGCGCTTTTGGTCTATTCTTAGGCAGTTCTTCCAAAGTGAGATCGCAATGCACCTCGGTGTTCTTTACTACCTCCGTGTTCCTAGGTATGACTGAGTCGTCGTTCCTTACCATGACTGTGGGTGCTCTCATACATGTGGACTTTGCTTCCCATGGGCCTGTGAAGTGAGGTAGCTCTTGTATGGAATTAGACTCAAAGTCCAATCTCTCGTGAGACTGAGTACTCTCATGTTCCCCGTAAATAGATGGGATGTCTTGTGGGAATTGATCGTGTGCATCATCCACAAGTTCAAAAGGAGGGGCGACTTCACTTTCGTTATCCCATTTGTCTTCTTGAATCTCTCGTAGGAAGTCTGGTGCAAACCGATTCATAGAAGAAGAAGTGTCTGGCTCCGTAGAATTAGGCGCATAAGCAACCTGGGAAGGAGGGCTTATTCTATCGTTGGCTCTCTCCTCGTTCCCATAGATGGCTGGAGCACAAGCTTCCTGGGGAGGGTTACTTATTCTATTACTTTTCCGAACAGGCTCATACGCTCCCTGAGAAGGAATGTAGGCAACCTGTGGAGGTATGCCAACTTTCGAGGAAGGTTCCTCTGCCTTTTGAGGGGGAAGATAAGCTTCTTGAGGAGGCACATGGGCTTCCTGAAGAGGCTGGCTTATTCGTTCTCTTGCTCTTTCCTTTCTTTGAGGGGCAGGTTCCTTTTCTGATTGTGCAATTAACCTCTCTATTCTTTCTAACAATCCATCAAAATGCAACTGTGTCTTCGCTGAACTTGAGATGTTAAATAGGCCACTGGCCTCAAACATGGTCTGAGCCAATTCCACCATTTTGGCACAAATTTTGGTTCGTTCAAGCTCTAGCTCGGCTCTAGGGTAGCATTTTTCATGATCAGTTACGTTTGGCCCTTCTTGGATTCTGGCCTGATATGCTTTAAGCATCATATTAAGGTCTTTGGGGGTGGGATCTGCTAGGACTGATCCTACCCTAGGGGGTGGTGGGTTTAGGTTAGGCGGGTTGGAAGGTGGTTGGTCGGATGGCGATGGGAAATGTGGTGGTGGGGTAGTGTGAGAAGGAGTTTGAGATGTGAGTTCAGTTATCCTGGCTTTGGTTTCTCTTATGCTTTCCTCAAGTTCACTCATCTTTTTAGCCCATTGTCTTTTCATTCTTTCCCGACTATCTTTCCACGCTCTAGTCCTTTTCTTTGTTATGCTCTCGGTTTCACTAGCCTCTGGGTTCTTTTCCTGGCTTGTCCCTTGGTTTTGCTGCAATGCCTGAGCTCTAGTGACTACCTGTACTGGTGCAGTGGAAGTCACGCTCCCTGTGGAGTCTACCACTAACCCAACAACGTTGATGGGAGTGATTTTTGGCATGTGATTGGGGTTTTTTGGGCAATCTCGTAAGAGATGCTCTTTTCCACAGTCTTGGCAAAAGCCTTGGATCGTCACTGACTGGGGTTGTGTAGGTGGAGGCAAGGGACAATCACGAATTAGGTGATCTCCTTGGCATCTGTAGCACGGTCCTCTTGGGAATGGAGGTCTTACTTGTCTAGGTTGAGGCCTAGGGTTGGGGTTTGCATACATGACGTTTGTATAATCTGACTCCCAACTAGGTTCATTTGGCTCTTCGCTGTAATAGGGCTCACCATGTTCTGGGGACTGCATGTAGTACGCCTGGGGACTATCAACATGTCTAGAATCAAAGCTATGGTCACTGAGGTCATTTTCAGAAAGCAAGGATGTTACCGGGACTAAGGCTCTATTCATGTTCTCTTCTGCAGCAGTATACTTTACCGGGATCACATTGGCTGGAGCTGGGGGTTGTTGTGCTAGCACCGGTTGAGGTCTTTGTTGGTTTTGATATTGTGGTTGATAATTTTGTTGTGGTCTGCCATATGGCTGTGGAGGGTACTGGTTCTGGTATCTTCCCTGTGGTGGATAGGGTTGAGGATAGGTTTGCCTAACTGTTTGCTTATTGTAGGGGCAATCTTGTGCGGTGTGATTGGTGTACCTCCGTTCTATGGTGCAGTACTGGCTACTAGGATTTACTTGGGGCTGAGCCATAATGGGGCACACGTTTGCCATATGGTCACCACCGCATGTATAGCACCTTTTCACAGGGGCAAACCTTGGGATTTGTTTGCTAGAGACGCCTAGTTTTTGTGCCACTTTCTCTGCGAGTTCCTCAATTGATGTGGATTGCGTGGAAGATTGACTAGATGCACTGTCTGAATCTTTGTAGATTTTGGAAAGCTCTAGTTCTTCCCCTAGGTTATCTTCAATGTCAATGCACATGCGTACACACTCTTCTATAGTCCTAGGATCTTTCAGATACACATAGGATCTCAATTTCGTACTCAGCAATCCGTCAAGGAATAAGGCTACTTGTTTAGCAGATGTGGGTAGCTCCGAAACAGGGCACCTTTCAAGATATTGTCTAAATCTTCTTCCGGCCAATCTGACCGTCTCTTGGGGGGTCTGTTTGAAGCTGTGAATCAATGAGGAGGTATTGTGTCTTATGCCGCTCTTAGAGAACTCTACAATGAAAGCCTCTAGGAGTTGGTCTCTTCTCCTGAACTGCCGCTCATCCAATGGCTGAAACCATGTAAGTGCCGTGTTCCTCAGGGTTAGACCGAAGGCATTGTACTGCGTGAATAGATCCTCCACTTGTTCAGCTCTCAAGACTTGCTTGAACTCCGCCACATGATCATAGGGATCTCCTGTGCCATCAAAGTAATTCTTCATGGACTTAACTAGCTGGGTAGGTCTCAAAGTTCTTGTGTGCTCTCTAGGCCTCGGCAGCGGGAATCCATCCACATTTCTTTGATTCCTGTGAGCTCTAAGCATCTCAGGTTCTACCCTATTCGTCTCTGTCCTCGTTCTTTCTCTGCCCACTGGGTTGGCAAAACTTACTTCTGGCCTATCTCTACTTCTGTCTCTTTGCATACCATGAGCTTGGGATGTTCCAGCCCCAAGGTGACCATAGGATACGTTCGATCTTGGTTGAGGGAAAATGAATTCACCCTTCCAAGTGTAAGCATGCCTATCATTTTCCGTCACCACGAAGATCCTTTCCGAAGTGTGATCTAAGTAGGTCACTCTGCCTGGGCTATCAGGATCCTTAAACTCGTAGATCATGATATTTCCTATATCAGTTGGCTGATTAGATTTATACCTCCAAAAGGCTTCGTCAGTTTCTCGTTTGAGGAGCAACTCTATGCTCTTGTTGTCTTGGGGAACCCACTCAGGTGTTATAATCCTAGTGAGAACAGATTTGCCTCGGGGTGTTCTTGGTTCCGCACCCATGTTTCCTTGTTCCAGGTCACCTAAGTCCGCTTCTGAGATTACATTCCCAAATTCATCTGTCCTATCCGGGTGACTAGTGACTACATATATGGTTCCTTCTTTGTCCAGGCATGCACCGTTTTCAAACTTGACGGCTGGGTGCTCTAGTCCAATGGATTGATCAGGATTCTTAATCTGTATCATAGACCTTCCTAAGCCATCCTCATAGATGCTGGCACCTAATCGGTTGGTCCTAAGGTACTCCAACTGTGTTTTGTAAGGGCCTTCCACCCTGTACAAATAAGGCACTCCTGAACTTCCCGTAGGTCTGTCCATGCCTTGAGACATCTCTGACTCACTGGTCTCAGAGCTAGGGTAGTACGAGTGGTGGCTCAACTGCTGGGCCCAGGACCTAGTAGTGTGGTTAACACTAGCCTCTGAAGATCTAAGGCTCTGTCTCTCCCTTACTAGATGTCGTCCCGATCTAAGGTTCATATGCCTAACTAAGTAGCCCAATTCTTTGCCCAGAGTACAACTTCGTTGCCGATCAATTGGTATCAGTCACTTGATTCTTTTTAGTTATTTATCGTGTTTAAGGTCTTGTCTGATATTACGTCGTCAGGAATACTTGAATGTTCTTCGTGCTTTTAGGTTGATCGTTCCACGTTAGGTTCTTTTCCTTTATGTTACCGACAGTACAGAGATTAGGTTTTTAGCTTGAACTTGAGTTTTTAGGTGGTCTTCAACTTGATACCTGCTTATCGTCGCTCTGACTTACTCCTACCTCTCGTCGTTCTTAGCCTAAGCTAGGAATTGATAAAGGGAGTTGAGAATTTCCAACCTTTTGTTTCCTTCTTGGTTGCCTTGACTGCCCAGGAAGTGTGTTCCCAAGCCTGCACTTACTCTTGCTTAGAACGCCTTTCGATGCTCTCAAAGGATCTGTAAAAGTTCCAAAGTTAGCTTAAAGATTTAAATTCCAAAGACAGAACCAATGATTTTCATTCCTGTAGCACACACACTAGCTTGCATAGTGATTTTTAAGAGAACAATTCTAAAGATCCCTGACTTTGATCCCCCTGGGTATGGTCAACTTCAAAATACCCTATCTGAAAATCAACTTCAGTATATGCCACAAGCTTTACAACAAGCCCTAGAGCTCAAAAAATGGATTTCGTATGAAAAAGTTGTGACCGTTCAGGGTTCTAGGGTTAAGAGAGGGTTCAAACAGGGTCACTGCGCAACAGGTTTTCCCCGAGTTGCTTTCCTAAGGCTTCCTCATGTGCTCAAGAGTATAATATTTGTGCCCAAAATTAGCCCAACTCTTCAATTAACAATCCTTAAAAAATTTGGCTAAAATTGGCTGTCAATCGCGATGGATAGGGCTGTCAATCGCGATGGACACTCAGTCAATCGCGATGGACAGAGAGTTCAATCAATCGCGATGGACACCCAATCAATCGCGATGGACAGAGGGTTCAGTCAATCACGATGGACAGGCAATCAGTCGCGATGGACAGGGGGTTCAGTCAATCGCGATGGATAGGCAATCAGTCGCGATGGACAGGGGGTTCAGTCAATCGCGATGGACAGGCAGTCGGTCGCGATGGACAGGGGGTTCAGTCAATCGCGATGGACAGGCAGTTGGTCGCGATGGACAGGGGGTTCAGTCAATCGCGATGGACAGGAAGTCGGTCGTGATGGACTGGCAGTCAATCGCGATGGACAGAGCTGTCAATCGCGATGGACAGGGCTGTCAATCGCGATGGATTGAAATTTTGCAAGATTTTCAAAAATTTTGGTGGAAAGGTGGTGTGCAGGGTCTCTAGTCCACTGTGGTGCACTCAGATTTACCAAAAGTTGAGAATTTCTGTCAATCGCGATCGACAGAAGTCGGCGACTGCGAGACAGTTTCGTCGAGTTTCGTACCTGCGCAGGAAGCTCGGGATGGTGATGTGACCTGTACCTGCAAGATAGCTCAAGAAACATGCAAAAACAGCACACGCAATTTCGCTCTCTCGCTCTCTCTCACAAGTGAAATGAGGGAAATGAGGTGGAGATGGGGATATAGTCAAAAAACTGAAATTTTCGCGATGATGGAGATGGAGGTGAAAGATGGTGAGGATGATGATGATGATGATGGTGGTGAAGTAAGAAAGAGAAAAATAGGAAAAATAAAGAAATTACCTACAACTCCAACGCGTCAACTCTACGTCTTACCATCACACGCTCGTCCTCAAAGCTCGATCCCCGGCAACGGCGCCAAAATTTGGTGTAGCTCAGTGATGAGTAGCACCTCCTTTAATTGTCAATCCAGGAAGACGTGAGGATGGTATGAAGACCTCGAGCAAGTGGCGGCACAAGTGCATGAGTGAGAAGCACACAAACATGCACACACATACACACACACGCGCACACACGGCAAGACAAAGAGGGAGAATCAATGGAGTTCTTCGATTACTTTTCAAGAAGCTCTACAAGTTGGTTTCTATTACAATCTAACCTCAAAAATGAGCTCTCTAGCTCTTTTTATAGTTTTTGACTAGGTTTTGGCCCTGTCCAGACCTAGTGTCCGGCCTAGTTAAAAATTAGGTTCCAGGGCCAATTTGAGGGCTTAAACGGAGTCTAAAAAATACGAAAATTGATATGTAGGTACTTCTAAGGCTCCTCAAGCTCAAGGACTCCTTGGCTTGCACAAAATGGAGCTACAAAAATATGAAATGGTATTTACAATGATTGTTAGTGATAAGAATCACTGTTAAAAGATGTTGATTTGGGAAAAATTGAAGGGCCTATCTGCCAGATTTGCGTCGACTGCTTTGTCTACTTACTCCTTCACCTTGTTCTGACTCTCTCCGCTGGCTTCCTTGTCTAGTCGGTCCTTGGGTGCCCATACTGCTCTCAACACGCTTTTTTCCACTTATTTCTTAGGGCAGTTGTGTCCTCCATGTATCTTTTTTCCCAATCAGCAATGACTTCGTGCTCCTGTCTGAGCTGATCTTCCATTTTAGTTATCTTTTCTTGTAATTCCTTGAAATTCCCTGCTGAATTGTCAGTAGCCGGTTATGGCTGATCAATGAGGAGAGCTGTCATGAGCTCCTTGTTGTGGTTCCTTAGGTTTTTAGCTTCCTCCATGCAGACTTTGAGCTGAGATTCCAAGATTTTGCTCCTAGCCTGCAGTCTTGCCTTTTCATTTTCACTAGCTTCATATTTTCTCTTGATTTCTTGCAATTGTATTTGTAAACTTTTGTTTTCGGATATTAACTCGCTGCACTGCTTTCTAGCTTCTTGGACTTCTTTTTCTTTGTTTCTGATGTTCTCTCTTTCCAATGCCAACTCGTCCAAAAGATTCTTACTCTTTTCTTGAAGCTCATGTTTGTCGTTCATTGCTTGGTCGTAGTCTTGGTCTGCTTCAAGCATGAGTTGCTGCGTATCTAGAGCGGTTCTAATCATGTCTTGTACCACACGTTTGAGTTTAGCCATGTCTACATTCAACCAAGTTCTTGGTATGCTTGGAGCTTCGCGTGTTTGCACATCCCTTCCCTACTCCACCTGGATTGTTTCATTGTGTGGTTGTCTAATTTGCAGCTGTACTTGTGGTTCTTCGTCTTCTTTATCCACTTCAATAGCTTTTGTGGCACTCCCTTGAAATGTTACATCCATGGGGGAGGGTTCTGCCACGACTCTAATAGGCGTGAAAGGTTCTGTATCTTCATTTTTTTCTTTCTGAGTCTCCTTCTTTGGTGTCTTTATAGACGTCCTACGTGGTGGTGTGGCCTCCTTGATTTGAATGTTGGAAATTGCATTAAGTTTTATAGTATGCGTACCTTCCGTTTCTGCATTCTCACTTGTGATACTTTGATCAACATTTGTTGCATGGTCATCCGGCTTGAGGCCTTCTGGTTCTTCATCGTAGTCAACTTCATTTAACTCCGCCCATTGTCCATCATCATTCGATTTGCTTCGAATGTCGACATTTAATAATGAAGTGTTTGGTTCTTCTTGGGCTTCCGATGATGAACTAGAATTATCCAATCCTATTTCCCTGTACTGATGTACTTTTGTGAGTTTTGTCTTTGCTTCCGATCCTTGTTGGGTCTGCTGATAGTGATGACCTTGTACAGGTAAGTTTACTTGTCCTTCTGTATATTGATGTGTTTCTTCCAACGCTTTAGTCAATTCTTCCTCTGTGATTGTTCTATGCCCTTCAATGGTTGTTTTAGGGAGTACATGGATTCTTTTTATTGTCGGTGCTTCTTCTTCAACTTGCTTGACTTCTCGGAGTCTCTTTGTGCCTCTCATTTTAGGTTGAGAACTGGTTTCTGCCACTTCCACAATCTTTGCCCCTTTTTTCTTTTTTGGTACGGTGGCGACTTTGACGTACTGAGCCATAGCAATCGAAGACGGCATTTCCTGCAAGTGTTCTCTTATGCCCAAAGCGTGGTAAATCAAGATAGTCAGGGCCGTAGTACCATTGAGGAACTTCTTATTATGCCATTGCTTCTTTGCCTCGAATAGTCTTTCTTGTACATAGGGAGTCAGATTAACTTGATTGCCGATTTGCTTTATAGCATGAGACAATAATTGAACAATGAGTTTTTGGGGAGCCCTGTATCGATTCATGTTTGGGAAGCAGAAGTGTTGGTGAATCAGTCTGACTTCCTCTTCTATGTCTACTCTGTTAATGTCAACAAAAGTTCGTGTCTTTGCTCCACGACTCTCTTCTTTTATCATAGAGACACCGTCTTTTTCCCATCCGAATGCTTCCTTAATTAAGTCATGTGTAAATTGGATGACAACCCACTCTCCTCCTTTATCCATAACTCTGGCTTCTGGCACCAATCGATCATGCAGTGCTGGCTGTAGGGTGTTCATGACTTGCGTGCATCTTTGGAAGTCAGGTTTATAGATGGGCAATTCAAAATACTTGTGAATTCCTGCTTTCTTCATTATGTCGATTGTGGAGGGTAGTTCATGTAATACTCTGAAGTCCTCGGACATAATCGGAAAATGATGCTCTGTGTCCATGATCTTTATGTTTGCCAAGAAGAGATACTCGCCTACTAGTTGCTCATCTCTAAACCAATGCCCATTTGCTTTTGTGAGACTTTGGGGAGGGAATTCCTGCACCTCCTCCTGGATTGTAGCCTCCAAGTCTTCAGAAGCCATCTGCACTTGTAATGAAAAGTGCATTAGCTTGAAAGGAAGTAAATGAGTAGTGGAGTGCATTGCAGTGAGTTGTTGTCGCGCATCACTCCATTTCCCATAATTCCATAGGTGAGATCTCTTACCACATTTTTTTTTTATTTTTTTATCCTGAAAGAAAACAAGCGTTAGTATAGCCGAAGCATTTATTTATTTTCGATGTATGTTCATTCCTAAGATAGTTGAAGCTAAGAGCTAATCTCTCGTGGAGAATGTGCACCACTAGTTTTAGAATGTACATCGTGTGCCGAATGCTTGGCCTCGTATTGTGGCCCTATTATGCATACTTGAGGTGCATTGGATACTTCATGAGTGCAATTGAGGTCTTTGTCATCTCGCTGGTTAGCTTCTCGCAGCCTTTTTGGTTTCCAAATCCATTTCGTGGACGCTTGAATCGCACGTCTTGTTCCATTGATTTGTCCGTCTGTTGGTGTTGTCTTTGTTTCCGCTTGCATTCTAATTGTATATACATTTGCTTCTTTGCTTTGAGGACGAGTCTGTTTTGGCTTCATTATTCATCTTTTTTTATGTATTACATCCTCTTGAGTTTTTCTCACTTGCTTGGCTGCCTATGTGACTCTTTTGGGAATCCATATCTGATGTCGTCCTGTCTGAGCTTCGATTAAAGGCTTGGGGATCCATACTTGCAATAGTCCTTCAGGCATGGATTTTGGTGCCGCTGGTTTGGTGATTTCCGCTTCCTTTTGAAGAGTGAGTGCTGACTTCTCCTGATGTTGCATCTGATCCTTGCGTACCCATATGTATTTGTGTTGTCCTTGATATGAGTATCTCCTTGTTGTTTTCCAATATGGCAATCCTTTGGCTCGTTGAGGAGGTCCAAGAGGGTTGGTTTCATTTGTGGCTAACTCTTCCTCAACCGAATGTGATGATTTTGACTCTACCGCTGACATCGTTGGGCTTGACTTTTCTGTTGTTTCTAGATTGGTTCTCGAGATATTCTCTCTCGGACCATTTTTCAGTGTCTCCTCCTGGTATCTCTCCGAACTCTCGATGACCTTTGGTGAAGTTAAAAGCTTCTCTCCTAACAAACTGAAAATTTCCTTATGCCCTATTTTGGCAGAAATGTAGCCTTGAGCTAGGTTGATGCTTACCTCATTTTCAATGATCCAGTCTTGTCCTAGAATTAAGTCTTCTATTAAATCCTCATCTTTGCACACTAAGACTCTTTGTTCCATGGAGGAATTTCCTAGGTGGAGGGATACATTTGTTGTTCCAATGCATTCTAGGGTTTGACCTCCGATTCCTATCAATCGGGCGCTTGTGGAACTCATACTCAATTGCAAATTTTTTATGACTGTATTTCGTATGCAACTAAGTCCTGCTCCTGAGTCTATCAAGGTGTCTATCAATTTGTACTCTGTCTTGCCAATCCCTAGGTTTAGGTAAGGTTGCGTCTTGCACATACCCATGGTATCAGGATTATTGACTTGATAATTAGCCATAGGGATAGGCTCTTCTCCTTGGAGATACCGTTCATCCCGTTGCCTAATCCACTCTTTCTGTTTCCTAATACGCTCTAGTGCTTCTTGCCGAGCTTCCTCTTTAATTCGTTCTTCTTCCCTTTTCCTATTTTGGGCACCTACTAATCGTGCTAGCATTTGTTCTGTCAAAGGCTCCATGAATCGTCTCACTCTACATCCGCTGATGTAGTTAGGAAGGACATCTCCATCTAGGGTGGCTAGATTGACTGCACCACCTGTTGATATTCTATTTATGATCAAAGGTCCATATCCGCGTTTTTGTAGCTTCTTGGCATGTTGTTTTAAGGTGTATACTAAGACTAAGTCTCCCTCTTTAAGTCCCTTGTCTTTTATATGTGCATCATAATATGCTTTTTGTCTCCTTTTAGCTGCATAAATTCCTGCCACTACTTGTAACCTAGTCTCATGTAATTTCTCGATTTGGTCCAGTTGTTGGGATAATTCATGTCCGTTCCACTCATACTATTGGGCCACTTTCAATGTTGGTACCAAAAAGTCAATTGGAAAAATTGCATTTTGCCCATACACTAAGTTGAATGGGGTAGTTCCAATAGCCGTTTTATATGCAACCCGGAAGGCCCAAATTGCGTGATGCAACTGTTTGTCCCAATCTGACCTTCCATTATTGACAATCTTTGTCAATACTGTACACAGTACCTTGTTTGAACTCTCTGCTTGTCCATTGGCTTGGGGATGGTATGGGGCTGATTTTTTATGAATCACTAAAAACTCATTCATTAGTGACTCGATTACTTCATTGAGGAAGTGCGTTCCCCGATCACTCACAATCTCAATGGGTAATCCAAAGCGGGTGAAAATATGCTCGAAGAGAAACTTGGCAGTAGTTGCAGCATCATTCTTTCTAGTTGCTTTTGCTTCTACCCATTTGTTCAAGTAATCAGTGGCTACTATGATGTACTCCGCATGTGATCCTTTGGCTGGTGGGTTGATGGGTCATATAAAGTCAATACCCCATTTTGAGAATGCCCTTGCACAGACCATGGGTCTTAATGGCATGTCATCTCTCCTAATTGGGTATTTAGCTCTCTGACAGGTCTCACAGCTTCGTACATATGTTTCAGCATCCATATGTAGGGTTGGCCACCACAAGCCTGCAAAGAGAATCATTTTGACAGTTCTCTCCGCTGAAAAATGACCTCCTGCAGCACCTGCATGTGCCATTTGTAATATGGGTAAATATTCTCCTTCATGCACACATAACCGGAGTTGGTTGTCTTTTCCTCGCCTAAACAATTGTCTCCCCATGAGAATATAATCCTTGCTCATTTCTTCTAAGGATCTTTTTCTTGCCAAACTAGCTCCTGCTTCATGCTCTTTTGTTTTTAAGAATTTAACCAATGTTTTGCCCCAATTGGGTGCGATGGTTGAGAATGGTAGGGACATATGTTCTTCTGGGCTCGTCTCTTGACATTCTGCACAATTGCTTACGTAGTCATGAACATCCTTGGGCATGTCAGGCCAGTATACTCCTAATCTTTTTAGTTCTCGAATTGTTCCATGAATCCCTTGATGTGTTCTCCATTTGTTCACATGTGCTTGCTCAATTAGTTGTTTTTGTTCGTCCTCCTCGACACATCTTAGTAATACTCCATTGGGTTCCTTATAGTACACGCTTCCAGCAATAATGTGTAAATTCCTTGATTGGAGAATTTCCTTTTTGCTATTCTTGTTGATTGAGTGTTGTGGGCCATGGGTTAGTATAGGAATTAGTTTCTCAGCCCACTTTGGACATACTTCTAGGTTAAATAAATAAGCATCCGGGAGATCATCGGGCACTCCACTTGGTGGCTCTCCGTGTGTTAGCCTAGAAAGATGGTCTGCTCTTACGTGAGTGTTCCCTTTCTTTACTACCACTTCGAAGTTGAACTCCATTAGTAGTAAGAACCATCGTACTAATCTTCCTATGTTACACGGCTTATTGACTAAGAACAGTAAAGCTTGATGGTCTATGAAGAACTTGAACTTGTTGGCTAAGAGGTAGTGTCTGAATTTCTTCACTGCATAGACCATTCCTAAGCCTTCTCGTTCAGTAGTGGTATAATTTCGTTCCGCTTGATTCTAATTGTCTACTAGCATAGGCAATTGGATGATCAAGCTTCCCTTCATCAGCTGGTTGGGCTAGGATGCATCCAATGGCATAGTTAGAAGCATCAACATGAATATGAAAAGGCTTGCTCCAGTTTGGTGTTTTCAGAATTCGGGCTGTACTAAGCCTCTTTTTCAGCTCGTTGAATGCCTTCTCGCACTCTTCTGTCCAATTAAATTGAGTCAAGAGCCCATACAAGGGCTTTGCTATTATGGCATACATGTGAATAAACCTACGGTAATATCCACAGTGTCCCATAAAGGCTTGCACTTCCTTTGCATTCTTGGGTCTTGGTAGGTCTAGGATGACTTTAATTTTGTCCTCATCCGTAGATATTCCATTTCTTGAGACTATATGTCCTAAGATCTTTCCTTGCCTCACCATGAAGACACACTTTTCTGGGTTTAAACAGACTCTATACTGTCTACATTTGTTGAATATCTTCCTCAACTCGGGGATGTGATCGCATCTTTGATTGGAGTACGTGCAAAGGTCGTCTACGTATACTTCCATGTTTTTTTTCAAAAATTCCTTGAAAACATGACACATCAATCATTGGAAAGTAGCCGGTGCATTAGTGAGTCCAAAAGGCATCACTTAGAAAGCATACACACCCCATTCGGTTGCGAATGTGGAGAATCCATCCAGGAAACTATAGACCTCTTTTCCGGCTACCCTCTCCAATAGATGGTCCGTGATGGGTAATGGGTAGCTGTCACGTATGGTGGCCGCATTCACCTTCTTCAAATTTATGCACACTCTCAATTTTCCGTTTTTCTTAGGCACGACTACTAACGACGATACCCAACTCGATATGTTCTATCTCATATATGAATCCTGCCGCTAGTAGTTTGTCTATTTCTTCCTTAATTTTTGCTGCATAAACCTCATTATACGTATAAGGGCATTGTTTGGATGGTTTTGCGTCGGCCGTAATTGGTATTCGATGGGAGCAAATAATGGGTTCTATGCCTTTGAGATCCTTGTAGGTCCATGCGAATACATCTCGGTACTCTCGGATAAGGTGTATGAGTTCCTCTTCCTCCTCTTCAGATACATCTTTTCCAATATATGTGCACCGCTCTTCTCCGTCTACTACTGTTACCAAAATTTTTTTGGTTTGTTCTTTGTTGTCGTATGCTTCTCCGTCTCGTGCCTCTCATCTAGGCATTTGAATGGCTACTTTTCTCTCCTCTACTTCGTATTTTTTAAAATGTTCAGGAACTTCAAAAAGGGTTCGGCTCTACCTTACTCAAGTCTTCCCTCTGCCTGTGTATTGCCGGAGCACCTTCAATTGCTAAGATTTTTGTTGGTTCCTGTTCCTTCTTGTTCTGAATAGTGTTTAAGTAGCTTTCTTCGGAGTCAAATTTTGGTTCCATTTCTATGCTTTCATATTCCTCTTTCCATTCTTTTTCCAGGATTTCCCCTTCTTCTACTTCTTGAAGAACAACCATATAGAGATTTACATCATAGCCTTCCTCATCTATGCATTCGTTCATCGTCAAAAATTCTTCATTTACGCACACATCTAAGGTTGCCAAAATTTCCATCCATCCATGCGGCTCGAAGATCTCATCAGGAAAGATTTGAGGCATGTAATCTGGGTCTTCTACTGATCGATAGTTAGGGTGTCCTATCGGCCACATTTGTTTTTTACCCTCCTCTTTCTTCGCTTCTTTACACATCCATAACTGGGCATCTTCATGTATCCAAGATTGATCACTTGATCCAACACTGTGAATGGATAGGTCATCTCCTTCCTTGTGTACTGGATTCCATTGTAGTGGAGGGACATCTCGATAGGCAAACGTGTGCAAATTTATCTTGGTGGTGTTTCCTTGATGTTGCAGGTATAATGAATCTCTTCCCCAATCTTGTACTACCCGCATTTGTCTCATGAAGGGTCGCCCTAATATCATTTCATAGTTGTTTGCTTTCTCGAACTTACAAATAGCTAATGTATGTTCAAATTCTACTCCACAGGTAGTTAGTTTGATTTGTTCCAATATTCCTAAGGGTCTTTCCACATGACCGTCTGCTAATTGGAGTTTCATGCGTGTGGGTCGTAACGCAGGTTTTCCCCACTTTTCCCATATCTCCTTGGTGGCAATTCCTACACCGGCTCCCGTATCTAGAATAGCCTTGGTCATGTACCCATTGTGGGTGACAGGTAAACACATATTACCTTCATCTCCTTCACTAGATTCTCCCACTTTATCAACTGGGATTTGTATCGTTGATTTCCTTTCCTTTTTGTTTCCTTTTGTTTCTCCTTTCTCTGGTTGTGGTTCTAATTGGTTTGCTAACTGCCTCCATAATTGTGGTTTAAGTTGAAGCAACTCTTCCACCGTCAATTTGCATTGCACCTTTGTTTTCTTTAGTTCTGTTAAATTGTGTGAACTCTCTTCTGAGTTTCCTTTTCCCTTCCCAAGTACTGTGGGTGCTCGTATTATTATAGAGTCCTTTTCGTATTCTCCCATGTAATTAGGCAATGTTGAAATGCTCAAGGTTTCCTTTCTACCTCTATCGAGTCTTGATGCTTCCTCATATACTTCCTCCAGGTTGGGATGGGGTTGACAATCTTCCACATCTATTTCATCAAAAGGAGGCGGACTGACTCCATTCTTCTTCCATTGCTCTTCTCTAATTCTATTCCACAAGTCTTCTGGCAAATCTGCCTCGAGGTCTGGTATCATCGACACTGGTTCATCTTGTGCTTTCATTCGTTCACCTTGGTGATCTTCCTTTCTAGGTTCCTTATCCTTGGATTTGATGCATTCTTCGTATAGACCATGTGCAATCCTGGTCTCTGGTAAATTTGGGATAGTCTTTTCTATGGTTGCTTGTGCTACCTCGATAAGTTTCCTGCATATTGCCAATCTTTCTTTTTCTAATTCCCCTTGAGGGTAGAGTTTTTCATGTTGCTCTATATTTGGGCCCATTTTGATTCTAGCTTGGTAAGCTTTCAACCACATGTCCAAGTCGTCTGGCTTTGGGTCAGCTAGAATTGATCCTGGCTTCTCTTTCTCTGAGCTAATTCGTGGTGGCTCAGGGATCTCCTTATGAGTTTTTTGTTCTTTATGCTCCTTCAAGTCCTTAGTTTGTTTCTTACTGTCTTGACTCTTATTTCTGGCCCATTTATCTTTGAGTTTTTCTCATCTTTCCTTCCATTTTTGTACTCTTGTGTTTTGGGAGTTCTCACGTGGGTTCTCAGAATCCTCGACTACCTGAATTTTAGAGCCTATAGTTTTATTGCTCTCTTGTTCCTCTTTTGGTTGTTTTCCTTTTTGTTGCTTCTTTTGGGCTCTAGTAATAGCCTTTAGTGGTACAGTGTACTCCTTATCACTTCCAGATCCTTCTATGACCTCAATCACATTGATTGGTGCAGTATCTTGAGTTTTTGTCGGATTCTTAGGGCAATCTCTAAAAAGATGTTCTTTTCCGCAATCACTGCAATATCCTTCCCAGATCCTAGGTGGTGGAGGGTTGTAAGGTCGAGGGCATTCTCTAATGAAATGGTCTCCTCCGCATCTATAGCATGGTCCTCTCTGCATAGGTGGTCTAATAGGTGGTCTCACGGTTGGTTGTGCTTTAGGAGCCGTATACATTAAGGTGGCCGTCTCTGCTCCATAAGTCTTATCATAGCCCTCATATCCATAGTAAGCAGCATCATATGCGGATTTGTATTCTAACATGTTGGCTTCGTACGAGTAGTACTCTCCTGGAGGAGGTTCATATCCTGTGCTTGTTGATTCTACGTTGGTCATTGTCGATGCTGGTACTATGGCTCTTTCTAAGTTTTCTTCTGGTTGAGCATACTTTACCGATACTACTTGTTGAGGTTTTGACACTTGGGGTCCTAGCACTGGTTGTGGTGGTGGATATGGTGCCTGCTCGTATGGTCTCTAGTGTGGGATACGGGTTGTATCTTGGTATCTCTCTGCCTGGCTCCCTAGGAGGGTATCCATATGGTCTATACTGCGGTGGTTGAAAAGGGCGTGCTTGCCTATTGAAGGGACAGTTCTCAGTAGTGTGGTTGGTATATTTTTGTTCTATGTGGCAGCACCAAGAAGTTCCTTGTTGTTGCTGTCTGTGGTATGGATACATAGGTTGTGCACCAACCCCTCCTCGGACACACAAGTGTGTGGGGTGCTCTCCTCCACATAAGTTACATCTCCGTAGCATAGGCACTCTTTGAGCTGGGTTTTGGTAAGCTCTTTGCCCCTGGACTCCTAGTTTCTTTGCTAATAATTCTGCTAATTCTTCCATGTTACTGGAGTTGGATGTGACGGTGCTCCTTGAATCTTCTGATTTAGTGAGGTCGGATGTACTTTTAAGGTCCTCGGCTAGGTTATCTTCCAAATCAATGCACTCTTGAAGGCACTCACTCAATGTTTGTAGCCTCTTCACATACACTAGTGTTCTTAGAGTTCCGTTAGTGAGCCCATCTAAAAATAATGAAATCATCTTTTGTTGAGTAGGTCTCTCAGCCATTGGGCATCTATCCACATATTGATTGAATCTTCGGGCAGCAGTCTTCACAGTTTCATTAGGGTTTTGTTTAAAGCTATGGATTAAAGACGCAGAATTGTGTTTAATCCCTCTCTTTGTGAATTCCCCAACGAATTCTTGAAAGAACTGTTCCATATTTCCAAATTGATTTGGGTCTAAGGGTTGGAACCAAGTTAGAGCTGTCCTTGTGAGGGTGAGTCCAAAAGACTCATATTGCACAAAGAAGTCATCTACTTGCTCCGCTCTTAGAACTTGTTTAAATTCAGCGATATGATCATAGGGTTCCCCCAATCCATCATAATGGTTTCTCACACATTTAGCCACTTGGATAGGTCTCAATCTTCTCATTGGTTCAAGCGGTCTGGGCATTACAGGGAAGACTGGGGCAGCTGGTCGTATTAGAGGTATTCCAGGCTGTCCTCCTACCGGTGGTCGTGGTCTTACTGGTGGTCGGTACTGATTATCTATCCCTACGTGGGCCTGATTGTGTGTTTGCACTCCTGGAGTTGCAAACTATACGTGAGTACGATTGGGCACACTTCGTTGGCTAGTCTGTCCTGATGTGGTATGTTCCGTCTCTTGTTGATTCCCAAAAGGATTTTGTGAGGTAGTTGCCTGATCTCTCTGAGGAAATACAGGCGCACCCATATATCTGAGCCGAGCCCTGTCTAAGGCACTCACAGGCCAATATCTCCTTTGATCCTTATCCAAGTATGTGAGTCTAGTTTCATCATCTAGGTCTTTCAGCTTGTAGAATGTCATGGGGCTTTCTTCTCTCCCTGGAACAGGTAAGTCTGTTTGAAGCAACAAGTCTGATCCGTGGATCATATAGACCTCCAACAAGTAGTCGTCTTGAGGTATCAAATCTCCTCTCAAGACCCGTGATACTTGAGACCTGCCCCTAGGGGTAGTCACAAACTCTTCAGGGTGTGTTCTTTCGGAGTTGTCTGGGTCCGCAAACTCTCCCCTTTTGTTGATCCTCTCAGGAAATTCAGTCACAATATAGATATGACCAATTTTCTCTACATATGCACCTCCCTCGTACTTGACAACAGGTCTGGGTACAATTGTGGCATTCAGGGAAGTTACCATCCTAGCCACAGATCTATTTAAGCCATCCAGGTAGATAGGGATCTCCTGGGCATTAGTGGACACATACTATAAGGAGGTACGGTAATCTCCTTCAACAGTAGACATGAAATTCCTACTCGGTGTTGGAGCCTGCATGTCTTCCGAAGCCATGGGCATTTCCTCCTCTGAATCACTAGAAGTCTCTGAGTAGATGGAGTGATAACTAACCTGGGCAGCACTTCCCACAGAAGATATGACGCTTCTTCGGCTACTTAGCACTCTTCTTGACCTCAAGTTCATTCACCCTCCTAAGTCTCTCTATATGTCTCCGAGATTCTCCTTGAGTGGCTCTCCTAATGCCTCAAATTGCGTGACAGAATGTTAGTGCAAATCTGGATGATACCACTTCCAGGCGATACTGCACTAGGCGATACTGCCTCGACCACGATACAATACTTGATGTTAGCACGATACGATACTGTCTACAGCAGGCGATACGATACCGGATGACTGCCATGATACGACACCAAAAGTGGTATCGCGATACAATTCCTGGTAAGGAGATGATACGATACCAGAACAGGTGGCGATACAATACCACCAGCTTGCACGATATGATACCAACTTGGAAGCAGACGATACGATACCACTACTGCTCACGATACGATACTAACTTGGTATCGCGATACTACTTAGGCAAGCAGACGATACGATACCACTGCTACTCACGATACGATACTAACTTGGTATCGCGATACTACTTAGGCAAGCAGACGATACGATACCACTACTGCTCATGATACGATACTAACTTGGTATCGCGATGTACCTCTTGTCAATGGGACGATACGATGCTTTGGTATGGTATCGCGATACTTCCCTAGGAAACACGGCGATACGATACTTAATATGGTATCACGATACTACTTAGGAAAGCAGATGATACGATACCGTAATATGTACCGATACGATACCTAGGCAATGTGAGATCGCGATACCAACTCTGGGGACACGATACCAAGACTGGTATCCAACGATACGATACTTCGACGAGTATCGCGATACAAGGGAGTTTTGGTATCGTGATACCAAATCTCAACCGATCGCAATACTCAAGCCAAAAAAGCCTCCAAATACAAAATTTTTTTACCCCCTTGCTTCTCTTCCGACCCCCCACACATCTAGCCTACTGCCTCTCTCCAGAAAGCAAGAAAAACAAATGGTTTTCCTCCCCGCGATACCAAATGCGCACTTAATCACACGTTTTCTCACTTTTAAAGTATTTTGGTCAAATAAACTTTGAGAAATCTTACCTTTGTACTGTATTGCTTGCACTTTGGGCTCAAAACCTAGCTTTGAATGCCTGCTCTGCACGATACTAAGCGCGCGATACCACACGCTGCTCTTCAGACGATACCAGAACACCAACCAGTGTCAAATGAGCCAATTTTTTTGGTTTTTATACTTTTTTGGACAAAATTTGATCCTAGCTAATTTTAGGTGATTTTTTGGACATTTTTGGTGGTCTCAGCCTACTCCTACTTCACCTCTCTTCACTCCTCCTTCTCTCCCTTCCTCCTAACCCTAAACCTAAAACTTATCACACACACCTCCGGGATGTGAAGCAACAAGTGCTGAAGTGATTGACTACTTGCCACAGGACAATTTCACCTCTACAAGTATGATTCTATCACACTCGATCTATAACCATCACGAAGGCACCTCGGTAGAGTGTTCCCCGGCAACGGTGCCAAAAACGTGTGTACTTGTGTCATAAAGACTCAAGGAGTTGTGCCAATGAGACTGTACCTCAATTGCCACACAAGTGCGTATAGTGGGAAAAACACACATTTAAATGTCAATCCGATCGAACGACCTAACCAAGTGTATGAAGACGTGTGCACACGTGATGGAAAATGAAGTGGCAAAGCTTGCATGCATGAGAAAAGACTAATCCACCTCTCACACTCACTGGAATGCTGAAAGTGTCTGCCACGATACCTCTTACAGTAGTTTTTCAAAAAATCGAGGATTTCTCCCAGCTCTGAACTCCGAATATAGGCAATAGGGTACTCGTTTCGAAGCTCTCGACGAGACGCATCTAGTGGAAGTAATTTCACTCGATTTTGATCACTCTGCTTTAAGTTATGACCAAAATGGTGAATGGCAGGAAGTGCCCACACTCACGCCACAACTCCTACTAGTTCGCACACACACTACAGTAGCTCAAAATCAATGGGGAGGGGTAGACAACAGTACTACACACACATTTCAAACAATGCACACACATACAAGACCAAAAAAAGGATCAA
Organism: Ceratopteris richardii; assembly: GCA_020310875.1. Classification (NCBI taxonomy): domain Eukaryota; kingdom Viridiplantae; phylum Streptophyta; class Polypodiopsida; order Polypodiales; family Pteridaceae; genus Ceratopteris; species Ceratopteris richardii. The sequence goes on along the minus strand of CM035421.1, from coordinate 74,303,102 downwards.
AATCTGCAAGGAAGAGGCAAATTCGAAATTTCAGAAGAGCTCCTTCTTCACAATGGCAAAAAGTCCCTACAAAGAGTCATAAAGTGACTTATATACATGTGCCCTAAGTTTGGTCCTTTCATACAAGAGACCGGCACTTTATTAATAGAAAAGTGAATTTCCTACTAATTTACAAGGGATATTTTACAACAAATTGGGATTATGCAACTAGAGGACTCCTCGAGTGCATTTACATGGCTTGAGGGAATTCTCTGAGACCTTGAAGAAGAAAAATTGTGCCCGTTAATTTGAAAATTTTGGGGCTCTTCACATATGTTCCTTTGCTCTACAACAAGTGGTGTCTCATATTGATAGGAATAAGCCTCACTATACTCTGGTGACTCTGTGTAATAAGCTTGTGGACTACCTTCATGGGAGTAGTCTGAACTTTGAGCATGGGAGTCATTTTCTGAGACCAAAGGGGTTAGTGGCACCAGTTCTCTATTAGGGTTCTCCTCTACCACTGCATACTTAACTAGGATCACATTGGTAGGAGCTGGTGGTTGGTTTCCTAGGATTGCTTGTGGCTTGTATGGTGCCTGGTATTGCTGTTGTGGTCTATGATATGGCTGTTGGTATTGATTTTGATACCTGCCCTGCTGGTAAGGTTGCTGAAAATTTTGTCTGACAGCCTGCCTATTGTAGGGACAATCTTGAGCCATATGATTTGTGTATTTCCTCTCAATGGTGAAATATAGAGCATTAGGATTTCCTTGGGGTTGAGCCATCATCGGACAAACATTAGCCATGTGGTCTCCTCCACAATTATAACATTGCCTCAATGAGGTGACCCTTGGTGTTTGTCTATTTTGAACTCCTAGCTTCTTGGCCACCTGCTTAGCTATCTCATTTATCTCTGTGGAGGTTCTAGAGGTATGACTAATAGAACTGTTAGAGTCCTTATAGAGTTTGGACAATTCTAGCTCCTCACCCAAGTTGTCTTCTATGTCAATGCACATGCGCACACACTCTTCTATGGATCTAGGCTCTTTCAAGTACACACATGACCTTAACTTTGTGCTCAGTAAGACATCTAAAAACAAGGCCATTTGTTTGGCCACTGTGGGTAATTCAGGCATAGGGAATCTTTCTAGGTACTATCTGAACCATCTTCCTACAAGTCGCACTGTTTCTTGGGGTGTCTGCTTAAAGCTGTGGATCAAGGATGATGTGTTATGGCTGATACCACTCTTGGAAAATTTGACAATGAATTCTTCTAGCAATTCACCTATCTATCGATAGTTGCGACTATTCAAGGGTTGAAACCAAGCTAAGGCGGTACCCTTAAGATTCAAACCAACTGCCTCGAGCTGTGTGAACAAGTCCTCAACCTGTTCAACTCTTAACACTTGTTTGAACTCGACCACATGATCATAAGGATCTCCAAATCCATCAAAATAGTTCTTCATGGCCTTGACCACTTGAGAGGGTCTAAGGGTTCTCAAATGCTCGTTGGGTTTGGGCACTAGAACTCATGTTCATCTCTTTGATGCCTATGTGCTCTGTGTCTCTCTCTTTTCGATCTTTCACCCTCATGTCCTGATCTGTCTGTGCCCACAGTGTGCCCAAAGATTACCTTTGGTCTCGCTCTAGTTCTTTCCCTGTGAGTTTCATGAGCCTTGGATGATCCTGCTCCTTGGAGACCATGGGAAGCACTAGATCTGAGGGGAGGGAAAATTGATTCACCTGGCCAAGTGTATGCATGCCTATCCTGCTCTGTTACCAAGAACATTTTCTTAGATGTGTGATCTAGATAGACAACTTTCCCTGGTGTCTCGGGATCCTTGAATTCATAGATGGTGACTACTGGGTTGGGTTGGGCTGGCTTGGATCTCCAAAAGGCTTCCTCTGTTTCTCTATCCAAGAATAATTCTATGCTTTTGTGTCTTGAGGAATCCATTCTGGAGTGAGCACTCTGGTCAAAACAGATTTTCCTCTAGGAGTCTTGGATTCTCGTCCTAGGTCTCCTTGCTCTAGGTCTCCTAGCTCGTTCTCAAGAATGATATTTCCAAACTCATCTCTCCTATCAGGTAAGTTGGTAACCACATACATGGTTCCTCCCTTCTCAATGTATGAACCCTGTTTGAACTTGACCAATGGGTGTTCCAGTCCAAAGCGTTGATCTGGATTTTTGAGTTGGACCACTGATCGTCTTAGGCCATCCTCATAGATGCGTGCACCTAGTTGGTTGGTCCTGATATACTCCAATTGTGTTTTATAAGGACCTTCTGGTGTCTGTAAACAAGAAGTACCTGAGCTACGTGTGGGTCTCTCCATGTTGAATGATATTTCTGAGTCACTTGTGTCGAAAATTAGCACGTAGGGATAACCACTTAGTTGTTGTGCCCAAGACTTAGCTGTATGGTTGTCACTAGCCTTAGATGATCTAATGCTTTGCCTATCCTTGCCTAAGTGACTGCAGATCTTAGGTTCATAAGATTTGTCTACAAGTCCAAAATTCCCCCTTGTATTGCTCAAAATCCTTTGGAACTCCTTAGTTTCCTAGTCCACCCGAGGGTCAACTTCAAAATATTATATCTAATAATCCCCACGAGCTTTCCAACAAACCCAAAATCATAGCAAACGGATTTCGTATGAGAAAGTTATGCCAGTTTAGGGTTCTAGGGTTTAAAATAGGGAAATAGGACCTCTCTGGGATTGCTTCAAAATAGGCGACACATGACACTTAGTAAGTATTGGTGATACTTAGAAGCAAACGACACATGATACTTGGAATTCCATGACACACGATATCTGAACTAAACGATACACGACACTTGGGAAATATTGTGACACTTGACCTCCACGACACTTGACACTTAGCTGATGTTGCAACACTTGATGTCCACGACACTCGACACTTCGCAAATATCGCGACACTTGATGCCCACGACACTCGACACTTAGCAGATGTCGTGACACTTGATGTCCATGACACTCGACACATGAGGGATTCGCGACACTTGAAGGTCACAGATATCGCGAAACTTGCTTCAGACGACACTCGACACTTGTCAGATGTTGTGATGTGACACACGACACCGGGCCCTGAGCATGAAACTCGACACCTGCAAAATATCACGAAACTTGGCCACACGACACCAGGGTATCGCGACACTTGGATATCGCAGATATCGCAACACTTGGAGGTCACGATACTTGTTAGATATCATGACACTCGAAGGCCACAGATCTCACGACACTCGGAGGTCACAGATATCACAACACTCGGAGGTCACAGATATCGTGACACTCGTAGGTCACGACACTTAGATTTTTTTTGAGTCCAAATTCAAAAATTTTTGCAAATATGAGTACCTTGTGTGCTCCTTGTCACTCCTATGTGTCTGTAGATGCAAAATCTCTCTTCAAACCCGCGATATCACACTCACGACACTTGGCATAGGTCTTGTAATGTCCGAGACTGATTACTCAATTTTTTGGGTATTTTGGTAGTATTTCTCCAATGTTTCAGCTCTGTACCCCCTCTAAGCTTCTTGCTCGTAGCCACAAATGAAAAACGAGGTGAATATACTCTAGAAAATGGAAAAAATTGAGAAGGTGGGTGGATATGGTGATGATGATGAAGATGAAGGAGAAGAAAAAATCAAAAACTGAACTGAAAATGGTGTTTCTTTTACCTTCCAACGTTGCTACTCTACGTCTTACTGTCACACGCTCGTCCTCCAAGCTCTCTCCCCAACAACGGCGCCAAATTCGGTGTCACTCTAGCACAATGGCAAGTACCAACATGAGGAGCTTCACCTCATAAATGTCAATCCATGGAGATGTGAGGACCGGTATGAAGACCATGAGCAAGTGATGGCACAAGTGCGTGAGTGAAAGCACACAAGCATGCACACACATCCACACACATGTGCATAAGCAAGAACAAAGAGTGGAACAATGGAAGGACTTCGATTACAAAAGAGCTCCCTTAAAAAAGCTCAAATCTACAAGAAGCTAACCAAAACTGAGCTATCCAGCCCTTTTTATAGTTTTTTGAGTAGTTTTGGCCCTGTCTAGACCTAGTGTCCGACCTAGTTAAAAATTAGGTTCTAGGGCTTATTTGGGGGCTCAAACGGAGTCTAAAAAATATGAAAATTGGTAGGATGATGCTTCTAATACTCCTCAAGCTCGAGAAATCCTCAGCTTGCACACAATGGAGTTGAAAAAATGGAAAATGGTATTTACAATGGTTTTTAGTGATGAAAATCACTATTTTTGTAGGAATTTCTTTTGAAAATTTGACATGTGCTTCTTGGAGCTCCCTATATGCTCCATCTTCTTCTGTGTCTACCTCTTTGATGTGCTCCTATGCTTTGTCCTTGACCTTGAGCTTCAACACAAGACAATGAAAAACTACTTTGATGGGTCAGGAGATCCTTATGGTCATGTGCCTAAGTTCAAACAAGTGTTAAGAGATGAACAGGTTGATGAATTGTTCACCCAGTTGAGGCATTTGGTTTGACCCTCAAGGTTACTTCTTTAGCTTGGTTTTAGCCCCTGAAGAGTTGCAACTACCAAAAGATATAGGTCAACTACTAGAAGCATTCATTGTAGAATTTTCCAAGAGTGGTAGTAGGCATAACACCTCATCCTTGATCCACAGTGTCAAGCAATCACCCCAAGAAATAGTTCGGCTAACAGGTTGTAGATTTGAACAATATGTGGAGAGATGCCCAACACCTAAATTACCAACACAAGCAAAACAAGATTCCTTGTTTTTAGTTGGACTTCTAAGCGAGAAACTTAGATCACACATATCTCAAGGAGCTAAACACACCAGATCAATGCTTGAGAATGTGTATTGACATAGAAGACAATTTGGGTGAGGAATTAGAATTGTCCAAGCTCTATAAGGATTCTGACAGTTCTGCTAGTCATTTTTCCTGACCCTCCACTGAAATAGAGGAGTTAGCTGAGAAGGTTGCCAAGAAGCTAAGAGTTCAAAATAGATGAACAACTAGGGTCACCTCATCAAAGCGATGTTATACTTGGGGAGTGGACCACATGGTTAACATATGCCGAATTCAAAACTAGAACATGAGAGAAGTGAATGCTCCATATTGCACTATTGAGAGAAAATACACAAACCATACAACTCAAGATTGTCCGTATAATAGGCACGCTATTAGAAAAACTTATCAGCAACCTTACCCACAAGGTAGCTAGCAAAACCAATACGAACAACCACATTATAGGCCACAACAACAATATCAACCTCGATACCAACAAAAATTATAGTCACCATATAAGCCACAACCGGTCCTAGTGCCAATAACTCCTTTGGTCTCAGAAAATGACCTTTATGCTCAAAGTTTTGACTCCACCCATGAAGATAGTCCACAAGCTTGTTACACAGATTCACGTGAGCATAGTGAGACTTATTTGTATCAATATGAGGAACTACCTATGGAATGGAATTGGGAGCCAAACTACTCTAATTTCATGTATACGAATCCTAATCCTAGGCCCAAATTGAGACAAATGAGACCACAAGCCCCTAGAGGACCATGTTTTAGATATCAGGGCAACCATTTCATTCGTGAATGTCCCCACCCACCAGCTTTGAGACAAGGACAGAACATCATAATATAAGGATTTTGTCTTGAGTGCAGTAAAGAACATCTCCCAAGAGATTGTCCAAGGAAACCCTCTAGTGCACCCAAGGTTACACCCATTAATGTGGTAGGCTTAGTGGTGGATTCAAGTTCAAGTAGCATTAACATGGATCCTATACATGCAATCACTAGGTCACAAGCCTGAAAATTGGTTAAGCCAGCTGAACAATCAGAGTCAAGTGAATTAGGAGAGCAAAGTAGGAGGAAAACAAGAACATGGAAGGATACCATGGAGAAGACCAATCATAAGTGGGCTAGAAAGTTATCCAAACTAGAAGAAAGCTTGATAGACACAAAAACAAAAATTGCAGACATTTCTTCTCAAAACCCCTTGCATGCCAAAAATTCATCCACTCTACTTCGTCCCACCCAACCACCCATTGTAAATAGACCACACCCTAGGTCAGTTCTTGCAAATCCCACCCCAAGATGCCTAGACATGATGTTCAACATGGTTCTAAAATGGGTCCCTATAGGGAGGAATACTTAGTTGTCATACAACCATCAATTGAGTACATCAATTCAAGATCAATGGATACTTCCCAAGAAAGATTGCATCAATGACTCCAAGTAACATCAGAAGCCTCAATGTGCAAAAGCCATGTTCCCTTGGCATAACCCTATCTTTTGCACCATTCATGTCATGCATTTCCAAAGTATGCATTAATATAGGGCCACATTACAAGGTCTTGCATAGACACAATTGAGAATCCCAAGCACATGAGAAACATTTGACATATGTAAAATATTTTATTGATACTAACCTTTCTTCTTGTTTTCTAACAATATTCCAAAAAAAAAAGAAAAGAAAAGAGAAAAAGAAGGGACAGGATGATGCACTTGAAGAACCTTATTAGTAAACCATCAACAAGGACTTCCATCAACAATGAACAACAAGCCAATGATCAATCACAGTGATGGGATTACAATAGGAAAGGATGATTATCGACCGACCTTTCATAATGGTGAGAATCCCCTACATTGGCAACACTATAACAATGATAGATTACGAAACCTCTTCATGAGCATACCCTTGAGCACTTAGCTCAAGACCCAACTTGTTGCACCATATTTGTTACAATGCATTCCCCAAGTCAGCATGCATAGGGCCACATTACAAGGTTGTGCACAAAGCACATATTTTCTTCAGCCCATGCACTAACACACTTACCCATCATTCATTATGGTAATGAGTACTTAGCATGATAATCATGATAACCATGTTTGAAAGAACTAGAGGACATCAAGATTACATCATTAGTACCTATGAAGCAATTCATAGCTAACAATTGCTCAAAATCAACATGGACAACCTCTTTTGAGCAACTAGAAATTTTTGCAAGCTCACAAATACACCATCATGCTGGAATCCAAGGAAGAAGTACATACAAATTGACTAAAACTTGCAACAGATAGCAGTGACAAAATGAAGAATAGGACAATCCACCCTACTACATTTGGAAGATAGACCGCTCTTGTTGATACATGATGGACACTACATCTCCACGTACTACATGGAACACCCACTCCAACAACGGTCTCTCAAGGACGACAAACTCGAGAGGGGGGAGTGTTGGAACTCAAGGTCAAGCATGTGGTGCAGGAATGCATCAAAGAAGTGGACATACAAGAAGAGGGAGCATGTAGGGAGCTCCAAGAAGTACATGTCAATTTTTTCAGAAGAAATGCCTATAAAAATAGTGATTTTAATCACTAAAAACCATTGTAAATATCATTTTACATTTTCGCAACTCCATATTGTTCAAGTCGAGGAATCCTTGAGATTGAGTATTAGAAGTACCTACATATCAATTTTCATAATTTTTTGACTCCATTTGAGCCCTCAAAGAAGCCTTAGAACCTAATTTTTAACTAGGCCAAACAGTAGGTATGGATAGTGCCAAAACTAGTCAGAAAACTATAAAAGGAGCTAGAAAGATCATTTTTTAGGTTAGTTGTTTAGTAGTTTGTTAGAGAGTTGGTTGTTTAGAGATTGAAGCTTTTGCAAAAGAGTTCTTTTGCAATTGAGAACTACCATTGTTCCTATCTTGATTATCTTGCCTTATGTGCATGTGTGTGTGCGTGCATGTACATGCTTATCACTCACATTTGCTCACCTAAATTGCTCAGGATCTTCATATCCTCCTCACATCTTCGTGCATTCACAAGTAAAGGAGGTGGTGCTCATGCTTGGGCTACAACATATAAAACAAGTTTTACCTTGATGAGCCATGTTATTCCCTTTGCCATTCTTGCCCTTTCTTGAAGATGATGCCTTGCTATCTTCTTCTGAATCTGAATCTTCTTCCTTGGAATGCTTCCACTTGTTTTTTCCTCCTTTCCCCTTCTTGCAACTCTTGCCTTTGCTAGTGTATAGGACATGTGAGATAACATCCTTCTTGGAGATGTCTCCTATGGCAACCTCTTCTGCCACTAGGTGTGGGATCAAATCCTCAAGAGTTGGTAGAGGATCTCTATATTAGATGGTCGTAATGAGAGGTTTCCACTTGTCTTCCCCTCTCAGCCCATTGAGAGTAATCTACACAAGGTCTTCCTCATCTACTTTGTAGCCAATTGATGTCAATTGCTCCCTCAACTCCTTCACCCTCAAGGTGTAGTCAACAATAGATTGACCACTACCCTTCTTCAAAAAATGAAGTTCATTCTTAAGTTGCATCTTTTTGCTTCTTGTGGAAGTGGCATATATCTTCTCTAAGGCCTCACAAACATCTCTAGCATGATCAAAATCAGCTCTATGACCAACCATAGTGTTAGAGATTACCTATGATATATAGAAGATAGCTCTCCTATTCCTTTCCTCCCAATCCTTCAACATCTTCAATTCTTGATTGGTGGTCTTTGTATATTTGGGATCTACATCAGGCTTACCTTCATCTCCACACACAATAGGCCATAAAACTTTGTTCATGAGGTAGTTCATCCATGGCTTGTAGTTGTCTTTGTCAAGCAACTCCATCTTTTGACGTAGATCTATCATAATGAATGGGAAATTAAGGTTACACTAAAATGTACCTCTTATGTCCAAGCTTTTGTGTCTTCTCCTAAAGCCTTCAAAGGATATTTCATGCTCTGATATCAGCTGATGGAGTTTAATCCCTCATATTTTCACACTAGAAGTGAAATGAACCCAATACCTAGGTTCCTTCATACACCTTTTCTGCTACACTCCAACATAACTCTGATTCACCTGCCTTACGATAATCCAAATCACCTAATCTTTTAGATATACTTAATATGTTTCATAAGATTTTTGATAAGCTATAGAACACCTCAAATGGATCTGTTCAGGTTAGTCAACAACTCTGTACAAAAAAAGACTATGTAGATATGTAGGATATGTACATTAGGGAGAAAAATGGACCCTGCATGGGCCTTGTAAGGATCCCTAATTTTTGGGATTAAAGAGCTTAATATGTGAGATTAAGAGTCCAGTTGAAACCACTACTGGTACTGGAAAATAAAATAATATTTGTTGTAAAGTTCTCTATGAACTCTCAGATCGTGATAATTTATGACCTTTGGATTGGGTTGATCAACGGTATATGTTCAAAATTTTGAAAAGTAGAGAGAGAGTTGGGACAGTAGCTCTGCGCACTATCTGCAACATTTCTACCCATTAGATTGGCTTCGATCGGATGCTTGGCCGCAAACGGGGCTGAGCTCATCTCGTGTGACCTGCGACAGTAGCTCTATGCTCTTTCTATAGATTTTCTAGCCATTAGATCGGCTTTCATCGAACGCTTGGCCGCAAATGGGGCTGAGCTCATTTTGCGAACTGACGACAGCCATCGGATCATTCTTCCCATCTAAGGGTCATTGTTAAAAGGCGCCAATCTCCTCTCTATGATCAATGTCAGCCATGGGATCTTGGTTCCATCCAATGGCCAACGATTCAGGCGCTCTTCCATCCCAAAATTCAAATTGAAGCGTGGATTTTCAGCTCGATCTAACAATACAGATGGATTGGCGCACTTCGCAATCATTGCTTTGATCTTGGCCGCTTGTACTCAAGTCAATGGAAGGGTTGTCAATCACTGCCAAGCTTTTCAAAACAACTCTCAAAGGAAACCCACGAATTCTCTCCGGTTTTCTCATGTTTGACTAGAGAAAAACAAGGGAAGCCTATGCCTAGCCTATGTGATTAAGCCACTAGACTGTGTCCACCACCCTCTTCTCATTGGCCCATCCTTAATCACTCACTAATCTAAAGGCCCATGCAGGGTTCATTTTTTCCCCTAATGAGAAATTAGGGTTATAGAGATACACCAATTTCTCTCCACATAAAAATGATTTCAAGAAGCCCTCTTGGGGTAACACTATAAGCTACAGAATGCACTTTAAGTCTCTTGAATTGGACATGTATACAACGAGTTACAACTATTATAGGCAAACTATGTCTATACCTAGAAGAGACTAGAGGTGGTCTAGGCTTGATAGCTCCTCCTTACTCCTCCCCTATGCATGTAACACCTTCCTCAACATTTTTTCCTAGCTTGGACTGCTGCATGTTAGCTCCTTGAGCCTCCTTGAGTATATGTGTCTTAGTCTTCAATGACCTACAAGATTTCCATGCATTTGGTGTCTCTTCACCTCCTTTTGTAGCGTTTGGATGCCTCTCCCTACCCTTCCACTGCCTTAGAACTATCTTTCCCAAACTTTCCCAAGCTTGCCCGACCTTGAGACTGCCCTAACTGATCTAAGTCGTGATGTTTGTCCAAATTAAGGTCTTTTGACTCCTTTGTTCACCTAAAGCTTGCATAGTTCACACTTTCAACAACATACACATACACATACACATACACAAAAACTGATGGGCATATTTTTCTTCTTCAACGTCTTAGGAAATTCCCTCAACTTATGTCAATGCACTAGAGGAGTCCTCTAGATGCATAATCTCAAATCATTGTAATATATTCCTTATAAAATAGTAGGATAATAGAGATTAGTCAATAAAGTGCCGGTCTCTTGTGTGAAAGGACCATTTTTAGGGCACATGCATATAAGTCACTTAGTGACTCTTTGTAAAGACTTTTTGCCATTGTGAAGAAGGAGAGCTCCAAAATTTCAAATTTGCTTCTTTCCTGCAGATTTTCATCTTCTCTATGATTTTTTGTGTGTGTGAGAAGCTTGGAATGTGTGTGTAGGACTGTTTTCTACCCCATCCGCTCACTTTTGAGCTACTGTAGTGTGTGTGTGAGCAAGTACGAGTTGTGGAGTGAGTGTGTGTGTTTCCCGCCATTCACTATTTCTATCATAACTTGAAGCATGGTTGTCAGAATCGAGTGGCTCCAATAGAAGCGTCTCCTCGAGAGCTTCGAAAGGAACCCACTATTGGCCATATTCGGAGTTCAGAGCTGGGAGAAATCCTCGATTTAGTGAAAACTGCTGTAAGTGGTGTCGCGGCAGACACTTTCAGTAGTTAAGTGAGTTAGAGAGGTAGGTTAGTCTTTTCTCATGCATGCAAGTTGAACCACTTCACTTTCCATCACGTGTGCACACGTCCTCATACGTTTGGTTAGGTGGGTTCGTCGGATTGACAAATAAGCATGTGTCGATTCCCCACTATACACACTTGTATGGAAACCGAGATTTAGTCTCCTTGGCACAAGTCCCTAAGGGTTCGTGACTTAGGTACACAAGTTTTGGCACCGTTGCTGGGAACACACTCGATCAAGGTGCCTTTGTGATGGTTATGGTTCTAGAGTGACAAAATCGTACTTGTAGGAGTGAATTCATTTAGTGGCAAGTAGTCTACACTTCAGCACTTGTTACTTCACATCCTGGATGTGTGTAATGAGTTTTTAGGTTTAGGGTTGGAGAGAGAGAGGAGAAAGAGTTAGGGTTAGGCTAGGAAGAGAAGTGGAGTAGGAGTAAGTCAAAATTATCAAGAAAGAAATTTCCAAAAAAACTGCCAAATTAGTGTAGTTAGGCTTCAGTCACTGAAAACTATAAAAACCAAAAAATAGAAGTTCATTTGACACTTGCTTCAGTTTGGTACCGTCTGAGAGTAGCGACTAGTATCGCCGGTTTGGTATCGTGCAAATAGGGCCCCTACACTTACCTAGTGAGCTCAAACTTTAAACACAGCAACCTAAAGGTGAGTTACATTCAAACCTTAATCCCAAAAAATCTAAAAATTTGCACTTACACGTGATTGAAGTCCCATATGGTATCGTGGGGTGGGACAGAGTGTTTTGAGGAATTCTCTTTGTGAAACAGGGGTGTAGGACGGAAGAGGGGTGAGAGAAGAGCCACAAGGTGAAAAAATTTTTGAATTTGGAGGTGATTTGGTTGGAGTATCACGACCGGTTGAGTTTTTGGTATCGCGATACCAAAAATTCCCTTGTATCGCGATACTCGCCGAAGTATCGTATCGCCAGTTGCCAGCTGTGGTATCGCGATACCATTTTTGGTATCGTATCACATAGTTGGTATCGCGATCGCGATTTTCCAAGTGGTATCGTATCGTGGTCCACTTTGGTATCGTGTCGTCTCGGGCACGATATCGTATCGTTGACCTAGCAGTATCGTATCATGTTGAATTTTAGTATCGTATCGTGGCTAATTTTGGTATCGTATCGTGAAAAGGTTTGGTATAGTATCGCTCTCGGAATCGATATCGTATCGTGCACCCAAGATCGTATTGCCGACTCTTGTGGTATCATATCGCCTAGTGTAGAGGTATCATATCGCCTTTGCTTATAGTATCGTATCGTCTAGTCTTCTGGTATTGTATCGTGGATTCCCAAAGTATCCTATCATGAGCTTATTTGGTATCATATCGTCAGAGAGCCTAGTATCGTATCATCCTGAACTGGTATCATATCGTCTACAACTTGGTATTGCCTAGTTCAGTATCGCCAAAGTGGTATCATCCAGAACACTTTGTGCAATTCCAAGGGTAAATTTGAGGCATTTGAGGAGCCACATAGGGAGTGTTTTAGAGGCCAAGATAGCCCCAGGAGAGTGGATGAACTTGAGGTCAGGAAGGGTTCTAAGTAGCCGAAGAAGTGTCATATCATCCGTAGGAAGTACCGCTCAGGTCATTCACCGCTTTGTCTATTCAGATACCTCTAGTGACTCAGAGGAGGAGATACCCATGGCCTCATAAGACATGCAGGGCCCTATTCCTGGGAGAAACTTCATGACCGCTATAGAAGGAGAATACCGCACCTCTTTGCAGTATGTTTCTACTAATGCCCAGGAGATTCCCATCTACCTGGACAATTTAAACAGATCTGTGGCTAGGATGGTGACTTCCTCAGACTCAACAATTGTGCCCAGACCTACTGTCAAGTATGAAGGTGGAGCATAGATGCACAAGTTGAGTCACATCTACATAGTGACAGAATACCCAGATTTGATCAATGAAAGGGGAGAGTTAGTAGGACAAGAAAACTCATGGAGACTGAACCTTGAGGAGTTAGTAGTCACTGGAAGTCTATTTGATCCATGGATCAGACTTGTTACTTCAAACTTCCTCATCGGCTCAGGGAAGAGAAGAAAGTACGATGACATTTTACGATCTAAAGGATCTGGAAGACGAGTCTAGAGTAACATACCTAGACAAGAACCAAAGAAGGTATTGGCTGGTGGATGCCATAGATAGATCTTGACTAAAGTATATGGGTTTGCCTGTATTCCCTCAGAGAGAGCAGGCAACCACCTCTCAGAACCCCTTGGGAACACAACAAGAGGCAGAGCATACAATGTCGGGACAAACAAGCCAACGGAGTGTTCCAAACCGAACTCATGTGCAATTTGCAACACCCGGAGTGCAAACACACAATCAAACCCACCCTGGAGTAGGTAATCAATACCGACCACTAGTAAGGCCATGACCACCAATAGGAGTGCAACCCGGAATACCCCCAATTAGACCAGCAATCCCTGCCTTCCCAGTTATGCCTAGACAGCCAAAACCCATAAGAAGATTAAGACCTATTCAGGTGGCCAATGTTGGGGCTTCACTCACTAATTAGGCATTGATATATGAAGACATATGGAGACATATGATGGAGGAAAGAAGAAGTGAAGGAAAGACCTACAGAAAATCAAGCCTAAGTGAAGGGACAATTTCACTATTGTAAATTAGTGCAACATTAGAGTCTAGATTTGTAATTGATCTTTAGAACTTACGAGTTCAAGTCTAGATGAATGTAAACCATAGGTATATAAGTTAATTTGAGTCAGAAACATGTATGAGAGAACTCAATTTTGTAGTTTGAGGAAGTAGAGAAAAGTCGTGTAATTTCTGAGAGAGATGGTGAGAGAAAACTTCTGAGTCTGATAGAGTTTTCCATGGCTGTGAGCAAAATTAGGCTAAGCCATTTTGTACACACCTTCTCTGATAATCAACACATGTTTGTGTAGAATCATTGTGTCTAATTCCTATTGTACATTGAGTCTCAAGTCATTTCATATGACTATGAAAGTTAGTTGACAGTTACGACTTTTCTGGCGCACATTTGACTGATCTTCTGAAGGTCAGATCTCGAAGCATGGTGTAAAGTTTTTGGTAAGTGATAGCTCGTTTGAAAGCTATTATCCTCAACTACATTTGATCAAAAGATCTTTGAGAAACGGGACGCGTACTCAGAGAAATCAGTTTAAGAGTGAAGGTATGTCAAATCGATGAAGTAAATTTTCAGTTTTCAGACATAGTGTAAAGATTGGTACAAAATCAGAGGATTGTGAAGTTATTGCTTGAAAGTTTTGTTTGTTATGTGTTGCTTAACACTAGCAAGAACTTCTCTTAGCAAGTAATCAAAAGATTTAGCAAAGATTAAGCTAATACAGGTCAGATTGAAGGATTGAAGAAAAGGCGCAGATTTCTGTGAAGTGAAATTTGGATTTTCACTAAGTTTAGAGATGAAGACTTACAATGTGAGTATTGCTAAGCTAATGATGGTTATGGAGGTCTTCTAATACCACATTAGTTTAGTTCTTGTGGTGTTTCACACACCAACAAGTGGTATCAGAGCAGATAAGGTCCTCGAGAAGTAAAGGAGAGCAGATACAAGAAGATTTGAAGAGTTCTTTATCAAAGAAGGAGGAAGCTGAGGTGTTCAACAACCAAAGTCATCAGAAGAGTATTTCGAAGTTGCTCCCAAGGGTAAAGGTCTACAAAAGGTATCAATCTTTAACCTTACACTTACAGGTTGAAGCAGAAGCAAGGATACCATGGCAGATCATGTGTCCATTGACAAATTGGACAGAGATAACTATCCTGCTTGGGTAATGAGGATGGAGGCCTTACTTATGAGTAAGGACTTAATGGTATATGTGACAGGTGAAGAGGAGAAGCCTAAATTTGAAGATGAAAGTCATCCAAGGAAGGAAGAGCTAGAAGCTTTGAAGCTATGGCAGAAGAGAGATGCAAGTGCAAGAGCTTATATATACAACACTATTACAGATCATTTATTGCCACACATCAGAGGTTTAGAAACAGCTGAAGATATTTGGAATGCTTTGGAAGATCACTTCCAAAACACCACTAAAGCTAGGAAAGCTAGCTTATGGTCAGAGTTCACCACATTCAAGAAGAAGCAAAATCAGAACATTAGTGATTATGTCACTAAGATGAAAGACTTGGCAGATAGCCTTGGATCTATTGATGAGGATATTGAAGATCATAGGTTGATAGCTCAATTACTTGCAGGATTAAGAGGTGATGAAAGGTGGAAGCCTTTTGTACTTTCAACAGAACTCTCATTAAACCATTATGTGCCAGAATTGAATCAATTACTTGGATTGATGCTTACATTTGAGCAAGACTTAAAGTCAGATGGAGACAAAGGTCAAAGTTCTGCAATGTATGTGAAGAACAAAAAGAAAGGAGATAAAGGCAAAGCAAAGGATGAAGAAGAGTCAACAACTCAAGCAAATTATGCAAGAGGAAGAGGTTTTGGCAGAGGCAAAGGTCGAGGTAATGGAAGAGGTAGAGGTAATCAGAACAATAACAAGAAGACATGTTGGATTTGTGGATTGAGCAATCATCTAGCATATGATTGTTGGCACAATCAACAAGGAGCAAGCCAAAATCAGAACAACAATGGCAGAGGAAGAGGTGGAAGGTTTCAGAATCAATTTCAAAGAGGAAGACATAATTCAAGAAGAAGTTTTGGTAGAGGTGGTGGAAGAAATTGGAATCAGAACCAATCATACAACACTACATATTACAATTATGCAAATGATACCCAGAATGACAACCATACAACATTGATGATGAATTCAATTAGTTCATCAGAGAAGGAGGATCTCAAGGTGTTCTATATTGACTCTGGTTGTTCAAATCATTTATCAGGTAATATAGAATTATTGTCAGAATTGGAAGAAGGAAATTCAAGTCATACAGTACAAACAGGTGACAATACAAAACATAATGTGCATTCAATTGGAAAAGTGAAGTGCAGGAGTGGAGCTGATTTATTAACAAATGTTTTGTATGTTCCAACAATACCAAAGAATTTGATTAGTGTTGGACAAATAGTGGAAAAAGGTTTTCAAGTCAGATTTACAAATGAAGGGGTATTTGTTGAAGATCCAGAGGATGCATACAAACCCATTGTTTGTGGTAAGAAGGAAGGTAGACTTTTTACTCTCAAAGTGCAAGGAAATGTTGGTCAAGCCCTAATTACACATGGTGATGAAGTAATTACAGAGTTAGATCTTTGGCATAAAAGATTGGGACATTTCAATGAAAGAGGAATCAAAACTATGGTGGAGAATCAATCTGTATTGGGACTACCAAATGTAAAGAATCAACATATGATATACAAGTGTGAAGCTTGTCAGATGGGAAAAGCTCATAGACAACCATTTCAGAAGAAAGGTTTCAAGCATGATGGTTTGCTTGAACTCATACATACAGATGTATGGGGACCAACAAAAGAAGGTTCAATAAATGGATCTAGGTATTATGTTTTGTTTATTGATGATGCTACAAGGTGGATAACCCTTTATGTTCTAAAGGAAAGATCAGAAGTCTTTGGAGCCTTCAAACATTTTCATGCTTATGCAGAAAGAGTTACAGGCCACAAACTCAAGAGGCTAAGGTCTGATGGAGGGGGAGAATACTTCTCCCAAGAATTTAATGACTATCTTTGGAATGCAGGTATCAAGAGAGAGATAACTTGCAGGTATACACCTCAACATAATGGGGTGGCAGAAAGGAGGAATAGAACATTGGTTGAATTTGCAAGAGCAATGTTAAAGGAAAAGAATTGCCCTAATTATCTTTGGGCTGAGGCTGTAAATACAGCCACATACCTTGTGAATAGGTTACCATGTGGAGCTTTGAATGGTATGACCCCTTATGAAGCTTGGTGGGGTAAGAAACCAACACTTGATCATTGTAAAGTGTTTGGGTCAATTGCCTATGCTTATGTACCATCACAACTCAGACATAAGCTTGAACCAAAGGCAGAAAAATATGTGTTTATTGGGTATGATGAAAAACAAATGGGTTATAGACTATGGAGTCCTTTAACTAAACATTTTATTGTTTCCAGAGATGTGACTTTTGATGAACAGAAGAGTTGGTATGCAGAAAAAGAATGTGATCTTGAAACATTTGAAGAAGAGATAAGAAGGAGTGCAAGAGGTAAATCACATATGCAGATAGATGGAGATGAAGAACATATGCAAGCAAGCACATCAAGAGTTGGATCATATAGAAGGAATGAAGATGGACCAATATTTGATGAAGAAGTACATCCAGATAGACATGAAGAGTGTGAACCAAGAAGGTCAACCAGAATAAGGAATCAACCTACAAGGTATTCATATGACACTTCTTACTTGACTCAGAAAAATTATGCTTACATGGTTAAGGAAGATGAAGAACCTCAAAGCTATGATGAAGCAAAGGGTAAGAGACATTGGGAAGTAGCAATGAAGGAAGAATTTGATGCTCTTGAAGAGAACAAAACTTGGGAACTTGTCCCAAAACCTAATGGTAAGAAAGTGATTGGAAACAAATGGGTTTACAAAGTTAAGAAGCATGCAGATGGAACTATAGCCAGATACAAAGCTAGATTGGTGGTTAAAGGCTATGCTCAAACATTTGGCATAGATTATGATGAGACATTCAGTCCTGTGGCAAAGATGTCAACCATAAGAACAATCATTGCCATTGCAGCATCAAAAGGATGGACATTGAGTCAATTGGACATTAAGAATGCATTTTTGAATGGATATATATCAGATGAGGTTTACATGGAGCAACCTCAAGGGTTTGCAGATCATAAGTTTCCAAATTATGTTTGCAGGTTGAGAAGAGCCCTTTATGGTTTGAAACAAGCTCCAAGAGCTTGGAATTATAGACTTGTAAAGTATCTTAATGACCTTGGGTATCAAAGTTCAAAGGCAGATGCAAGTTTACTTATCAAAAGAACAGATGAAGGTATGATCTACATTTGTATATATGTAGATGACATTATAATTACAGGTACCTCAAATGAAGGAATCAAGGAGGTGAAGAAGCTACTTGAAAGAGAATTCAAGATAAGTGATCTAGGAAAATTGTCATATTTTCTTGGAATGGAAATCACTTATGCAGAGCATGGCATTTATGTATCACAAGAAAGGTATCTCTTGAATCTTCTAAAGAAGTTCAACATGGAGAATTGCAGAGAGGCATCTACACCATTAGAAGTCAATCACAAACTCAGTAGATATGTTGGTGCAGAGTTCAAAGACATGAGGAAGTATCAATCTTTAGTTGGAAGTTTGATTTATGCAACTCTAACAAGGCCTGATCTTAGTTATGCAGTTGGTGTTCTTTCCCAATTCATGCATTGTCCAAAGGATCCACATTGGATTGCAGGTCAAAGAGTCCTTAGATATATCAAAGGGACTTTGAAAGAAGGATTGTATTATCCTTTTACATCAGATATAAGATTGAGAGCCTATAGTGATTCAGATTGGGCAGGAAGTCAAGATGATAGAAGGTCTACTCATGGCTACATGATATACATTGGAGATAAGCTTGTGAGTTGGTGTTCAAAGAAACAACACACAGTGGCCTTATCATCAACAGAAGCTGAATACAAAGGACTTGTGGAAGCAGCAAAGGAAGTCATATGGATGCAGACATTATTCAAAAGCTTGGGAATTGATCAAGGTATACCCATTATTCATGGAGATAACATGAGTTCATTATATCTTGCAGCAAATCCTGTGTTTCATGCAAGGACAAAGCACATAGAGATACAGTATCATTTTCTTAGAGAAAAGGTAATGGAGAAAGAAATTGAAGTGGTGTATACTTCCACAAAAGATCAGATTGCAGATATTATGACAAAAAGCTTGGATGGAGTAAAGACAAGTAAGTTCAAGGAGATGGCAGGAATAAAAGAGAAGAAGATTATGTGAAGAAGTCAAATTATGCTAATTAGTGATTGAGGGGGAGCTGTTGGGGCTTCACTCACTAATTAGGCATTGATATATGAAGACATATGGAGACATATGATGGAGGAAAGAAGAAGTGAAGGAAAGACCTACAGAAAATCAAGCCTAAGTGAAGGGACAATTTCACTATTGTAAATTAGTGCAACATTAGAGTCTAGATTTGTAATTGATCTTTAGAACTTACGAGTTCAAGTCTAGATGAATGTAAACCATAGGTATATAAGTTAATTTGAGTCAGAAACATGTATGAGAGAACTCAATTTTGTAGTTTGAGGAAGTAGAGAAAAGTCGTGTAATTTCTGAGAGAGATGGTGAGAGAAAACTTCTGAGTCTGATAGAGTTTTCCATGGCTGTGAGCAAAATTAGGCTAAGCCATTTTGTACACACCTTCTCTGATAATCAACACATGTTTGTGTAGAATCATTGTGTCTAATTCCTATTGTACATTGAGTCTCAAGTCATTTCATATGACTATGAAAGTTAGTTGACAGTTACGACTTTTCTGGCGCACATTTGACTGATCTTCTGAAGGTCAGATCTCGAAGCATGGTGTAAAGTTTTTGGTAAGTGATAGCTCGTTTGAAAGCTATTATCCTCAACTACATTTGATCAAAAGATCTTTGAGAAACGGGACGCGTACTCAGAGAAATCAGTTTAAGAGTGAAGGTATGTCAAATCGATGAAGTAAATTTTCAGTTTTCAGACATAGTGTAAAGATTGGTACAAAATCAGAGGATTGTGAAGTTATTGCTTGAAAGTTTTGTTTGTTATGTGTTGCTTAACACTAGCAAGAACTTCTCTTAGCAAGTAATCAAAAGATTTAGCAAAGATTAAGCTAATACAGGTCAGATTGAAGGATTGAAGAAAAGGCGCAGATTTCTGTGAAGTGAAATTTGGATTTTCACTAAGTTTAGAGATGAAGACTTACAATGTGAGTATTGCTAAGCTAATGATGGTTATGGAGGTCTTCTAATACCACATTAGTTTAGTTCTTGTGGTGTTTCACACACCAACAGCCAAATGTGTGAGGAATCATTATGATGGATTGGGAGAGCCCTACGACCACATTGCGGAATTTAAACAAGTCCTAAGAGCTGAACAAGTGGATGACTTCTTTGTGTAGTATGAGTCTTTTGGACTCACCCTCACAGGAACAACTCTGACTTGGTTCCAGCCATTAGACCCCAACCAATTTGGAAATATGGAACAATTCTTTCAAGAATTCATAGGGGAATTCACTAAGAGAGGGATTAAACACAATTCTTCATCTTAATCCATAGTTTTAAACAAAACCCTAATGAAACTGTGAAAATAGCTGCCCGAAGATTCAACCAGTATGTGGATAGATGTCTTGTAGCAGAAAGACCTACGCAGCAAAAAATGATATCATTGTTTTTGGATGGATTAACGAATGGGACTCTAAGAACGATCGTCTATGTGAAGAGGTTACAGACCCTGAGTGAATGTCTTCAAGAGTGTATCGACCTAGAAGACAATCTAGCAGAGGATCTCAAGAGCACGCCAAACCCCACTAAATGAGAAGACTCTCGGAGTACGGTTACATCCAACTCCAGTAATGTGGAGATTAATGGAGCTGGTGGCAAAGAAATTAGGAGTCCAAGGAGAGAGAAATTACCAGCATCCACCCCTAAGAGTACCCATGTTGCGAAGATGTAGTCTATGTGGAGGAGATCACCCCACTCAGATGTGCGGACGAGGGGGAACGGGAGTGCCTCAGGCCTACCCCACAATAGATAGCCTTATCAAGGAATGGCCTCGTATTGTCACATAGAACAAAAATACACCAATCACACCACGGAAAATTGCCCGTTCAATAGGCAGACTCGGCCTCTACAACCACCTCAGTATCGACCATACGGATACCCACCGAGAGAACCAGGAAGGGAGATCCCTAGGTATAATCCTTACGAAGGACCAGCAGGAGCGCCTAGGCCATATGAACCAGCACAATTTGGAAACCCTCAACCGGTGTTAGGACCACAACCGCCAATTCCTCAACATGTGATACCGGTCAAGTACGCTCAACCAGAGGAAAACCTAGAAAGAGCCATCATGCCATCATCACCTATGACTAGCTTAGAGTCGACAAACCCAGGTTACGAGCCATCTCATGGAGAGTACTATCCCTATGATGCTAACATGTCTGAGTACGAACAAACTTATGATCCACACTACTACGGGTACGAAGGGTATGACAATGTCTATGGACCAGAGGTGGCGACACTAATGTACACCGCACCTAAGGCTCAGGCACCCTTAAGTCCACCCTTCATACCACCTATGCCAAGAGGACCATGTTATAGATGTGGAGGAGACCACTTCATCAGAGAATGCACTCAGCTATACAACCAACCACCCCTTAGGACATGGGAAGGATATTGTGGTGATTGTGGGAAAGAACATCTCTTCAGAGATTGTCCTAAAATCCTAATAAGACCCAGGACACAACACCTATTAATGTGATCGAAGTCATGGAAGCATCGGGAAGTGACAAGGAATACACAGTACCATTGAAGGCGATCACACGAGCGCAAACGAATGAGCAAGAAAAACCACGAGCTAAACTCGAACAAAGGAAGGGTAAAAACTTAGAACCCAGAATTCAAGTTGTGGGAGATTCAGAGGACCTACTCGAGAATACCGAGGCAATGAAGAGTCAAAAGTGGAAAGAAAGGAGAGGAAAACTTAAGGAAAAATGGATGAAAAACAAAAACAAGGAAGACAAGAGACATACGCGCAACAATGAGACATCAAAAGAACCTGAGATTTAGGAAGAAGTTTCTATTCCACCACAGTCTAGAGAGCCAGAGAAACCAGGATCAATTCTAGCTAACCCAAAACCAGATGATTTAGACATGTGGTTGAAAGCTTACCAAGCTAGAATCAAGAATGGACCAAACTTAGAACGACATGAAAAACTTTACCCACAGGGAGAGTTAGAAAAGGAGAGGCTTGCTATATGTAGAAAACTCATAGAGGTAGCTCAGGCCACCCTAGAGAAGACCATTCCAGCCCTCCCCAAGACAAGGATAGCGGAGGATCAATACCAGGATTGTGTTAAAGCTAAGGAGAAGGAACCTAAAGAGAAGAATGATAAATGTGAGCTAGTGAAAACCCAGGACGAACCTATGTCAACAGTACTGGATCTAGAGGCTGACTGGCCAAAAGAATTATGGAATAGAATCCGAGAAGAACATTGGAAAAAGGATGGAGTGGAAAA
This sequence comes from Ceratopteris richardii, assembly GCA_020310875.1. Lineage (NCBI taxonomy): Eukaryota > Viridiplantae > Streptophyta > Polypodiopsida > Polypodiales > Pteridaceae > Ceratopteris > Ceratopteris richardii. The sequence continues at coordinate 74,280,764 of CM035421.1, read as the reverse complement.
AACCTCCTTTGAGGAATTAAATGTTGAAGTTTATCAACCAAGTCCCAACATGGAAGAAGTATATGAGGAAGTATCGGGACTAGACCGAAAGAAGGAAGAAGCTCAGAGCATTTCGACCTTACCAAATTACATGGGAGAGTATGAAAAAGAATCCATGATCTTCCGAGCACCCATGGTATGAGGAAAAATAAAAAGAATCTCAGATAAGAGTTCACACAACTTAACCGAACTAAAGAAGTCCAAAGTACAATGCCACTTGACTGTGGAAGAACTACTTTGTGTTAAACCACACCTATGGAAACAAATAGCGAGACAATTGGAGTTAAATCAGGAGAAGAATGAGAAGGAAAACAAGGGAAAGGAAAGCCAACCTAATGTACAAATCCCTATGGATAAGATCGGAGAATTTATTGAAGGAGATGAAGGTAACACATGTCTACCTGTCACTTACAATGGCTATATGACCAAAGCCACATTAGACACTGGAGCAGGAGTAGGTATTGCAACCAAAGAAATTTGGGAGAAATGGGGGAAACCTGCTCTAACGACCCACTCATATGAAGCTTCAATTAGCAGATGGCCATGTTGAGAAACCCTTGGGAATATTAGAAAAGATCAAGCTAACCACCTGTGGAGTTGAATTTAAACATACCCTAGCTATCTGTCAATTTGGAAAAGCAAGTAACTATGAGATAATATTAGGACGACCCTTCATGAGACAGCTTAGGGTAGTACAAGATTGGGGACGAGACTCATTATACCTTCAACATCAAGGAAATACCACTAAGTTAAACTTGCATACTTTTGCATATCGAGATGTACCCTCACTACAATGGAATCCTATACACAAGGAAGAAGATGATCTATCTATTCATAGTGCTGGATCAAGCGATCAATCATGGATGTATGAGGATGCCCAATTATGGATGTGTAAAGAAGCCAAGAAAGAGGATAATAAAAGGCAGTTGTGGCCAATAGGACATCCTAATTACCGGCCCATAGAGATCCAATGTACATGCCTCAAATCTTCCCTGATGAAACATTTGAACCACATGGATGGATGGAATCTTAGCAACCTTGGATGTATGTGTGAATAAAGAAGTTCTGATGATGAATGAATGTGTGGACGAAGAAGGCTATGACGTAAACTTCTATATGGTGGTCTTACAAGAAGTCGAAGAAGGAGAAATACTGGAAAAGGAATGGAAAGAAGAATACGAGAGCATAGAGATGGAGCCAGAATTTGATTCAGAAGAACGTTACTTAGAAGCCATTCGAACCGAAAATAAGAAGGAAATGACCAAACTTTTAGCAATAGAAGTAGCCCCCATAGTACCAAAGTAGGAGGAAGATGCCAGTAAGATCGAACCAGACCCCGATCTTTTTGAGGTTCCGGAGCATTTTAAAAAGTACGAGTTGAGGAGAGAAAAATAGCTATTCAAATGCCTAAAAGAGAGGCAAGAGAAGGAGAAGCTTACGATAATAAGGAACAAACAAAGAAAATCATAGTGATAGTAGAAGATGGGGAAGAACAATGTACCTACATAGGAAAAGATGTGTCCACAGATGAGGAAGAAGAATTGATACAGTTGATTCGGGAATATCGAGACGTATTTGCCTGGACATACAAGGATCTCAAGGGTGTAGAACCCTCCATTTGTTCCCATACAATACCAATGACATCGGAGGCAAAACCATCAAAACAACACCCTTACACATACAATGAGGTTTATGCTGCTAAAATAAAAGAAGAAATAGACAAGCTATTGGCGGCTGGATTCCCAGATCTTCTTGGTCCTGGGTCACTTCTCCTTGTATCATCTGCATGTGCCCTTCTTACTCCTGGAGTCTTCACAGAGGGCAATCCAAGTTCCTCATCAAGACTCTTTTTTGAACCGCTTGAATCTCCATCAACATCTTCAAAACTTGCACATGTTTTATGACCAGTAGAAAGCTTTTCTTTACCTTTCTTGGATGTATTTGATGAATTTGCTAGATTGAAATTCCCATGTAATCTTCCACTCCATGGATTTGAGTTGGAACTATTGCTTGGTGATGCATCCGGTCCACTCAAAACCTGAGATTCTGCACTTGATTTTTCAGCATTTTCTTTGTCATTTGGTTCAAGACTCAATCCTTCTTTGGCATCTGCATAGAAGCTTGACATTTCATCAAATACCACATCTCTGCTCACCTTTACCTGTCGTGTGAGTGGGTTATAACATTTATAGCCCTTTTGCTCAAGGGAGTATCCAATGAAGACACACTTTTCTATTTTTGGATCAAGCTTCATCCTCAATTCATCTGGGACATGTACATATGCAATACAGCAAAAAACTTTCAGATGCGATAAGTTTGGCTTTTTACCTGTAAACTTCTCTTCAGGTGTAACTTGATGTACAACAGCAGTAGAAGTTCTGTTCATGATGTATACAACAGTATGCACAGCTTCTGCCCAATAACAATGAGGCATATTCTTCTCAGCCATCAAGGCTCTTGCTATTTCTGCAATATGTCTATTTTTGCGTTCAGCAACACCATTCTCTTGTGGTGTGTACCTGCATGAAAACTGATGCCAAATTCCATGATTTTTTAGAAAACTGTTGAGCTCATTTGACATGTATTCACCTCCTCCATCAGATCTTAATGTTTGAATGTACTTCCCTGTCTGCTTTTCCACCATAGCTTTAAAATTCTGGAAGTGAGTGAACACCTCGCTCTTCTCTTTCATGAAATATACCCATACTTTGCATGTATGGTCATCAATGAAGGTAACATAAAACCTGCAACCGCCCATAGATGTGGTCTTTGCTAGACCCCAAACATTTGTATGTACTAGTTCTAGTACATTCTCACTAACATGCTTGTCATGTGGAAATGATGCTCTTGAGTGTTTACCAAATTGACATGCTGCACATACCTTTTGCATTTCTGCAACTTTGAAATTTGGTAGTCCATGGACAATCTCCTTTGACTGCATCAGTTTCATCCTTTGCAAGTTTGCATGTCCAATCCGTTTGTGCCATATCTCTATATCTGCAATAACTCCTGCACCTTTTGCAAACATGGTTGCATTCATTTCAGGAATCTTCACATTTAAGGTGAACATCCTACCCACTTTGTTTCCTTTGGCAACCAATCGTCCATCCTGCTTGTACTCTTCTACATATAATCCATCAGCATTGGACCTGACTTGTAATCCCTGGTCAACCATTTGTCCAACAGAAACCAGATTCTTTGTTATATTTGGAACATGCAGCACATCAGCAAGATGTTTTACCTTTCCGTCCTCCATAGACAATGCTATGTTTCCTGTATGCTCAATAGGATGCGATGTATCATCACCTGTTTCAACATATCCAGGAACTGGCATTTTCTGCAAACTACTAAACCATTCTGCATGACTGGTCATGTGATTTGAAGCACCTGAATCAACATACCAGACATATCATTCAATTTTGAAACACCAGCAGACATCGTATTCATCATGTGATGTTGAACCATAAACAGCTTCTCAGAATCATCTGCACTTGTGGATGCATAATTGTTTTGCTGCCTTCTGTTATTTGATTCTTCAACCTGCAATCACATTCAAAGTGTCCAGGTTCCTTTACTATCATTACCTGAATCATTTCTTTGGAAATTTCTACGACCTCTTTGGCTCCCCCTGCCTCGAAACTGTCCTCTTCCTCCTGCATGATTCTGTTGTTGACCTTGGTCTTGGTTATTGTTTCCTCTTCCACTTTCAAAACCTCTACCTTTGCCTCTTCCTCTGCCAGAGTAGAATACCTGCTCAGAACTGGGCTTTCCTTGGGAGTTTGAATCTCACCAAGATTCTTTTCTTCAATAATCAGCGTAGATACCAAATCAGCATAATTCAAAATATTTTCCCTGGTCTGTATAGAAGTTTTGAACTGCTTATATGCAGCTCCTAAACCACGAAGGCACACTTCCACCTTATCATCATCATCTATATTCACGCCAATAGATGCAAGTGACTCACATATGCTTTTGATTTTTAGAGTGTAGTCACTTACCGACATGCTCTTTTTCTCCAATGTATGCAGCTCGTTCTTGAGTTGCAATTTTCGTGCCTTTGTATTGGTCTCGTACAAAGTGAACAAAGTGTTCCAAGCCTCTTTTGGAGTCTTGGCATCCGTATGTGTCCAATCATGCTATCCTGTATGCTAACAGATAACCAATACATTACCTTTCGTGCTCTGATTCCATTCCTCATATGCTCTTAATTGTTCTGCAGTCC